>CM031377.1:76341667-76650466 GCA_018208015.1 Medicago ruthenica | reverse complement strand
CAATGTATGTACAATGAGTTTAAAATGAGTTAAAGATATGAACAAATTTATTTTAAAATATAATTATTTAAAAACTTGAATACAAAATGAAAAATGTAATATCAACCTTTTAATTTTCAAATTAATTACTTTATTTATTATATTGTTGATTAAAAAAATTATTAAAAAGATATTAAACGAAAAAACACATATGATAAATTTATTTTAAATTTGAGAATAATTTAAAACTGGGTATAAATAAAACCATTGACGTATTTTATTTTGAAAAAAAAATCAAATTAAGTTATTAAATTAGAAGATAAATTAAATTATTAATACTAATGAAACATATGATGTTAATTCGAATTAAGATTAAATAAATAAGTTTATTTCAAAAATATGTTAAATTTAAAACAGAGACAAAATAAATTGGTTGATAAAATGAAAATTTTACATGTGTAGTTTTTTTGTGTAAACTAGGTATCATCCACGGGCAACTACGGAGACAAATCTCTCGAGTGTTGTGGCACACAAATAGGTGGCAAACTATATGTGTAGTTTGTTCAGATATTTATACTACGAAAAATCATTTTTGAAAATTGAAGAAGAATCGTCAATGCACTAACAAAACATGTGCATAATATACAAATTTAAATATTTTTACAAAATAAAATTATAAAATATTAATTTTATAAAACATATTATGTTAAAATTAAATAGATTTTTTTTGAACAAGCTAAAATGATATTATATTACTCACGAAAAAAGCATTCTAAAAAGCACAAGGCGTACCCAATTAGAAGCACAAAAAGTTCATAACAAGATTACAATTCAAAAATCAAATCAACGAAATTAGAGTCGCTGAAACCAACTAGGCTAGCGACAAAATTTCATGCCAAAACTCAAACAAACTAAACGATTTAGCCACCAATTATGATAATCAAAAGCAAAAGTTATGTTATTTGCCTTAAACCACCAAAAGGAGATTAGCTTAATTATATCCAAAACTTATTCTACTGATTCATCCTTGTTATTAAACAAAATATTGTTTCTTTCTTTCGAAATCACTCAGATGCTCGAAAACCAAATTAAGTAAAAAAAACATAACTAAGAGATTTTGAGTTACGACACAACTTCCCAGACTGAATAAAGTGATCCAACAAACAATGTGAATCAACATATGTGATACCAATCTCGTGTCTAAGAAGATGCCAAACCAATTCGAAAATGGGATAGTCCAAACTGCAATGAGTCATAAATAATTGAGATTCCTGACGAAGAATACCTTGCTGAAATAAGTTTTCTTTAGTTGGAATCCTATTACGAAAAAGACGTCAGGAAAATAATGAAGCTTTAAGAGGAACTTGCTTATGCCAAATTATATCTAATAATATTGAATGCACACACTAATATGTCATTGTTAACTATTGATAGACACCTCTAACGGTATAACTTTTTTTAGGCTCCAAATACCACTTCCACTTATCCACTGAATCAACCTGCAAAACAACATCAAGTCACCATGTCCTCATCCTATGCAAATAATTAACTTCTACCGCCACTTCCAAGCCTCACCGCCCTCACCTCAACCTAAAGCATCCATACCAGCAACTGACACCAAAGGGTTATTGGTTAACTCGTACAGCCTGCCAAATATGCCACTAAAAGGAATACCACCCAACCAAGGAATCGTCCAAAAAAAAGTATGAGCCCTTCTGCTAACCGACTTCCTCAAGTTATCAACAAACTAACTGCCACCCCTAAGCCACTCCCTTTACGAACCACCACCAAATCCTTCCACTACGAAGAACAAAGTCTTCCACCATCATTCAAACGACCTTCTTCCTCATCATAACGTGCCACAAAAACTATATACCAAAGGCTCTCCCTTTCGACACACATCCTCTAACACCACTTCCCTGTTAATGCAAGATTTAACTCCCTCATTTTCGTAACTCCAAACCTCCCTCCTCTTTCCACAAACAAATATCTTCCTAACTGACCCAACAAATTTCATAGAATCCTCACCACCCAAGCCCCCACCCACCCCAAAAAAAAAAAATAAATACATTCCGTAAAGGAGATTATAATTGTGGGAACCTTGAAGAATGGAAGAAAGTAGACATGTATAGAGGACATGACAGACTTGAGAAGAATCAACCGACCACCAAAATATAAATACTTGCTTTTCCAACTTCACAATCGATATTTGATGCGGTCTAACAGCGGTACCCAAATATTCGACCTCCACGCATCACCACCTATAGGGAGACCAAGGTACATAAATGGAATCCTCTTGATCTTACATTGCATAACCATTACTGCCTCTGATAACCAAGAATCCTCCACATTCACACCCATCAACAAACTCTTGCCAAAATTAACTTTCAAACCCGAGATAGCCTCAAATAAAATAAGAGTCGCGCACATAGAACATACATTTGCCCAACTTTTTGATAAGTGCCTGAAAATGGTTAAATTGTTCATTTAATTAAGGCACTTATGTTACTTATTTCACAAGTTATCATAGGATAAGCCCATATTTATGGTTCAAAATGCTATATTTGTGATCCTATGTCTTACCCCATGTTATTATTGCAGGAAATTCATGCTTGATCATGCTGAGCAAAGAAATGAAGTTTGTTTCAAAGCCATCGCTACAAGCGCAAGCATCCTCGCTACAAGCGAGGATAGGCAGGGAATTTGAAGGCTTCATCGCTTCAAGCGCCAGCTGCCACGCTACAAGCGAAGATAGGCAGGGATTTTTAGATGCTCATCGCTTCAAGCGATGGACTGGTCGCTTCAAGCGACCAAGGGCGGTTTAAGGCTCCATGCTGACGTGGATGATCCCTATTGGCCATTAAACTTCCTCGCTACAAGCGACCAACTCATCGCTTGTAGCGAGCGTGCAAATATTCAGTTTTATAAAGCATTTTTGGCTCATTTTCTAAAATAACCAGTTGGAGAACTTTGAGACTTTTTCTTCCAACTTGTTAGGAT
Source organism: Medicago ruthenica (assembly GCA_018208015.1). NCBI lineage: Eukaryota > Viridiplantae > Streptophyta > Magnoliopsida > Fabales > Fabaceae > Medicago > Medicago ruthenica. The sequence continues at coordinate 76,647,487 of CM031377.1, read as the reverse complement.
TGCTTTAGTAGTAGTTTAGGACTTAGTAATTAGGGTTAGAGCTTTGATCTTCAAAGATCAAAAGTGATTGGGTAGTGGAAATCAATCAAGACTTTGGGAAATCAAGACTTGGTTTGTATCTTCACCTTTTCTCTTCACTTTTGCATAGTTGCCATGAAAATGAGCAACTAACATCCCTTTGTTGGGATTAGAGGTAATCTTTCTAGCTTTGATTGTAATGAATGATTATGTGAATATATGGTTTAGCAATTTATATGTTTATGAAGTTATTCTTGCTTTTCATTCTCATGATTGATTCAAATGATATTGACAAATACTTTTGAATCTATGTTTAAGAATAATCTTCTATCAAAATAAGAAAATCTAGAAATGGATTTGGGTTTTGATAATCGCATTAAGTTTCGGATCGTAATGCTTTCGGATCGTTTGATTGATTGGGAAATCGTCGATTAAACGATACGATCGATCTCACGATGTCATTTGGGAAATCAATGATATTGTAGAGCGATACGTGATATTTACGCTAAAACGCTAAATTCATATGCATGATTTATTTATTACATTCTTTGCAAGATTGATGAACTTTAATCTCAACGCTTTTATTCCCTAATTCTTTGTCGTTTTAATTCCCGCATTTACATTCCGTTAGTTTATGAAACAAATCGTACAAACCCTTAACTCAAAACAATATCGATTGTTGAATGGTTCGAAGTAAGGCACCAATCCCTGAGGAGACGATAATAGAAAATACTTACTTTTGTTGTATGAAATACTGCTTCAACAAAATGGCGCCGCTGCCGGGGATTAGTGTTTCATTATTTTGAACATCGCAATAGTTTGTGTTGTTTTGAGCTTTTGTAGATACCTTGTTAATATTCTTTCATTTCTTTTGTATATATAAACTGTTTGGCATTAACCCTCTTTGTTATGCAAAGAAAAGTTTCTTGTTAGTTAATTGTGTTTCAGATTCTCATTGAAAGAAATCATGGCTGATCATCATGATTATTTCAACTATTATGATCCATACGAGTATGAAGCTTATCAACAATATCAACAATATCCGTCTGAAGATGAACAAATGTCAAGAACTGAGAATATTCTGAACATGTTCATGCAACAATCCATGATCAACATCCAAAACACCAACCATAGATTAAGAGCTTTGTCATGCCAATTGGAGGTTTTGCAAGTTCAAATGAATTATCTACCAAGAATCGTGGATGTTCAGACCAACAATCAATCCACTTTGGAATGTGGAGAGATTGTTGAAGATGATGTTGATGAGAGTGAGGAAGAATCAATGTTTAAAGGATGTGGTATAGAACCATTAGTGGAAGAATTAGAGATACCACACAAAGATGAAACTCCTCAAGAAAGGTCAGATACTGAAAAGGCCAGTGTTGTTGATAGTGAAGAAAGTATGGAGATTGAATACCCGGAACCGTTTCTTAACAAGGAACAAACTTCTAAGGATGAGGGGATGAAAGTGAGCAAGGTGGAACTTGAACGAGTACAAGATTGCTTATATTCCTTGCTCAGCTTATTATGGATAGGGAGGTTATGGACTCCACATCAGCGGTTCTTCAAGTTCATGGAATTCCTCCCGCTGAAAAGGGATACTAAAGCTGGTGTGATCTCCGTCTCATTCTGGCCACCCTAACGAAAAAGGCGTCGAGCTAACGACGTAAAACAAGCGCTTGTTGGGAGGCAACCCAACTGTTTAGGTTTGTTTTAATTAGTATTTTGATTTTTAACATTCATCCATGCATGTTGGGATAGTGGCTAGAACTCTTAAATTTATTTTTCTGTTTTCTGTCATGGTCGCTACAACGACCAACTCATCGCTGTAGCGATGGAATTTACACTTGTCGCTTGTAGCGACGCACTTGTCGCTTGTAGCGACAGTTTTTGCACTTGCGCTTGTAGCGCCACTGTTCGCTTGTAGCGATGGGCTTTTTGCCTGTCGCTGTAGCGACGAATCGCGCGCTTGTAGCGAGCGTATCAGAAAACAGTTTTATAATACCCAGGTTTGACCTGTCGCTTCAGCCACCCCCCCAACCACATTCATTTATTGCATTAGCCTTTTAAACTTACATTTTCGTATCTCTTTCCATCTGTAAACATTCCACTTCATTTCTGCATTAATCACATTTCCATTTCTGCCAAAATCTGCACAATAACTCTGAACTTCTGTTTAATCTCAACCAGCAACACTCAGGTATGTTATTTCGTTCCTCTCTATTCCTATTTAGTAACTTTTTACTTGTTAATAGTGCCTGCATGCTGATTTCACAAATTAGGGTTTAGGGTTTTTGAGAAATTTTGAAATAAATCATGCCCTGTTGTTACCCATAGCTTATACTTAGTTTAAGTTGTTATAAATGACCTAGAATCACTAGGAAAACTTCCCTTTAATCCTCCTGTACATAGGAATCGTATTTTTGGAAAAACCCTTTTGTAAAATTCAAAATAAATTAGGGTTTTTGAGGATTTAGGGAGTTTGAGTGATTGTTAGTCATTTATTTAGCTTTAATGTTGATTTCGCATGCTACAACCAAGTTTAAATCAAGAAAAACATGAATTTTGAAAAAGGGTCTTGTCGCTAGAACTGCGCTTGTAGCGCAGGAATCTGGGATTTTCTGGGTTTCGTCGCTACAGCGACCAAGCTGTCGCTTGTAGCGAGCGTACCCAGAATTTGTTTTATTTTTGTTTTAATTGATATTTGACTTGTATCCTACCTGACTTTTATCTGTTTTGATCAATTGTGTAGGAATGGCACCAAAAACTACTTCTAAACGTCAAAGGAACGTGGAAAGTTCCTCTTCAAGACCAAGAGTCAATGTTCCGCAACACGATGCAGCTCGTTTCCTCAGCTGGAGGAACCAGGAGAGATACGAGGAACTGAGGACGAGAAGAATCTGGTCCGAGAAGAGGTTTGAAATCTCTGAAGAAGGGGAATATGGTCATATAGCAGCTGTGATTAAAGAGAGGAAGTGGGGAATCCTTTGCACACCACCGAGGAGGATCAACTATGAGATCGTTCGCGAGTTTTATGCGAACGCGATCCCCTCCGATCCTTCAGATGAGTTCACCTTCACGACCTACGTGCGTGGGCGCACCGTCACATTCGACCGCATGTCCATCAACTCATATCTGGGCAAGCCGTTGGAGCTGGTTGATGATGAAGAAGAGAATCCGCTTGCACCCACAGCACTGTGTGATTTTGGTGAGCGTCAGAGGAGTGGTGAGTGGGACCACGACACCATAGCACAGGACATCTTCCAAGCGGGGAAGGGTTACGACGTGAGTAGGGCTTCGGGTAAGCCTTTCAGAGCATTCCGTGAGCACATGACCACTGAGGCTCAGGTAATCCTTACTCTGATTCTTTATAACATTCGCCCTAAGTCTCACACCTCCTCCACCACTTTAGATGTGACCCCCTTAGTCCATTACATCCTCACTCAGCGTCAAGTTGACGTAGCTAGGCTCATTGCTAATGAGATGAGGATTGTTGCTGAAAGTGGACTATTACCCCCGGCCAAACCTAAATGTCCTTTGACTTTTCCCGGGTTAATTATGGGTCTATGTAGGAGAGCTAGAGTTCATATGCCATCACAAGTTGATGAGGAGATTAAAAATCCTATTGATGATAGATACATCAATAGGTATTGCTCTGCACCTGCACCTGTTGCCCCACCATCACCACCTCATACATCAGCCGGACCTTCATCCTCAGCAGGACCTTCTCACATGCCACCACCACCACCTCACACTACTAGCCACCCTAGCCATCCTAGCCATCCGACCATTCCACCTTTGGACTTTTCCGGTTGGGATTATGCTACTGTGAGCTCTATGCTGTTGGCGCAGAATGCGTCAAATCATCGGGCACTTACTACGCTTCAGAGCCATCTGCACGACAGTGGCCAGAGCCCGTGGACACCTGCATTCTTCTCCGAGCATATCGCTTGGCCTGGGGACAGGCCATTCTTTCCAGGAGGGGCAGAGGCAGCTGGAGCTGGTGATGATCAGGATGCTGGAGACGATGGTGATGACGACGTTGATGTCGATGCTGATCTGGGTGATGATTCTTCATTTGAGTCTATTGATCGCAGGGTAGCTGACTTGATTGACTCTGAGGACGACATGGCCACAGATTCAGATTGATGCTGAGCGGCAGATCTTGATTTGTTTTCTTTCATTTTATTTATTCTGCTTTGTACTTTAACATTTTGATTTATGCTTTGTACTTTTGGTATTTCTGTTGTACCTTGGATAATATTTTGTTTATGTTTATGTTATTTATATTTTGGGTATAACATGTTAGTATAGTTTCTATTTTATTTATGCTTTAGTGTTTATTTATGTTAAAAATTTTTTTTGAAAATCCCAACAAATTTTGAAAGAAAGATGAATGATTCAAAAGCAATGCTTGAACTGTGAATCATCTGAGTGATAATGATAAGAATGAGTGTTAAAGCGCGCAGCTAAGGTACTCGTTTTCTCGTTTTTCTAGGTATATTCTTTAATGTGAATAAGTTCTTTACACGCACAAGTTAATTTATTCAGTTTTTAAGCAAGCATGTGTTTAGTTTTGAACCAATGTAGAACTAGCCAAAAATGTGAGGAATCCTCAACCAATGTATATATATGCAGGAGACCAATACCATGTTTAACTTAGTTAGATTATGTTAAATCTGTTGTTGTTTTAATTTGTATAAGAGCATTGAAATGATCAAGGCATTTTTTTTGAATTTGAGAGAAATACTTGACCAAATGAACCTACCCTGTGAGATGAGTGAGTATCTGTTAACCCAGCTGAGCCTAATGGAATCAGAATTGTTAACTGTGGACTGTCAATTTAATAAGCTCATCTGCTTATTTAAATTGCCGGAGTTTGTAAAAAAAATTCAGTCACAGTTAACTCTTTATTAAATTCTGATTGTTGTTTTCTTTTGAACCCTTATCCGTCATTTTTATTGACCTTTGCCATAATAACAAAGGAACATTCGATTAGGGTATCATTGGAATAAGTTGGGGAGAAAGGAAGGTTTTATTTAAGTCAATGTATGGTGAATGTAATATTTGATCTTGACAATCTTGAAAAAGAAATGAAAAAAGAAAGAAAAGCAAACCAAGAAAAAAGAAAAGAGAAAAATGAAAAGGTTTGCAAGATTTCAAAGAAAAAATAAGAAAAGTTGTCAAGAATCAATCAAGAATAGAAAAGAATGAAATTCACCAAGCGTTGTATTGGAGAAAGAAGGAAGTTGTAATTAGATTGAATGTTTCCTTTTTGCTTGGCCACTTGAATTCAAATATCCCACATATGACAATTCTTTTGTAGCCTAGCCCAATTACAACCCTTAAAGTCCTTTTGATCAATGCCTTTTATGCTTTTGGAAATGATAATTTGATAGACACATAATTTGATTGAATGTTATCATGCTTATTGGATGAGTGTTCATACCCTCACAATAGATTTCAATATATTCATATTCTTTATATAGAAGTGTGTTAGGTTTGGTTCAATTTTAAACATATTGCTTGTTAAGAATTGTGTGATTTGATGTTGTGTGTTTAGAACTAGTTCACATTTGTAGAATGTATCTTGTTTAATGAGAAAACTTAACCCTAGTTTGCGCATTCATGTTGAATCATTCATCTGTCACTTATTTGCTTCAAGCTTTTAATTCTTTTGCATTCTTGCTCAAAGCCATGGTTAATGCTTGTTTCCTTTTTGTTGTGTCCTTTGTTTGAGGACAAACAAAGATTCAAGTTGGGGAGTGTGATAAGTGCCTGAAAATGGTTAAATTGTTCATTTAATTAAGGCACTTATGTTACTTATTTCACAAGTTATCATAGGATAAGCCCATATTTATGGTTCAAAATGCTATATTTGTGATCCTATGTCTTACCCCATGTTATTATTGCAGGAAATTCATGCTTGATCATGCTGAGCAAAGAAATGAAGTTTGTTTCAAAGCCATCGCTACAAGCGCAAGCATCCTCGCTACAAGCGAGGATAGGCAGGGAATTTGAAGGCTTCATCGCTTCAAGCGCCAGCTGCCACGCTACAAGCGAAGATAGGCATGGATTTTTAGATGCTCATCGCTTCAAGCGATGGACTGGTCGCTTCAAGCGACCAAGGGCGGTTTAAGGCTCCATGCTGACGTGGATGATCCCTATTGGCCATTAAACTTCCTCGCTACAAGCGACCAACTCATCGCTTGTAGCGAGCGTGCAAATATTCAGTTTTATAAAGCATTTTTGGCTCATTTTCTAAAATAACCAGTTGGAGAACTTTGAGACTTTTTCTTCCAACTTGTTAGGATTGCTTTAGTAGTAGTTTAGGACTTAGTAATTAGGGTTAGAGCTTTGATCTTCAAAGATCAAAAGTGATTGGGTAGTGGAAATCAATCAAGACTTTGGGAAATCAAGACTTGGTTTGTATCTTCACCTTTTCTCTTCACTTTTGCATAGTTGCCATGAAAATGAGCAACTAACATCCCTTTGTTGGGATTAGAGGTAATCTTTCTAGCTTTGATTGTAATGAATGATTATGTGGATATATGGTTTAGCAATTTATATGTTTATGAAGTTATTCTTGCTTTTCATTCTCATGATTGATTCAAATGATATTGACAAATACTTTTGAATCTATGTTTAAGAATAATCTTCTATCAAAATAAGAAAATCTAGAAATGGATTTGGGTTTTGATAATCGCATTAAGTTTCGGATCGTAATGCTTTCGGATCGTTTGTGTAACACCCCGTTTTCCCAACTTGAAAATTTCATTTAAAATAAATCAGAGTTTCAACCTTAACGGGATGTCGCACTTCGTTTACAATTTATAAATAGGATAATTTGCTATTTATTTCAAAACAGACTTTTCAATAACGTCAAAACCATCGCAGCGGAAATTCAACTTCATAATTAAATCTAAACATCATTAGGCACAAGGCCACATCAAAAACAACGTAGTTTAAAACTCCACTAAATGTGGTTCAACATCAGTTTGAAATTAAAATACATAGCACATGAATTCATCAAAAAGTTTCCCATCCCGTTACATATCAGAGCGACTCCTAATGACACGAGGAATCAACTCACTTCAGCGATTACTCCTGGTTATCTGCACGTTACCCACGTAGAGGCAACATTCAAACAGAAGGGGTGAGATTCACATTCAATAAACATAAGTACATAATTCATAAAGATGAATTTAACATTTCACATAAACATCATCAAACAACACCATCAGATCTTATACATACATCACACATACACATCATAATCTCACCATCTCAATGCAACATCAAATACAATAACATCGACCGACTCAACAATGCAACATCACTGACTCAAGTATGCAACATCACTGACTCAAGTATGCAACATGCATGTGGTACCAATTCATCGCAAAATATGTCATAATAGGACATGTCGGGCATACACCCCCATCACTTAATGCATATGTACTGGACTCGACAATGCAACATTTACAACAAATACAACGTCAACAACAACTTCATTATCATATACATCATCATCGTTATCATCATCATCGTTTAACATCATCATCGTGTATTATCATCATCACAACAAAGCATCATCACAGCACATCGTTATCATCACACATCATTATCACAAAACCTCATCATATAACATCGTATTCAAACATCAACAATTCATCATACACTTTTGTAAAACCATAACAAATTATACATAACATATTTCCATGTCAAACCAAGGATACTAGAAAGATATCACAATTATCAACAACTTTCATGTTTATACCAAAGACCAATTTAAAACAGAGACGTGTGAAAAAGACTCAAAAACATGAAACAGAGAATGCTGTCACCGTACAATTTCACTAAGACCTCCTTGGAGTATTTTCATCATAACTCAAAAACTAAAAGTCATTTTCACGTCAAACCAAAGCCACTGGAAAGCTAACAAAATTATCTAAAACCTTCATGTTTACACCCAAGGCCAATTCTGTACCGATCAATACCAGTTTTCGTTTCAAATTCGGAAAAGTTGTGCAGAAAGTCCATAAAAATTCACTGTGACCTACGTGCAGTAATTTGACCATAACTCAAGTTCTATATATCGTTTTGACGTCAGACCAACGGCATTAGAAAACTAACATCCATACCTACAACTTTTGTGTTTACACCTAAGACCAATTCTGTACCGATCAATACCAGTTTTCGTTTCAAATTCAGGGCAGAGATAAGAAAACTCAGGAAAAGCAACTTATATTATTCAAACTTCTCATTCATCTGACACATGTTTATGAACATTCAAAACTTCATCAATTTATGCATAAGCATGGCACCAATCAGTAACAACACCATAGAATCACAACAAAATCAACATCTCAACATAGAAATCATCAATTTAACATTCCATCATTAGTTTATCATAATCAAACAACCCTAATTCCCAAATTCACCAACATCAACATGTTAAATCAAAATTTAGGGATTATGAAACTTAGATTTATAGAAGCTAGTCCCACCCTTACCTTGTTATGAAGAAATCGCCCCCTTCAGCTTTTCCTCTTCTCAAGTTCTTCACCTTCTTCCTTGGCTCTGCTTCTCCTCTTTTCTCTTCTCTGTTTCACGTGAAAACACAACAAATGAAACCTCTTCACGCGTATACCTCTTTTTCTATTCCACTTCCCTCTTTCTTAATTTCCCATAATGCCCTTAATGCCATTTTAATTCTATTTAATCTATTAAATTATATTAATTCATTATAATTCAATAAAATAATAAAATTAAATTCTAGGCGTTACAACTCTCCCCAACTTATAAAATTTTCGTCCTCGAAAATGTACCTCATGCAAATAACTCTGGATAAGACTCCAACATCTTGCTTTCCAGCTCCCACGTCAAGCTTTCACCAGTTGGTCCTCCCCAAACAACTTTCACGAGAGGAATCTCTTTGCCCCTCAACTTCTTCATCTCACGGCCTTCAATCCTCAGTGGTAATGTCTCCGCCGTAAGATTGTCTCTAACCTGCACATCATCTCTCGGAATCACATGAGAGGGATCTGCAACATACTTCCGAAGTTGCGACACGTGAAACACATCATGCAAATTTGAAAGATGCGGTGGTAATCCCACTCTATAAGCAACTGTTCCTATCCTTTCTGATATCTGATAAGGACCAATGAACTTCGGAGTCAGCTTCTTCGATTTCAATGCACGTCCAACACCAGTCATCGGAGTGACTCTCAAAAACACATGATCACCTTCTTGGAACTCAAGGTCTTTTCTTCGCTTATCATGATAACTTTTCTGCCGACTCTGCGATGCTTTCATCTTCTCTTGTATCAATTTGACCTTCTCAGTAGTTTGCTGAATAATTTCTGGTCCCACAATTGCACTCTCACCAGCCTCGAACCAACACAAAGGAGTTCTGCACCTCCTACCATACAATGCCTCAAAAGGTGCCATTCCAATGCTAGAATGGTAACTGTTGTTATAAGTGAACTCTATCAACGGTAGATGACTATCCCAAGCTCCACCCTGCTCAAGAACACATATTCTCAACAAATCTTCGAGTGATTGAATCGTCCTTTCCGACTGACCATCTGTTTGCGGATGATAAGCCGAGCTCAACCTCAATTTAGAACCCAATGCTTCCTGCAAACTCTTCCAAAATCTAGAAGTAAATCTTGGATCTCTGTCTGACACAATACTCGACGGAACACCATGCAACTTCACAATCTCTCGAATGTAAATCTCTGCCAACTGCGACACAGGATAACTAATATTTATCGGAAGGAAATGCGCAGACTTCGTCAACCTATCCACAATCACCCAAATTGAATCATGTCCTCTCTGAGTATTCGGCAAACTCGTCACAAAATCCATGGATATACTATCCCACTTCCACTCTGGCACATCCAACGGTGTCAACAACCCAGCAGGTTTCTGATGCTCAACCTTCGACTTCTGACAAGTCAAACATGAATACACAAATTGAGCCACATCTCGCTTCAAACCAGACCACCAAAACAGCTTCTTCAAATCATGATACATTTTTGTAGCTCCCGGATGAATACTCAAGCTACTTCTGTGACTTTCCTCAAGAATCATCTTCTTCATCTCATCGTTATCAGGTATACAAATTCTGCCTCTAAACCTCAACACTCCTTGATCATCAATTTTGAAATCACTACCCTCAGCCTCATTCATCAAATCCACCAACTTCACATCTACTTTCTGAGCTTCTCTGATATTACTCAAAAATTCATTGTTAATCTTCAACATACCCAACTTCACACTCTGAGGTGCCAATTCACAAACCAAACTCATATCTCTGAATTGTTCAAGCAACTCAAACTCTTTAACCATCATAGCAGACATATGCAAGGTTTTCCTGCTCAAAGCATCAGCAACAACGTTAGCTTTACCTGGATGATAATTCAGTCCAAAATCATAATCCTTCAACAGTTCAAGCCATCTTCGCTGCCTCATATTTAGCTCCTTCTGATCAAATAGATACTTCAAACTTTTATGATCACTAAACACCTCAAATCTTGAACCATATAAATAGTGTCTCCAAATCTTCAGCACAAATACCACTGCGGCCAACTCAAGATCATGCGTAGGATAGTTCCGTTCATGAATTCTCAACTGTCTTGATGCATAAGCCACTACTTTACCATCTTGCATAAGCACACCACCTAATCCCAACTTGGACGCGTCACAATACACCACAAAAGGCTCATCTGGCTTCGGCAAAATCAAGATTGGAGCCGTCGTCAAACGCTGCTTCAATTCATTAAAACTGGTTTCACAATGAACATCCCACACAAAAGCTTTACCTTTACAAGTCAACTGCGTCAACGGAAGTGCAATCCTCGAAAATCTATCCGACACAACCATCTTCAACTATATTCCAACACACCATCATTTAAGGAGCAACATCCATCACACTCTTATACTTCGACATACAACGTCACATTATTATCTTAACAACATCTTCGACATTAAAACACCTTGACACATAATTCTCACATCCATAACTCACCAAATCAAACATGTAGAGTCGTATACTTATAGCAACTGCGCTACATACACTTCTGCTGCGCAACTCTGATAATCTATCTTAAGTCATCGTACTCATTAAAATTTCCATCAACTACATGGGTTACAAGTCTTAATTTAAGTTCGGACTTTCTTTAACATCCATCATAACATCATCGTTAACTTAATATCCTCAATCTTTCACTTTGCGTCATTAGCTCGCATATAAATCCTCTACTCTGAATCGTTCAATACTTCTCGACTCTTTCCTATCCACTCCCTTATTAATTCACACAAACACGATATAACATTATTCACTTCATGCACTATCAAGATAGCAAGTCAAATCTACACCATCCAACACGATCTCGTCTACTATCAACAAGAGATTAAGGGTGATCAAGTCCTCAATTTGTCAAGAGATATCCGACAACCGTAATGGAGCATAAACTATCGTTACTAACTACAATAGAGTTCTTTTCCAACTTATACTCACGTCACCCAAAAGCACCATACTTCAACAATTCCCAAAATCATCTGAACATGCTAACACCGACGTCTTGCAGCTACATACTAATACACCTCTGACGATAACATCAGACATAATTTCTTTTAGGTCATTACCAACACTTCCTATCCTTGAAATCTCATTCTTCGCGTTTCCAACAACTTCAGCAACTCATTATAATTACTCACTAATATTCCACAATGAAGTCTACCCCAATCCGTCACTATAATCATTCTTATTCAACATAAATTGCATCTCCATGCATTTTCCGATACCTTCGCATTCTTACAAATACCAACGTTTCATTCCTTATCCATATCTTACACCCTTCTTCACCTTTTCAATTTTCAGCAAGAATCACCCAACTTCAAACACAATTATATCTTCCAATACAGACCTCCCAAGCACAAAATTATATTCCAAAATGAAGGGAATTTCGTGTAGATTCCAGAACTTCAAGAATCTCCCAAATCCGAGTTACGAGTAAAAAGTTATCATCCTTGCAATGGGACTGGTCCAGAATTCCCGTATGCAGAATTTTCCAAAAAATCAGCATCAGGCCCAAACATTAAAATGCACTTTTCTTCCTCTTCACAAACTTCCTGAAGACAAATCTTATATGCAAACTGTAGGGAATTTCTTGAGCTTTCCAAAAAGTCCAGAATCGCTTCCATCAGAAACACGAGTAAAAAGTTATGCCCCTTTTTCTGACAGCTGCTCCATAATTGTAAAAATCAGAATTTGAGGTTGATGAACATAAGTCCCATCTCTCCCTCTCGCTTCCAAGATCTACCAACATCCTTTCTTTTCATCCAACTACGAAAATCACCCGAATTTAATCCAACTACACTCAAGACATACCATCTACCGAATTAATCCATCAACTATCACTTCCATTGGAATAATTCCTCATTCTCAATTAATTCACCATCCATAATCTACACACATCTCAAACTCGACTGATACGAATTCATGAGTCCATACTCTCGCCGGTTCCCAACAACATCGCTTCAATAACGTTTGCACTCTTACAATCAACATCACCTCGAACCAACTTCTACATACTATCAACACGTCCGGGAGGCAAGCTTCTCCCCCACTTATTCCAAACCAACTCCTGCAGACAACGACTATGAGCTAACAATCAAGTACCGACAGTGTTTCACACACATGTCGAGTACTAAGGGACAAACAACATTAGACAACATTGGCCGGACAGACCGACCTGCTCTGATACCAATTGTAACACCCCGTTTTCCCAACTTGAAAATTTCATTTAAAATAAATCAGAGTTTCAACCTTAACGGGATGTCGCACTTCGTTTACAATTTATAAATAGGATAATTTGCTATTTATTTCAAAACAGACTTTTCAATAACGTCAAAACCATCGCAGCGGAAATTCAACTTCATAATTAAATCTAAACATCATTAGGCACAAGGCCACATCAAAAACAACGTAGTTTAAAACTCCACTAAATGTGGTTCAACATCAGTTTGAAATTAAAATACATAGCACATGAATTCATCAAAAAGTTTCCCATCCCGTTACATATCAGAGCGACTCCTAATGACACGAGGAATCAACTCACTTCAGCGATTACTCCTGGTTATCTGCACGTTACCCACGTAGAGGCAACATTCAAACAGAAGGGGTGAGATTCACATTCAATAAACATAAGTACATAATTCATAAAGATGAATTTAACATTTCACATAAACATCATCAAACAACACCATCAGATCTTATACATACATCACACATACACATCATAATCTCACCATCTCAATGCAACATCAAATACAATAACATCGACCGACTCAACAATGCAACATCACTGACTCAAGTATGCAACATCACTGACTCAAGTATGCAACATGCATGTGGTACCAATTCATCGCAAAATATGTCATAATAGGACATGTCGGGCATACACCCCCATCGTAAATGTCATATAGACATGTCGGGCATACACCCCCATCACTTAATTCATAATGTCATAATAGACATGTCGGGCATACACCCCCATCACTTAATGCATATGTACTGGACTCGACAATGCAACATTTACAACAAATACAACGTCAACAACAACTTCATTATCATATACATCATCATCGTTATCATCATCATCGTTTAACATCATCATCGTGTATTATCATCATCACAACAAAGCATCATCACAGCACATCGTTATCATCACACATCATTATCACAAAACCTCATCATATAACATCGTATTCAAACATCAACAATTCATCATACACTTTTGTAAAACCATAACAAATTATACATAACATATTTCCATGTCAAACCAAGGATACTAGAAAGATATCACAATTATCAACAACTTTCATGTTTATACCAAAGACCAATTTAAAACAGAGACGTGTGAAAAAGACTCAAAAACATGAAACAGAGAATGCTGTCACCGTACAATTTCACTAAGACCTCCTTGGAGTATTTTCATCATAACTCAAAAACTAAAAGTCATTTTCACGTCAAACCAAAGCCACTGGAAAGCTAACAAAATTATCTAAAACCTTCATGTTTACACCCAAGGCCAATTCTGTACCGATCAATACCAGTTTTCGTTTCAAATTCGGAAAAGTTGTGCAGAAAGTCCATAAAAATTCACTGTGACCTACGTGCAGTAATTTGACCATAACTCAAGTTCTATATATCGTTTTGACGTCAGACCAACGGCATTAGAAAACTAACATCCATACCTACAACTTTTGTGTTTACACCTAAGACCAATTCTGTACCGATCAATACCAGTTTTCGTTTCAAATTCAGGGCAGAGATAAGAAAACTCAGGAAAAGCAACTTATATTATTCAAACTTCTCATTCATCTGACACATGTTTATGAACATTCAAAACTTCATCAATTTATGCATAAGCATGGCACCAATCAGTAACAACACCATAGAATCACAACAAAATCAACATCTCAACATAGAAATCATCAATTTAACATTCCATCATTAGTTTATCATAATCAAACAACCCTAATTCCCAAATTCACCAACATCAACATGTTAAATCAAAATTTAGGGATTATGAAACTTAGATTTATAGAAGCTAGTCCCACCCTTACCTTGTTATGAAGAAATCGCCCCCTTCAGCTTTTCCTCTTCTCAAGTTCTTCACCTTCTTCCTTGGCTCTGCTTCTCCTCTTTTCTCTTCTCTGTTTCACGTGAAAACACAACAAATGAAACCTCTTCACGCGTATACCTCTTTTTCTATTCCACTTCCCTCTTTCTTAATTTCCCATAATGCCCTTAATGCCATTTTAATTCTATTTAATCTATTAAATTATATTAATTCATTATAATTCAATAAAATAATAAAATTAAATTCTAGGCGTTACAGTTTGATTGATTGGGAAATCGTCGATTAAACGATACGATCGATCTCACGATGTCATTTGGGAAATCAATGATATTGTAGAGCGATACGTGATATTTACGCTAAAACGCTAAATTCATATGCATGATTTATTTATTACATTCTTTGCAAGATTGATGAACTTTAATCTCAACGCTTTTATTCCCTAATTCTTTGTCGTTTTAATTCCCGCATTTACATTCCGTTAGTTTATGAAACAAATCGTACAAACCCTTAACTCAAAACAATATCGATTGTTGAATGGTTCGAAGTAAGGCACCAATCCCTGAGGAGACGATAATAGAAAATACTTACTTTTGTTGTATGAAATACTGCTTCAACACTTTTCTCCCCCAAAATTAAAGTGTCTTCAGACAACTGAAGATGAGAGATATGCATGTATTCCCCACGACTAGCGTGTATAAGGAACCCTTCAACAACAAGCAAGAAAAGGAAAGGGGAAATATGATTTCTTCTCCTCAACCCCCTCTATAAAGGTGGTGGTCGGAATCGGAAAGTGCACCAAAGCGTATCAAGTAATAAAGTAGTAAGTTATTGTCTCCACAAGGATTGTCGTTCAACTCAATAGGTAGCAGAACTTATTTGAAAAGCAAAAAAAAAAGAAGATTTAAAGGTGGTTGTAGGGTTTTAATTACCCTGCCAAATGCGAGATTAGGTTTGTTGATTGAGAAGTGTAACGGAGATTGGGGAATCCTTGAATCCACCCTTTTTTGTCTTTGTTGCAGTTAACTCAGTTATTTATTAGTTTACGACTTGTCTCTTTTTGATTTAAGAAAGTAGAACATTACCCCATGATGAATAAGTGGAAGTTTATTTTAATATCGCCGCAATTCAACCAGTTACAATTGCGGCGTTCCCTTAAGATGTGTCATATCCCTAAATTCATTCTTAGATTTGATTAAAAGAATTTAATTTAGAAACTAAGCAATTCACTATTGTCCTTTTCATATGGAATTGGGTGAAGATGATGTTGCTTTTACTTATAGGTTTGTGTTTTGTGATGTTCATAGCTAAGTTTATTTGATGATGTTTTTTATTGTTGGCCATAGCTTAGAAACTTGTTAAAGCACCTAGCAATCTTTCACTCAGTGTGTCATATGTTTCCTAGTATCATGTGTGCTGTTGTTCATAGAAATCTTCATGTTTGAGTGTCAAAATCTTTTCTATAGATGCTTGATTCGATTCATATATCTTTGATTCGTATCAAGTATTCTTCTTTCTTTGTTTCTTGTGAATCATGAGTTTTGAATCGATTCATTCTTTTCTTGATTTGTATCATGTTTGATTCGAATCACAAATTGTTGAATCGTATCATGATTTCTCTCTGGCCTTGTATTTCTACTCAATGAATCAATTAACTATATCTTGATTGCATCAATCTCCATCCGGGCAGTATCGAATTGATTCACACAATGGTTGATTTGTATCAATCTTCATAAATCAATATTTGACCATTTACACATGTTTGATACGAATCACACTTATTTTGAATCGATTCATTGCGTTGATTTTGCTTAAAATATTGCACTTTCCACTTATTCCTATATATATCAACACTCTCACAACTCCCAAACGACTGAATCATTTGCATCTATTCTCTCTAGAGTCTCCAAACCTCTTTGTCCATTTGTTCTTCAGATTAATCACTTTTTCTAAGAATCATTGTGGTCTTTGTGTCATTGATTGCTAGAGTGCTATAAGGATTGTAAGTTGATTGCTTTCAAGGATATTGATTGGGAATCAAGGATCTAAAGTGAAGTGAGTAATTTCATTCCACCTCCAAGGGTATTGGGGGTTCTTTCTAACCTTCTCAAGTTCAAGGGGGTCTAGTCACCGGACATAGCAAAGAAGAGTTCAAGGGTAGAGCTTCAAGGATTGCATGGGTGATTGAAGATTCGAAGACTTGAAGAAACACCAATTTCAAAGGGTATTTGAATATTGGGGGTTGTGGTTGCATATGAATTGAAAATTAGGGTAATTGAAGGAGTTCTTGTAATCACAACATTGTAATCAAACACTCAATTCTAGTGGAAGTTCTTGCTAGAGACATTTTCTACCAAAAAGAGTAGATATACCCCAAAGTGAGGACAAAAGGGGGAACTACTATAAATCTCGGTGTCGTTTCTCTTCCCTTTCCTCTTTTCTTTGTTTAACTTGAGTATATGATTGTTTAATGATTGTTTAGAATTGATTTGAATGTGATCTAGTTTCAATTTGTTAACCTTGACATAATTCCTTGAATTAGGTTCTCTTTTAATCCATACTGATCACATTTGAATTCAATCAAGTCTCAATTCATCAAACACATATACCTTGTGTTCATTAGTTATAGCTCATTTTATTGCTCTTAGGTTTGGTTCGAGAATTGTCTTGTTTTGTATATTGTGTGAGAATTATTAATCATTGATTGTATTAAGATTTAGCATTTGAATCTCTCAATTCAATAGTAAATCTTATTGTCTATTACATTGTCTTAATCTCTTTGTCATTGTTGTTGTTTCGAGCACAAATCTAATAAGTCAATTAGTTTTCAAACTCGCTTTCGCTAAAAACTCGATAAATTATGTAAAACGCTATTCACCCCCTCCCCCCTCTCTAGTGCGTATTCTATATTGCCATATATACCAACATTGGGGTTTCAATCATACTTAACTCCATATAGAGATATGGTATAGAAACATACATATACAAATTAAATCAGACTTTAGATCATAAATTGAATAAAAATTGTATTAATTGAATCCAACAAATAAAAAGGGGTTCACCGTGAAACCATAATCAAAGAGGTTTAGTTGCGCATGGCAACAAACATCATTACAAAACAATAGAAAAATATCCTATAAAGAACAAGAGGATGATGAAGATCCTCTGGCTTAAAGTTCCTGATGTTTGACCCTTGCCTTGTACAAATAGCTTTTTAAATGAATAAAATAACATGCAATTTATAGTACATCATTACTTAGGTGTTAAGAGAAGAAAAATAGGGTTTTCCAACTAAAAGAGCTTGAAAATCAATAAATTTGCACTCCCTGCTCGTGTGTCATGCGCATGACGCATGAGTGTGTGCGAATTCTGTAGTTTTCGCCCCCTTTTCGAGCATTCTTCCGTCTTGCAATGCCTTGGAACTTGAAATAAATTTTCTTCACTTTGTATTATCTTCATATACCTTCTAAGAACCATTTATCTTAAATTTTCATATCCTTGATCCTTCATGTGATGTCTTGTTTTGCCAATTTGCATGATTTCTCACTAAAAAGACTTAAAACACCTATGGAGTTGCATGGTTTAAGATAAAAGTGAAATACAACAACTCAAACGAGAACAATACAAAAAGTTCCTCAAACAATTGACAACTCATCTAAATGACTTCTAATTTGTCTTCTAATGCAAAGAAAATAACTAAACATAGCCAAAAATATTATATGATGTTCCATCTTCAAAAGGGAATCCGTCAGGAGGACTACCATTAACCAACACTGATGACATGGCAGAACCAACACATTCCAAAATACAATTACGCCATAATAATGGAAAATTCATTTACTCATTACCGCTTATAAATACTTCCAATCAACCAAGTCATATGCCTTTTCAAAGTCCACTTTAAATAAAAATAATTCCTTCAATTTTTTAGCATCTTCAACCACCTGTTTAACTATAATAATCTCATCAATGATTTTTCTACCTTAAACGAAAGTCGACTGGGACTCCGATATCACACTTCTAATAGCCTTCTGTAATGTATTTGCCAATAAATTTGCTAACACCGTATACATGTACCCAACCAAAGAGATTGGCTTAAAATTACCCTATATTTGAGGGCGATAACTTTTATGAACAAGAGCTATAAAGGTATTGTTTATAGCCTTAACAAGTTTACCTTTTTGGTGAAATTCAGAGATAGAATTTTTATCCTCGGTTGAGTTAATTTTCGAGAAAGAATAAAAATTTGATATTAGGTCGTGAAGCTCCCCCATTTCTTCCTCAACCAAACTAGATGCCTCCCCTTACAATCAAAAATAGAAATCATGTCTTTCGTTTTTTTCATTTTACCCTCCATATTCTTACAATTATTCTGATGACAATTTTTCAACCTACCTTTATGGACCGTAGATCTCACCACTTAAGGCTTGAGACCCTAAAGACAAGGGTGTGAACCCTTGGAATAAGGCTGGGCGTCCTCCAGGAGGGTGCAGGGCCCACTTAACAGCCATAAATAACCCTATGTGACCTTCCTAAAGGACACCCTCTGGGGGCGCCCTCAGCAGCTTACGAGGGGGCCCTAGTCATGGTTTTGGCCCTTTACGATTTGGGCCCAAAACCATGACCGGATAGGCCCAAGAGAGGCTACAAATAGTAACCTTGGGATCATTCCCAAGGCATGACCTAAACACAGCACAGAAACCCTAGTTTCTAGAGATTGTACTCACTGACAGTACAGTTGGCGCCCACCGTGGGGCTACGGTAAAACTGACCTAGCCACCATCTCTGAAACGAGAAGCAGTCGATCCGCGGCCTCAAAGCACCGCTCAAGGCCGTGAATCCGCCGTGCCTTTCCGAGCAATCCTAGATTTTCCGAATCCGCCGTGATTCCAAACCCTCACAATCAAACGATTAACCCTTATCTGCTCAGAAAACCCAGATCTAAAGCCTGTGACTCGCGATCCAGAGCGCAAATCTCTGACCACCAGTCACAACCTTAACATACAAACTCAAACTACCGTCGCCGCCAGCACAATGGCAGACCCAGCGGCCTTAGAGGCTCTACAACAACAGATCCAGCAGCTTCGTGACCACAACGAAGCCTTGCAAGCAACCATGGAAACCATCCAACAACAGCAGCACGCCGAAGGAAACGGATCTCAACAAGATGAATCGGTCGACCCCGATCCTCAACCACTTTCCGCCGAAGTTTGGAACGCACCAGTTCCAGAGAATTTCAAGCCACCCTCTCTTTCCTCCTTCGATGGAAAAAGCGACCCCGTGGAACACGTGACCGCCTTCAACACTCAAATGGCCATTATCGCCGCCGATTCTCTCAAGTGCAAGTTGTTAGCAGGGACCCTCAAGGACGCCGCCCTCAGGTGGTATATGAACCTGCCTCGATTTTCCATCGTCGGCTACCAAGATATGACACGCAAGTTGATGTTGGTATAAGCCCTAGAGGCCAATAGTTTATGTCAAACTTTTATATGTATCATGACTTTTATTATTGAATAAGATATGGCGTTCTTTATTACACTTGTTATAAGATAAATAAAGTCCCTAGAATAGTTGGTTCATGTGATGGAATATTAAGTGTGACTTAATCATGAGATTACATCAACGAAAGAACACTATTCTTAAATGTATCCGTAGTCAAGCTTTAATATGAATTGGGATAATATTAAAGCATGGAGACTATTATGTATGTAGACTGATGACCACATCTCATGGGTCATGAATATGAGATATTAAGTCTATACATAGGTATAAGTATTAGGAGTAATATTTATACTGGATTGACCCATCGTGAGAATACTACATAGTATGTTATGAAATCGTCATAAGTTATTCTCACAATGATAATAGTGTATATCACTCTTAGACCTGAAACCACTATGATCCCTAGATGTGGACTCAAGTGTTTTTATTGCCATTCAAACGTTGTCTGTAACAAGATGACTATAACGTTGGTTAATGGGCACTTGACGAATCATGCTGAGGGACATGAGTGTCCTAGATGGGATTTGTCCCTCCTCATAACAGGAGATATATCTTTAGGCCTCTTGATGGAATATGACTGGAAAAATGCATGGCCATGCCGAATTAAGTCAATATGAGATATTGGACTTATTCGTTGTTCAGTATATTTCGGGATCAAGAAATATAAATATTGAGCTAAACAAGGGTGACGTAATCTATGCCTTGTGTTCAATAAAGATATTAGGACAAAGGAGTAATCGTACACATAGATATTATCATGGAAAAGGTTTCGTAAGATCACTTGACATTCTTGTCACTTGGGTAGCAGTGATGTGTTGCTAGATACCGCTCACTATTTATAATATTAAATATAGAATTTAATATTATTGCCAACGTTACAAGAACCTATAGGGTCACACACAAAAGAACGGTAAAAGGAGAAATATAAGTAGTACTTATATGATGGGGTACGTTTAGCAATAGGCGTTAATTAGTTAGCGGAAGCTGATGGGCTAATGGGCTTTTGAAGCTCAAGCTGATTTTGTGCAGCAAGGAGTTCTATAAATAGAAGCTCTAGTGCTGAAATCAGCTAATGTTTTTTCGTGTAACCCTAAAGCAAAAGCGTGTTCCCACTTCTCTCCTTAACCTCTGATCGCTTGGCTAGCACCGGGAACCAGAGGAAGCCGTTCGTGTGGACGAGTAGAGGCTTTGCTTACTTGCTCAGCTGTGATCAAAGAAACAGTTTCTGCACTAAGAGGTAACAACTCTATCACTGATTCACGTGATATTCGTAATGATCCAAGGAAAGGAAATCAAAAATTTTAAATTTTCGCTGCACTCTGTATGTCGATTTCCCTTCAGTTGACGCATCAGTTCTCAGCAAGCCGCCACCGTAAAGTCTCGTCTACCAGCCTTTTCAACGTCCGTCAAGGACCCAACGAGCCCCTCCGCGAGTATCTCGCGCGCTATAATGACGCCACCATCAAAGTCATTAACCCGAACCAGGAATTGTTTGTGGGAGCCTTCCAGAATGGCCTCCGCGCTGGCCAATTCAACGAATCCTTGGCACAGAAACCAGCTGACTCCATGGAAGAAATCATGTCTAGGGCAGAGTGTTATATAAAGGGTGAAGAAAGCAATGCTGAGAAGAAAGCAAGGGATTCCAGGGAGCGTGCTCCCTACGGATATGATCATCGCCGCAATTATTACCCACCCAGCAACAGAGACAGAGCGCCGTACAAGCGCCACGTTCAAGACAGGCGCGCACCCCCCTCGGAATCCTTCACGGCCCTCAACACCCCCCGTGAACAAATCTGGAGGGATGTTTACCATTCCAGAATCATTCCTGAACCTCAACCTCCGAGAGGAACCATAATGGGGAACGATAAGGATGCCTGGTGTAAATACCACCGCATCAAAGGACACACCACAGACGATTGTATACATCTGAAAAGAGAAATAGAAAAGTTGATTCAGAACGGCATGTTAAGAGGATATGTGAAGGAAGGTAGAGAGTGAGACAGACGTCCCCCCGAAGACCCCCAGAGGGAAAAAGATGTGGCGAAAGAAGGTGAGCGCCACACCTTGAACACCATATCTGGCGGTTTCGCAGGAGGTGGGGAGTCCAGCACCTCCCGGAAGAGGTATGTAAGACAAGTAATGTTGCTTGATGACCACGCCAAAAAGGAACCAGAACGCCAAGTGGATATCACTTTTTCAAGTGAAGACCGCGGAGGAGTAATCCCCCACGATGACGATCCCATGGTCATCACCGTGCAAATCTTCAAATGGGATCTCAAGAGGGTGTTGATTGATCCCGACAGCTCTACGGACATCCTCTATTATTCGGCTTTTGAGAAAATGGGTCTAGACGAGGAGCAGTTGCAGCCTTTCAAAGGGATACTGGCCGGCTTTACAGGGGAACAGGTGCACGTCCGGGGATACATCACATTGAAAACCACATTCGGTACGGGTAATAACGCTAAGACCATCAGGATTAGGTACTTGGTAGTAAACTCGCCTTGTTCCTACAATGTCATCATGGGCCGCCCAGCCTTTAACGCCCTCGACGCCTACCTTTCCACCAAATTCCTCGTTATGAAATATCCGCTGGATGATGGGCGGGTTGGTACCATCAGAGCAGACCAGAGAGTGGCCCGAGAATGTTACCACAACAGTTTGAAGCTACAAAAGGAGAAGAAAGGAAGCAGCAACATAAAAGCGCACCGAGTGAACTTCATCGTCACAAGCCTAGAAGGAGAGATTCATGTCCAGGAGATCAAGAAGGTCGAGGAAGAAAGTACTCCTTTCTTGATACTCCATTCGAAGTTAGCCAATTCAAGTATCAATGTTGAGGAAGAAGATGCGGAACCCGAGGAGATCGAGAAGGTTGAGGAAGAAAGTACTCCTTTCTTGGTACTCCATTCGAAGCCAGTCAATTCAAGAGTCAATGCTGAAGAAGATGCAGAACACGGTGAGATCAGGAAGGTTGAGGAAACAAGTACTCCTTTCCTGACGCTCCGTTCAAAGCCAGCCAATCCAATTGTCAAGACCGGGAAAGAAGAAGCGGAATCCGATGAAATCAAGAAGGGGTTGATACTACAGGCAGAACTAGCCAACCACAGTACGATGAAAAAGTTGAACACAGTGCAGGAAGGAACTCGCCATGACAACTCAAAGGCGAGCTAGAGGGAAGACAAAGCCATTTTAGTTCCTACCGTTTTTATCTTATAAATTTCGACGTCTTTATACAGTTACGTAGTTAAAGAGTAAGGGGCACTCTTTTCCCCCAGCAGTAATGGGGGTTTTTAATGAGGCCCCGGTTTATTATTGATATTATATATATATATATGGCTTGTTTATCTTACTTTCGTTGCATGTAGCAGATCGCCATTGCCGAATCTTAAATGAGCTCGCCGTATGATCCGTCAACCCCAAAGGGGTTGCCACCTAATTCCTTAACCCTAAAAGACAGGGCTCTAAGACGTTGTGAGCTTAAAAAGAAATCGCCGCCTAATTCCTTAACCCTAAAAGACAGGGCTCTAAGACGTCGCGAGACGAAAATGAAATCGCCGCCTAATTCCTTAACCCCAAAGAGGGCTCTAAGACGTCGCGAGACGAAAATGAAATCGCCGCCTAATTCCTTAACCCCAAAGAGGGCTCTAAGACGTCGCGAGACGAAAATGAAATCGCCGCCTAATTCCTTAACCCCAAAGAGGGCTCTAAGACGTCGCGAGACGAAAATGAAATCGCCGCCTAACTCCTTAACCCTAAAAGACAGGGCTCTAAGACGTCGCGAGAAAAAACAAGATCGTCGTACAAGCGATAAAAGGGAACCCTTATAAAGGGACCCTAAAGCATCAGGCGCTAAAAGAAACATACCTACAACTGTCAACGTTATTATGAAACGAACGTAATCACCGCCCAGGAGAGGCCTTCCGAAATACATAAATTTGAAGAAAAACGAAGAGCTTAAAGAGAGAATGATACATCACGAACACAAATTCAAGCAGAGTACTGAGTTTAAAAATAGTCAAGGAGGTTAAATTACAACAAACGAAATTAAGGTTCATCCACTAGGACGCCATCTACAATAATTTTAAAAGGATCAAGAGCAGAAAGATCGGCGCCAGGATGGAGAAGGGCGAATTGTGCCTTGGCTCTTTCAAAGCCAGCATCAAAGTTCAGAGCCAGTTCGCCCTTCGCTTCAAAAACCTCAGCCGTAAGCTGATCCTCCCTTTCTGCTCCAGCCGCGACATCGTCTTGTAGCTTGGCAATGACCCCGTCCTTTCCAGCAAGATCCGCTGCATAACCAATCTTCAGATCGGAGACGCGTTGATCACATTCAAGCTTCATCGCCTCCTTGGCCTCCTGCACCTCTTTCTCCTTAGCATTCCTGGCCTCCTCCAACTCTTTCTCCAACGCCCTCACTGTAGCTTGAAGAGCCTCCTCATTCAGCACCACTTCCTCGTACTTACGATCCACCGAGTCTAGAAGAATTATGGTCCGCAAACAGTGAACTCCTATATCCTTCGTCATAAAGGGCACATCGCCCTGGCTTCCCGACTCCGCGTCTTCTCGATTAAATACCAGCCTCTCCTTCACGTAGGCACCGTAGTCAAAACCTTTATCCCAGAAAGACTGCACTGAGCTGCTGGTTTTTATGGCGTCAATCAGGGAAGGAGAGGGCGTCTTCTTCCCTCTTTTCTCCGCTACCGCTTTTCCTTTATTGTCTTTCCCAGGCGACCTTCTCTCGCGCGGAGCCACCGGAAGGCTCTCGGCTGGAACCTCGGGCGGATTATCAGCTTTCCTCTTTGGCTTACGGGTAATAAGTCCCGCGGGATCAGTGGTCGCTGTTCCCTCAGCAGCCTTTTTCGCCTTCATCTCTTCGAGATATCTTTTCCTCTCCGCAGCAGTCATGGGCGCCATATCCTCTACAGAAAATAAAGCAGGAAAGTTAAGAGACAAGGAAACATAAATGCAAAATATAGGCTCGAGTAAATGAATTTGACTCACGTAGATACTCGTCTAAGCTATCTACATCCCCTTCCCTATTCAATAACTCCCGGATGTTCATAGGCAACATTTTGTCCAAAAAAAAGACGACGCCCTGGTCGTACGCGTCCAGCTTTTCATATTCAAAACCCATGATGGACGTCGGAGCACTCGTCCAACATGTGGGAAACCTCAGCTTACCATCCACCCATACAGCAGCTGCCTCACAACCTTTTCGCCCCCGAACCCGAAGAAATGTTTGTCTCCAATTCTTATAATGAGAGGCGTAGGGCGGGAACAACCTCTTACCAGGATGCGCGCTAACAGACACCCAAGACTGCTTATCTACCCCCTTCGTGCCATAGAAAGTGAAGAAGGATCCAACCGAAGGCTGGAAGCCCAACCCCTCACATAGAATCTCAAAAGCGCGGATAAAAGCCCAGCTATTCGGCTGCAGCTAGGAAGGCGCAACATTGAGACAGTTGAGTATGTCAACTTCAAAGGGCGTGAAGGGATACTTCACACCCAAATCTTCAAAAACGGCAGTGTACATATGGAACATCTCACTCTTCAAACTCTTCGGCCTCTGTGCGCACACTTTCTCGCCCGGGCGACAAGGTTTCAAAACCACGTCCTCCTCAAATCCCGTAGAGGACACGTGTAGCTTACTCCGGAAAAACGCCACCCGTTGGGAATCCAGGTACACAGACTCAGAACGAAGCACCTCGTCGGCGAAACTCTCTTGTTCTGAATCACTAGAAGACGCCATGTAACAAATTCCTTTCCTACAGAACGGACCTGGGCGAACAGAACGAATAATAGAGTCAGATGAATTCCCACTAATACCCCCCTTTTACCCCCGTCCAAACCACTCGAAGACTCCGTCACAAGGGAGTGGCCGTAGTAGGCCTTATCAAACGCCACCCAATCCATGGTTCCATCTGAGCGTTTCGCATGCCTAACACTTTCCCTCCACAACCTACACCTCTCCTCCGAATTAGCTGGGGATAACTCCCTGCCCGCCTCATCGCACTCCCTAATTATCACCATACTACTGATCTAAAAGTAAAAAGAACGAGATCAAGTAAGGGTACCTGGATCTAGACAAATGGAGGGCTTGAGAAGCGAACGAGGACTCTGGACGATCCGTAAACAGCAAGCACAGAGATCCACAAACACCGTAACCGCTTGAACGAGGAAAAGAAAGCGAGTCGGGAGAAAAAGACGGAGGTAAAGGAGGGGGGAAAAGATAAGAGAAATCTGAAAGTAGGGAAAAAAGTAGACCCGTTTCAGTTTAAAGTAAAAAAGCCTGGGAAAACGCGCAGATGACGTCATCTAAATTGACACAACTTTCGATAGCCATTGCGATTCGAACACGTCAGCGAGAGCGAACCGTCGCCTCACGTCAGCCGTCGGATCTCATTAAGAGGAGTCCTCAACACGTAGTCCAACGGGCGCGGCGAGCTACACGCAGATTAATCACTTCGCCTTGTCCCAAGACTCGTGCTTGTTGGGCTAATATAAATACTCCCGTTGGGCTAGCGCCCATACTCACGAAGGGCTAGCGCCGCCCATTAAGGCACTCAAAACAGAAACATGGAGCTAGTACCCATGTTGGGCTAGTATCCGTGTTGGGCTAGTACCCATACAGGTTTAACAACACATGTTGGGCTAGTACCCATACGGGTTTAACAACACATGTTGGGCTGGCACCCTTCGTGGGCGAGCACCCCTGATTGGGTATGCACCCATGTTGGGCTAGTACTCATAAAATTTTTTACTGAAGCTTCGTCATCAGTAAGCCCCACTTGCTGGGCAAAAGGTCATAGGCAAATCCTCCCGTTAACAGTCTAATCACTTCGCCTTGTCCCAAGACTCGTGCTTGTTGGGCTGTGGACCGTAGATCTCACCACTTAAGGCTTGAGACCCTAAAGACAAGGGTGTGAACCCTTGGAATAAGGCTGGGCGTCCTCCAGGAGGGTGCAGGGCCCACTTAACAGCCATAAATAACCCTAGGTGACCTTCCTAAAGGACACCCTCTGGGGGCGCCCTCAGCAGCCTACGAGGGCGCCCTAGTCATGGTTTTGGCCCTTTACGATTTGGGCCCAAAACCATGACCGGATAGGCCCAAGAGAGGCTACAAATAGTAACCTTGAGATCATTCCCAAGGCATGACCTAAACACAGCACAGAAACCCTAGTTTCTAGAGATTGTACTCACTGACAGTACACTTTAATTCTCTTAATTTTTTTCGTTTAATACATATCATCCCCACCCCTCAATCTGAAAAGAATTCCATTGATCATGAACATACTCTTTGTACCTTAGAAAATTGGCCCAACATTTCACAATACGAAGTGGTCTCGAACCCCAAATTTCCTAATCAACGGTTAACAAAAGCGGGTAGTTCTCAAATAACCCTCTAGGCAATGCAACTTGAATACAGTTAGCCCAAGTCTCACCGAATTCCTTTGACAACAAAATCTATCTAGACGGCTCATAGAATGACCATCACATCGATACCAAGTAAACCGGCGGCCACATAAAGGCAAATCCATCAAAAAAATATTTTCAATAAACATATTAAAGTGATCTAAATCAAATTGACGAGATGTTAACCCTCGACCTTTCCTCTCTTCATCGCAGTGATTAGAATTCAAATCACCACACATACAAACAGTTGCATACAAATTACGACCCAGAAGCACTGTTAATTTGTCCTATAAAGCTTGTTTTTTCAGCATTATCACAAGGAGCATACACATCTACCACAAGAAACACCTTATTACTTCTCAAGAAATGACCATGAATAACCAGATAATTATCGCAACTCACAGAAGACCAAACTTCAACATCCGAACAATCTCACACAATCAACAAACCACCAGAGGCCCCAATTGAAGGCCGAAACAAAAAACCATGAGATTGGGACCCCCATAAAGACGAACAAAAAAATTCATCAATGACATACATTTTGGTCTCATATATACACAAAACAGATGGCTTTTTTTTCCTACTAACTAGAAGACTCCCATCCTTTTCTCAAAACCACACAATCCCCTAACATTATAAAAAATGATCTTAATTAAAAAATATCTACAACCCACTCCAATCCACCAACCAAGCTAACAATTATTGTCAACACTCACACCAACCCCACTCCAACTAAACACTCCTCTTTGTCACTCTTCCCAGCTTTCCCTCTCTTAACCTTTCTTATTTTATTCTCCCTTGACAACACACTAAACATGTTTGCATGATCCTTGCCTAGCCCACACACATCTGCCTCAGTCACCTCATTTTGAGCATGTAACAACACCCAATTCATCTGATCCTTAGTAACATAAGAATAAGAGAAATTCTCATAAGACGAAGGATTTTCCTTACTTTTTATCTTTAAAGACTTAGAAAAAATTCATTGACGATGTGTCCCACCACTCTTCTTCAATATCAAAATACATAAAATAAATATCTCAATCTGATGTCACCTATCAGAGCTAGAAATCCCAAATATAAAATAGACATTAATAAGTACGTCAACATGAATAATAATAATAATAATAATAATAATAATAATAATAATAATAATAGAGAGGTCTTTTAAATAAAATAAAAGCTTCTTCTCCCAAGAAAAATAACATCACCTTCACTCTATGATAAGCCTAAGTTAATCATAAATGCCACACAAAAACAACGAGGGGTGAGCTTTGAAAAACATGTTATATAAAACAAATGAGAGAATATGAATAACATAAAACAATACCTTATAAAATCATATCACAATCAATAAGAGTCATCCAATCAGTTATCACAAGAATTCTTAATAGATAGTCAACACAGTCATTCTCTTCTTTATTTGGTAACGTCTTACTATGAAGTATTTGGTTAGGAGATCGATAATAATATGCCACAATGTGAATGGATGGACAATTCACCATATCATGTTGGTTTTATCACCATTAATAAGATGGGAAGGGGAATATCTTGATGGTCTTATCATCATCAATAAACTGGGATGGGGAAGATATCATATGACTTAGAAAACTCACTTCCTTTAACAAAAACTCACACTTGGACAATGATGACAGGTCATCTTACGTTACTTTTAGCATGTTTTTCAGTCATTTTCAGTATGTTTTACATCCAAAATAAAAGAGTATTAGAGCAATTGCTTATGATTTCAGGACATTTGTATTGTTTTCTATATTCGAGTTTGTAATTCTCTTCTTCCCGAAACATAGCAATTTTAGGGTTTTTGATGTAATTCACGAAGAAATCGTGCAAATCGGCAAAGCAAGACATGAAGATTTGTGAGGACTTTGGGAAGATGAAAGAATGAACATTCAAGAGGCTTGATAAGACATTAAAAAGGGAGGAATTATGTTCCCAAGTTCCAAGACATTTTATATGGAAGCAAACACCCAAAAAGACGAAGAAACAGACATTTCAGCACCCAGACAGAACTCACATGCACTTCACACACATTTTTGTGCGCCTAGACACATGCTCATGCGTCTGGCTCATGGTTCTAGGCGCCTAGCGCCTGAAACACCACTCACATGCCTCTAGTGCATGGTCTTGGGCGCCTGGAGCATGTGTCTTGTGGGCCAAGATTGAAATTTTGTTACTTTTTGTGACAAAAGCCTGGTTTTTTAGCCCAACTTTAGGTGAAAACTCTTTCTATAAATACCACTCCTCTCATTCATAACTTTTCATTCAGAACGAAGCAATTCAAGAGGAAGGAAAGCATTAGGAGCTTCAAGGGAGGAGTTTCTCTCCTCACTCCAAGTTTTTCTATGGTATGTTTTATTTCTTTTGTAATTTGTCTTTAGTTAACTAAATCTTTTTAGGCTAGGGTTCTAAGATGAACCTCTATTCTGGTTGTTGGATAATTTATTTAATTTAAAGTCTTTATTCGATTATTTTCTTTATGCTATTTAATTTTACTATCGTGCGTAAGATTTGTCTCCTCTGAAGCATAACTCTGATACCTAGGCACTTAGGAATGTGACATACCTAATATTGATATTTATATTTGTCTTAATCAGGAAGTAACTGATTAGTAACTAGAGAAACAAGTCATAGAGCAAAATCCTAAGATAAAAGTACTTAGGGAGGTGACATAACCTAATAATAGACGCTGATAGGGCTGCCCGTTTGTAGAACTACCGAGAGGGAGAGAGTGCTATGTACTTCTAAGATTCATAGATGAGCGAACCTTTAGGAGCACTGGGACCACACTGATGGGAATTTAGGAACGCTAATTCAAGTTTATGTTTCAATTGCCTCTGAGAGAGTAAGACCCCACATGTACCTACCCGCGTGATCAGTAGGTGCAACTCGACAGCTGGAGGGGAATGAGCTCATATCTCTAAGAGAGTAAGGCCTCACACGTACCTACCCGTGTGATCAACAGCAACTCGACATCTGATAGGTAAAACCCCATGAACTCATCACTTAGATAGATAATGATAAATAGCACGAATAAGACTTAACTGTTATGTAATTCCAACAATTAAATAGAGGGGATTCGAAGAATCCTAACCGCCGCTAACATTATGCAATCAAAACAGGTAAACTTTGTTCTGTTGCAAACAGATTAAATTGCAAAACTCTAAACTCTTTCTCTTTTATTTGTATTGTTCCCAAATAAGTAACGTGAATTGTTTGGTTGAAACCATAATCTCTGTGGATACAATACTCTACTTATCACTTTATTACTTGGTGTTTGGGTCCCTCAAGATCTTTTGTACCTCAGAGTCTGATGGTCTTCTACTGACGACAATAAAAGCAAGTAATTTCCACTTCATTGCATTCATATGTGTTGTGACCTTGTCTACCACACTTAACATGTCAAATAGAGGTAACTGGATCACTCATATTAACATTGTTGTTGCTTCGAGTAAAGCTCTTATTGCAATTGTTCCAATTATTATTTACTTGACCCTTGGGGTTTCCTCTACTACCCCCACTACCCTGAGTGTTGTTATTACCGCTCTTAATGTCATTTCCCCTTCCAGATGAAGGGTTCTCTTGTTGATAATTCATATGAGCCTCAAATCTTCCAGGAGTAAAAAAGTATGGTTTGCCTCTATTGTGATGCATAGGCTTCTTGTCCTTCATACTTCCAGCATTTAGGTAGTGTGATTTCTCGACATGCTTATCCTCATTATAAATGCTACTTTTGTTAACTAAGGTAGAAAGTCACAAATTTCTAGCATACTCGCTAGTTTCTTGATTTTTTGCCTGAGTCTCATTTCAAACTTGATGCACTTGGATTGTTTTCATGCGTCACCAACATAAAGAGGACAGTACCGAAACAACTTCTCAACTTGGCGGCATAGTCTGCCACTAAATCATCCCCTTACTCCAATAGTCTTTGAATACAACCCAAGTAATTGTAGTCCCAAAGTTCTCCAAACGTTGGAGGGTATTGTCCCATCAATGCTCAGATTTTTCTGCCATCATGAAGGTACCTAGGCATACCTTTTGATCCTCATGGCAAGTCACTACATTAAAAAATTTCTCGATCCTTTGTAACCATTCTTGAGCTCCCTTAAGGTCATAATGTCCTTTAAAAAACGGAGGGCTGGTCCTTTGGAATCGGTCCATCACTCTAGACTCATTCATTGCATCAAATCCTTGACCTCCGACATTATTCGCAATCTCCAGAACAACTTTTACTGCCTTTTCAGCAGCCTGGGCTGATGTTTAAGCAGGGGATTCAGAATCCTCCGCAACCTAAAGGGCTTGTGTAGTAACACCGGCTAAAGATTCCAGAGCTTCAGCAATATAATAGCAATAACATTTCTTCCACCAACCATTACTACCTACATTAACTAGATAGGTTAAGCGAAGTTAGTTAGTAATGTAGAGAACAAGATAAAACTTATCCAGTACTACACTATTTATTGGATCATCAATAAGCAAACACCATTCTCACACACACACGTATAAAGCCTACAAGGAAACAAAATGAACACAAAACACACAAGATTAGGTTGGAATAACCTGCCCAAATAACATGACACCCAAAATCCAAAAATAATATCTTTGATATTTGTTAATAAATAATTAATTTGAGGTTATTAAAATTGTAAGTTTTCAAAAACATTTTGAGACAAAGGATACCATGTCATCAACGTAAAATAGTCCATAAAAAACTTCATTAAATAAAACGACTTTGTCGTGATGTCAAATACATAAAATATTTAATATGTGGAAAACAGAAAATGGTTTGATAATCAAAATAGATATACCAATACAATGTCACCGAGCTGAAAATCTCAAATATAAATAGTTGTTGACAAGTACGTCAACATAAATAATTATAGAATGTTCTTTGAAATAAAATAGCAGCTTCTTCTCTTATGACATCTAACGTTACCTTCATTCTACGACAAGCATGTGTCCATTGCAAACGCCAAACAAAAACGTCGAGGGAGAGCTTCAAAAGACATGTTATAGTACAAAACAAATGAGAGAATATGCAAAACATAAAACAATACCATGTAAAATTATATCACAATCAATAAGAGTCATCCAATCAGTTATCACAATAATTCTTAATAGCTAGTCAACACAATAATTCTCTTCTTTATTTAGTACCATCCTACTATGAAGTACTTGTTTAGGAGGTCGATAATACTCTGCCACAATGTGGGAGGACGGACAATTCACCATATCATGTTGGTTTTATCACCATTGATAAGCTGGAGGAGGAATATCTTGATGGTCTTAATGTCATCAGGGGGAAATATCATGGTGGTCTTATCATCACTTATAAGGCGGAGAATATCATGGTGGTCTTATCGTTACCGATAAGACAGGGGAATATCGTGGTGGTATTATCATAATGCCAGGTGAAATTGTCATCCTTAATTCAAGACACTTATGAAAAATATATTTTCACTTCTAGACCTCTAAAAACTAGTTCCTCCCCTCGTTGGCTTAGCATACTCCTTCGGAGCCTAATCTTAAGCTGGGTCGAAACTGTCGTCATTCTAATATTATAGGGTATTCTCAATTTCGTTCATATCAATTTCAAATATATCAATTGTCTTTCGTCTCAAATTTTCATAAGCGGCGAATTTTGGACTTAATAACAAAATTGTATGGCAGGTTGTGGTTTAATTGAAGATTGAGACCATTTATTTGTTAAATGTAACTTTTGTGGCATAATTTGGTCTTTATTTATAAGTTGGTTAGGTTTCTCAAAGACTTCTCAAGGTAATTTATTGGATCATCTTGTGCAGTTTGGTGAATTATGCAGCTATTCGAAAAATATACGGTTGACTCTTAATATCATTTGGCTTTCGATGGTATCAGTTATTTGGAATGAGAGAAATAGGCACATTTTCCCATAAGGAAGAACACTTGCGATCTTTAAGTGAAAGAGTTAAGTTTCAGTCATTTTGGCGGTTGAAATCAAAATATGTTACTTTCTATTTTGAATACCATTTTTTTAGGCTTAATCATATTCTTTGCTTAACTGTTGTAACTTACCTTATTTTCTCTTTTGTTGTTTCGATTTTCTTTTAATGTAACATTGTACTTTTATTATGTCGTTTCTCGTACATCATGTGTCGGATGGACTAACTTCAGTTAGTAATTTATATATTTCATTTTGCCCAAATAAAAAAAATAGAGGTAATGAATGTACAACGAGATATTGAACAAAAAAAGAAGATTCCTATAATTTAGGTAATGAATTTTCTAGATGTACCATAAATATCACTCTCTTAATGAATTTCTATATTTATGGACAGTGATAACATAATATAATATACTTTATTTGATCTTAAATATAATTAAAAATCCAATACATTTAATTCACATTTGAACAAAATACATTTGACTTTATATATATTTAATACTTATATGAACTTTTTTTTTGAACTTTTTGAATTTCTATAATTTAGTTAATGAATTTCTATATGTACTATTAATATCAATCTCATAATGAATTTATATATTTATGGATAGCATAATATAATATACACCATCCAGTCGCTATTATAAGTAAAAGTCTACTTTTTAGATTCATTCAATAAATGATGTATGTGGTCTTTTATATAAACCGTATACATCATTTATTGAATGAATCAAAAAAGTAGATTTTTGCTTATAATAGTGACCGGAGAGTATATATCATTTGGTCTTAAATATAAACAAAATTCAATGTAGTTAATTCACATTTGAACAAAGTAAAAAGTCAAATGTATCTTGTTCAAATGTGAATTAACTGCATTGAATTTTCGTTTATATTTAAGACCAAAAGATGTATATTATGTTATGCTACAACTGTCCATAAATATATAAATTAAGATATTAATATTAATAGTACATATAGAAATTCATTAACTAAATTATAGAAATTCAAAAAGTTCATATAAGTATTAAATATATACAAGTCAAATGTATTTTGTTCAAATGTGAATTAAATGTATTGTACTTTTGATTATATTTAAGATCAAATAAAGTGCATTATATTATGCTACCACTGTCCATAAATATAGAAATTCATTGAGATTAGTTATTATGGTACATCTAGAAAATCCATTACCTAAATTATAGGAATCTTCTTTTTTTGTTTAATCTCTCGTTGTACCTTCATTACCTCTATTTTTTTAGGTCAAAATGAAATATATAAATTATCAACCGAAGCAGGTCCTTCCAACACAAGATGTACTAGAAACGACTTAATAAAAGTACAATATTACATTAAAAGAAAATCGATATAACAAAAGAGAAAATAAGCTAAGTTACAACAATTAAGCAAGGAATAAGATTAAGCTTCAAAAAATGGTATTCAAAATCAAAAGTAACATCTTTTGATTTCAACCACCAAAATGACTGAAGCTTAACTTTTTCACTTAAAGATCGCAAATGTTCCTCGTTATGCTGAAAAATGCGTATATTTCTCACTTTCCAAATAATCCATGGAAAATCCGCCTATTTATCTCAATCCGTTTTAAATCATGATCCTATAGGCCACATTGGCATGTTAATCTTCTATGTTCATCTCTTAGGTTGCATCAGATCTACCTTGACATTACAAAATTGTCTTATTCATTATCTACAATTATTTCTAGTAAATTCAACAGTATATATTTTACCTAATCTTCTTTTACCTAATGTCGATTTGACCCACTAGTCCAATTTACACATTAGGCAATTCTATATTTGTGCATACAGACGAAACATACATAGATATACTAATTTTCATCTCTTAAGGTTCCACTAAGTCTCTTATCAATAATCAAAACTCTATTGTAAACTCATTATTACTGTTACCAACTTTACTAGTTATAATTCAATAGCTTCCAAAGGAAATTAACTAAAGTTCTAACTCATTAACATCTAATATATATCTATACATAAATTCAACTATTGAGCAAATAACTCAACATATGGAAATCTAGTTCAATTCATGTAATCCATTATCAATCTTCAATATAGCTTCTAGTTATAATTAAAGCATATAAAAGGAAAACAACCTCAATTGATTCCTAAAAGCTTCAACAGTGGTATTCCTTCCACCTCCACCAAGTTCTTTGTTCCCCTCCAAGCTTTATTTTCCTTTGCCAAAACTTATTTTTCACTTGAATTCAAGACTCCATGTACATCCATAGGATGATTGCTACTAAGATACACAAATGTACAACAATAATAACAAAATGGAAAACGGTTAGGGTTCTATCTAAAATTCAATTTTTTAACAGTTATTCTAACACCAAGATTTATCTTCGGCCCCCTTGTTGCTTAAATTGAGAATCTCACCATAATTCTGATATTGAATTCACAAGCAATTCCCAATCCTTCTTTATCTTTTGATTTCTTGGGAAATTTGAGTCCATATTCAAAACAGTACCTTTTAATACCAAGTTTCTACATACAACAACTCAATTCCACAACAATGTTAAAATACAAATTGGGGAAAAATGTTTGGTGAAAACAATAAGGGAAATATATCTTGTCTTACATTTGTTCCTTACTTACCCAACCAAAGAAACTCAATAAAATCCATCACATACAAGCTTGATTCAATGTAAAAATGGAGGATTTGAGGAGAATGAAGATGTTGAGCAAAATTGATGAATAGGAAAACCCCATGTTTTTCTTGTGGCCAGAAATTGGAGAAGATGGGTGAGGAAAGTGAAATGCTTGTAATGGATATCTTGAATGAATGAGATGATAAAATTTAAGTATCTATGGTGCTTTCAAAAAGAGTGGGTTTATTCTCCTTTATCTTAGAACTTATACTAAAGAGAGAGGTAATCTCGGGATAAGTGGTGTTATGGGAAGTTATTCAGGAAGTGTGCGAGTGAGAACCAAATATGCTGAAAAAATTTACGTTGGTTTGTGGAGTCAGTCGATAATATATAAAATCGTATGAGATAATACAATTCTCTTAATGAATTTCTATATTTATAGACATTGGTAGCATAATATAATATACTTTATTTAATCTTAAATATAAGAAAAAGTCCAATGCATTTAATTCACCTTTGAACAAAATACATTTGAAATTATACATATATAATACTTATATGATTTTTTTGAATTCATATAATTTAGTTAATGAGTTTCTATATGTAATATTAATATCAATCTCTTAATGAATTTACATATTTATGGACATTTGTAGCATAATATAATATACATCATTTGGTCTTAAACATTTGACCAAAAGTTCAATACATTTAATTCACATTTGACAAAAATCATGTAATACTTATATTTATATACATTTGACCAAAATATATATATAAAATACTCCCTCCGTTCCTTTTTATTGTGTAGTTTATAAAAACATTTTGTTCTTAAATATAAGATCATAGACAAATTCTTAAATGCATTGATTACTTTTTTCAAATATACCCCTTATTAATATTATCAATTTGTCTTGGTATATGAAAAGTTAACATTAAATATATATTTAATTAAGGGTAATCTAGTAATAGTCACACACATTTAAGACGATTTTATTACTCTAACAACTTTTCTTAATATCTGTGATTTTTGTAAATTACTCTTATAAAAAGGGACGGATGGAGCACTTATTTCAATTTTTTGAATTGCTATAATTTAGTTAATTAATTTCTATATGTACCATTATTACTACCATTTACTCCCTCCGTTTCAAAATACATGTCCATTTTAGAAAAAATGCAGTAACCAAGGACAAGCTAGTTTGACACAAAAGTTCCTATTATACTCTTGTCTTTGATTTTCTCCATTTTACATTTATTTACCCCATCTCATAATTACTCCCAATACCAATACCAAAATTAATTAAACAAATTAGTCCATCATTTAAACACCCTTGGTCATTTCTTGGGAGAGTCCAGTAGTCATTTCTTGGGAGAGTGCATGAGTAAATCCACTTAAAATTGGGTCAACATTTATTAGTAGAAAATAATTATTGTGGAGAAAATCTAGAATCCAATTAATTGGTAGGCAAGGGTAAAATAGACAAAATGTATCCTTAAATTATCAAATGGACATGTATTTTGAAACAAAAATTTTCTCCAAAATGGACATGTATTTTGAAACGGAGGGAGTAATAAATTTCTATATTTATGGATAGTGGTAGTATAAGTTAATATATTTTATTGGTCTTAAATATAGTCAAAAGTCAAATGCATTTAATTCGTACAAATTACATTTGACTTTTCAAATTTAAGATAAAGGACTTCTTAAATTTTATCAACAACAAAAAAAGTTAAAGGTCAAATGTATTTAGTTTAAATTTAGACCAAATACATTTAACTTTTTTCTTATATTTAAGACTTCTTAATAACTCTTCATACCTAGCTTTTATCAACAAAAAAAAAAGTTAAAGGTCAAATGTATTTAGTTCAAATTTGGAACAAATACATTTAAC
This sequence comes from Medicago ruthenica, assembly GCA_018208015.1. Taxonomy (NCBI): domain Eukaryota; kingdom Viridiplantae; phylum Streptophyta; class Magnoliopsida; order Fabales; family Fabaceae; genus Medicago; species Medicago ruthenica. The sequence goes on along the minus strand of CM031377.1, from coordinate 76,609,450 downwards.
TTTTTTCTTATATTTAAAACTGCTTAATAACTCTTCATACACATGAAATTATATCAATCCAACTGTTAACATAATAGTATTTATTGATTATATGAAAGATTGAATATTAATAATTTTTTTAAAATAATTGAAACCTATCAAGTAAATTCTATTCAACGTAAATACAAGTCAAATATTAGTTATAGGATCTTATAATTAACTGCAAGATCCTGCTTTTATCAACAACAAAAAAAAAAAAACTTCAAGATCCTGTAGCTACCCATATCTAACTGAATTCACACTTTAGTCCCAACAAAATTTTGCAAGACCCAATTTAGTGCCTGGAAAAAATAAATCAAAAAAAGTTAGTCCCTACCCTCTTTATAGTGTGTTTGATAGATGAATGATAGATGTAAAAGAAAAGAAAGTGAAAATAATGGATTTTTTTTGAAGTGAAAATAATGGATTATTTAGTAAGTTGTTATAACATAAATATCCTTACACAAAAATTGGATATGATAAAAAATAAATTAAAATAAGCATTTCATTACAATCAATGAAAATTACAAAAAAAAATAAAGAAAATAAAAAGTAGAAAATATATTTTATAACAATAATTTTTTAATAAGTCAATAATAAAATGAAAGAAATATCAATTACATATTATATAAGTAATTAAAGATTAAATATATTTTTTCTCACTATGAGTTATCGACTCTTCCCTTAAAAAAAATTATCAACTTTGTTTTAGTACATATAAGTATTTTCTTCAAACATTGTCCCAAAAAATCCCATCATCAAAGCTAGTCCTTGGCGTTTATTTTTTGTTTAGAAAAATAAGAAATCGCAGTCAACTTCCCACAAGTATATTTCAAATTTTGTTGCATTCGCATGACAAGTGACTCATCAGAATTTTTTGTATAACTAATCACATTTTATTCATTTAAGTGATTTAATTAATATAAATTACACATCTTTTAGGGGAATCAGTTAAAAAAAATCTTGTTTTTTTTTCTCAAAGAGCTAAACTTGTTTTTATTTTTATATGTACAAAATTGGATTGTGCAGATTTGCTTAGGGACTAAAATAGATCTTCACTCCATTATAAATTTATTAAATTGAAAGAAAAAAAAAAGATGGTTGTGAAATATATTTTATGTTTTTATTTTATTTTTCATTGATTGTAACAAAATACATTTTAAATTTTTTTTTGTTATATCAAGTTGTTGTTTGTTGATATTTATTTATATAATTTTATTAATACACATATTTTTACCATGATTTCCTTTCATTTTCTCTCATACAAAACTACTTAATAGTCTCTTAATTTTACTTTATTTTCTTTCCTTCGTCAACCAAACGAAGTGTAAAGAGGATAGAGAGTGGGATAAAATTGACATTTAGGGTGTGTTTGGTAACACAAATAAGCTAGCTTATAGCTTTTTGGATTAGCTTATAAGCTTGTTTGATAAAATTAGATGTGTTTGGTAACAAGCTTTTTTCATTAGCTTATAGCTTTTTTCCAGATGCTATTTCAAGTAGCTTTTGATATTTTCTTCCATTTTTAACCTTTATTTTTATTTTATTATTTTTTAAACAAATGACCACTAAATCCAAGTTATCAAAGTAACTGCCAATTTATTTTTCTTTTCCGGTTTGCTGAACAGTCAAACACATTCTGTTTTCCTCTTATATATAGATCCTCTTACATTCTATTAGTTTATATATTATTTATAATTTCAAATAAAACTATATAATTTTCAAAAAATAAAAAGATATATTATATAAAAGTTTTTTAAAATATATATTATATCAAAGTTAAAACATTTGATTACACAAAAATCACAATTTAATTTATATACCATACTTACCATTTTAAAGATGAAATTAATTAAAATATTTAAAAATAAATATATTAAGTAAAATTGTTTATAAACAAAATAATAAATAAAATATATATGTACTTTTATGTCATTTTATATTTATCAGCCATTTCAACAACTAATTTTACCAAACACATTAATTTTAATAAGCGAGCTTTTCAGCTATAAGCTATCAGCTATCAGCCATCAGCTATCAGCTACCTTTTCAGCTATCAGCTAGCTTATCAGCTATCAGCTAGCTTATAGCTTATTTTTACCAAACACACCCTTAGTCCTTGAGAAAAATAAATTTTGTTGCATTCTCAATTTATTTTTCTCAAGGACTAAATGTCAATTTTATTTTGTTTAAGGACTACATTGTGTATTGTGAATTTTCACTGGGAATAAAATGAATCGTGACTCTTGTATTTATGATAATGATAATAAGTCAATTGTTTTTTAAGGTAGTCGATGTTAGTATGTTTATTTTAGTAAAATTGTTATTTTATTTCCTTTTTTATAATTTTTCCTTAGTATATGTGAAACAAGAAAATATGATTCTCACTTGTCAAAAAAAAAAAAGAAAATATGATTCTCACTCTAGGATTTAGTAATAATTAAAAAGGAAAATTAATTTGAAGAAAATAAAATGAATTCATTGCACCTTATAATTAATGCCAATTCCTTCCTTTTTAAAAATGTTTGAAACTTTATTAAGTAAATTCAATTCAACGTATACTATTCTTTATAAAGTAAAAGTAAAATATTGACTAAAAGATTTTATAACTACGACTGATATTTAATATCTATAATTTTTGGTATATTTCACTTTTCATTTATGAAAATAGGAATACATCAACAATTTATACGATTATTACTTTTTTTAAGAATCCAAAGTTTTCCACCGAAACTTGCATCGAGGAGAATCATACCTGACCTTGATATTATAAACATATTTTGCAGGTTGATTTTTCAAATTTAATGTCTACAATAAGTTATGTACGTCTACACACCGAGATAAATTTTTTTTGTTACCTACACCGATATAACATAAAAATGAATGTTTTGACTCGTATTTTTTAACACACTCTTTTAATTGTTAAAATTTATATGACCCCACCAAATTATGTGGGTCACTTATAAGTTTTAGGACAAAACTTAGGTACAATTCCTTATGTGCTTTTCGTATGGTTCTTAACTAAAAATACAAATTTTTTGGATATAACAAACTTTGAGAAAATTAAGGATTTAAGGAAATCATGGTGAATTTAGTTAAGAACCATACGAAAAGCACCTAAGGAATTGTACCTAAGTTTTTTCCTAAGTTTTATGCAATCCATATAAATTTTCACCGATAACAATGAAAAGTGGACGTGTTGTAGTTTTCAGAAATAATTTTTGTAAAATAATTTTATAATATAACAATAAAATGAAATAAATAAGGATATAAAAAAGTGAAAATGTATTTTTAAGAAAATAAAATAAATAAATAACTTTGTTAAAAAACAAATAAATATTTTTAATGCACCCTATAGTCAAAGTAGATGCATTAATTGTCATTATAACTAGTCAAAGTAGATTTATTAATTGTCATTATAATAAAAAAATAATCATTGTGCTTTCTTATTCATGAATTTTGTCTAGGTCAAAGCTATTATCAGGTATCCCTAAGGTATTGGTTTCCAGTACATGCTTCAGTACAACTAAATTGTAACATCTCATACTGCTTCAAGTATTGTTGAATGACCCCACAAATCAATACGCGTCTTTTCAGCGTGTTTTTTCCTCACTAACATGTTTTTCGTAAAACTTCCCAGAATGTATGTTCTGGAGCGAGCAAATGCACTAGACCCATTTACTTAGGCCCAATACAAACTGACCCAGATCCAACATCTGGTAAATTACTTGCAACACACCTCTCCGCGAGAGGGGTGCTCGGAGCAAACGGAGACTGATTCAAACAATCAGCAACGTCTCCTTCCACATTCCCGCGAATCTCTCCTCAGCGGTTACGATTCCTATGAATTTGTAATCGTCAAGCCACACGTGTGCCGTACAACGGCTCATGCATCACCCACCTCAATAAAAAGGGGACTCTCAGCAGTCCCCAAAGTTAGACTCTTCTCATACTCTAATCCCCATCTTCAAACTCAATATTGACTTGAGTGTCAAAGTGTCTGCAGGTACACACACACACCCCCCCCCCCCCCCCCCCCGCCATTCCAGTCAACAGCAAACTCTCATTATCATCCTACTCAAAACTGCACCGGTAGTCCATTTCTGATCAGGTAAGATCAGTGGCGCCGTCTATGGGAAAACTACAAGCTCCCCCGTTTTTTAACTAACAAAAAACCAAAGCTTTCATCAAATATATACACATATATACCATGACTACCAACAGTGCTAGCTCACAAGTCAGAAGTGAAATCCACTGCGTCTACCGCGACGGACACACCTCCACACCGTCCCTTGTAGACAGCCCTACGGAGGAGGCTTTCCACCAGATCCCTTAGGCAGTCATACCACTACAGGAGCAACCTATATACGGTCCCCAGCGACTTAATGAGGAGACAAACAACTCATCCTCCATGGATGCCTTGCTGTCAAACATTCTCCACATGGTACAACGTCAAACGTTGATTATCAAGGAGTAGAATCGGCGTTTGATGGACATCGAGAAAGAGCGTCCCAAAAGACATCATTTATCGCCCAGGAGGCCTCTCTTTTCGCCACGTAGAAAAAGGGGACGGAGCCAGCGTCCTTCCAGATCCAGGTCGCCAAGACATTCTGTCAGCCGAAGATCTTCAATCAGGAGGTCACCCAGTAGAAGGTCACCCAGCAGGAGATCCTCCAGACGATCTCTTGAAAGAAGGACTCCACCGAGGCGAAGCAGACGCTCGTTCTCCACATCAGCGTTTGATGATGAACGCCCCGCATACGACCCTTTCACAAGGCGTATTCACGAGGCACGCATCCCACAAGGGCTAGAAAATTGCCCGCAAATGGACTCGTATAACGTGACAACCGACCCCGACGAGCACATAGAGAACATTGAGGTTGTCCTCACCTACAGAGAGGTGCGGGGGACTATCAAATGCAAGCTTTTCGTCACCACTTTAAGGCGAGGAGCGATGACGTGGTACAAAGGTCTCCGAAGGAACTCCATCGATTCCTCGAACGACCTATGCCACAAATTTACTGCACACTTCACGACTTCAAGGACCCAACCAAAAATTGTGGTGACCCTTGAAGCCATTGTGCAAGTAAAGAATGAGCCCCTCCGAGACTACATCGAGAGGTTCAACAAGGAGGTTGTACAGGTCAAAGGTGTTGACGAGACAATGAAGAAGTACCTTGTTTCAATGGGACTTCGCCACGACACTGACATGAAGATGGTCGTGCAGCTAGATCGCCCAAGGACTCTAAACGAGTTCCTAGCGATCGCCAAGACTTACATTAGGTACGAAGAAATGTTGTACGCTGACAACCTAAATAAGTCAAGGAAAGAGGAACCTGCTGCTGAATCCTCCAAAAAGCCCTTCCAAGAGAAAAATAGGGAAGGCAAACAAGCTGCTCGAGAAGGCAAGCAGCCTGCTCGCGAAGGCAAATGACACATCAGTCGCTTTGCTGAATAAATGCCCTTGGCGGCGTCAAGGGAGAAGATCCTCACAGAGATCGTAGCAGCCGATCTCAAGGAGGCGAGAATCAAATACCCCAAACCTCCGACCCAAGAAAAGAAGGTAGCCGAAGAGACCAAATATTGTTGGTTCCATAAGTGCCTTGGGAACCTTACTGATGATTGCATCAATCTCAAGGATGCAATCGAAATCCTCATACAACGAGGTCGGTTGAAGCAGTTCACCAAAACTACTTCACCCAAAAGAAAAACCGTCGACCAGATTGCTGATGGCAACAACCAAGACATTATTGTTGTCATGTCTGTCAAAATGTTGGATAGCTTCCTAGAGCACGTCGAAGTTACTCCTTACTCGTGCACCTGGGAACAATTCCCTTCCTTTAACGTGATCACTGGTGGAGCGATGAACCTCTCCATGGGAGACATGAAGAGTAAGTTTGAAGAACTCATGAACGTCAACCAACTGGTCCTCCCCAACATACCATCTGGGGGACGGCCACTATTGGCATTCCATGACCATGAGCTGCCCAGAGGAGCTCCCAATTCAGCCATACCCCTGCTAGTCCAGGCGTACATGGCCAACTTCGATGTCCAACGAGTCCTGATTGACACAGGGGCCTCATGCAACATCATGTACATCGGGCTGTTCAAAACTCTCCAGCTGACGCAGAAAAATCTCTCTCCTTACGTTGGATCCGAGCTGTATGGATTCAACGGATCATCAACCAATCCCTGGGGTTACGTAGAGATGCTCGTAACCTTCGGGAAGGAAGAGGCCAGAAGAACAATCAAGATCCCATTCCTGGGGATCGACTGCCCTTCCCTCTATAACTGCATTATAGGGAGAACAAGATTAGCAGGATTGGGAGCAGCATGTTCAACCGCTCATCTGAAGTTGAAATACCATGCCAAGAACGTCACTGTCACCACCCTGCACAGAGACATCAAAGCTGCCAGAAGATGTTTCCTCCAGGCTAACAAGAACCAGAGTTTGGTTTCCTCGTCAAAGCAATCCTCTAAGGATGACGAAAAAAATTGTTGCGAGCACCCTTGACACTAATGTGGTCGAGCTCGACTCCAGGTTCAGCAAATCTGACCTCAAAGAGCAGAAGAAGAAGAAGAAGAAGAAAGATCCACTCAGCGCCGAAATATTAAGGCTCGTTTCTGACAGCAATTTCGAACCGATTCCTTTTGGAGAAAATCCTTCAAGGAACATAAAAATTGGGAAGGAACTTCCAGACCTCGTGCAAGCCCAAATGATCGCTTGCTTGAGAAGGAATGTTGATCTCTTCGCTTGGATTGCAGCTGACATTCCTGGAATCGACCCTAGTGTCGCAAGTCATCATATTACAGTTAGTCCTAGTGCTAGCGTTGTAGCTCAGCGACGTAGAAAGCAGTCTCCTAAAAAACCGGAGGCTGTTGAAAAAGATGTAAAAGACCTCCTAGAGGCAAATTTTATTTCTGAGGCCAAGTACACAACTTGGCTCTCCAATGTTGTACTTGTCAAAAAATCTAATGGAAAATGGCTTATGTGTGTTGACTATACCAATCTTAATAGGGCCTGCCCTAAAGATGCATATCCTCTTCCTAACATAGATAAATTAGTTGATAATTCATCTGGCTATAAATTACTATCCTTCATGGACGCCTATTCTGGGTACAATCAGATACACATGGCTGATGAAGATAAAACGAAAACTGCCTTCATGACTGAATCAGGAAATTATTACTACAACGTAATGCCTTTCGGTCTTAGAAATGCAGGGGCCACGTATCAACGAATGATGAACAAAGTATACGACAAGAATTCCATCGGAGACATTCTTGAAGTATATATGGACGACGTGATCATAAAATACGAACAAGAGATCGATCATATCGCCCACCTAAAAAGAGTTTTCGAACAAACTCGAAAGTACAACATGAGACTCAATGCTGAGAAGTGCACATTTGGGGTACAAGTGGGCAAATTCCTCGGTTTTTATCTTATAGAACGAGGTATCGAAGCTAACCCCGACAAATGTCGAGCATTCACAGAATATCTGACTCCAACGTCGAAAAAATGCATCAAAACTCTTAACGAGATGCTAACAGTGCTATCACGATTCATCGCAAAGTCCGCTCAACACGCCCTCCCTTTCTTCAAATTACTAAGGAAAGAGAGTATGTTCGAATGGAGCGACGAATGTGAAGCCAGTCTGACCATCTTAAGCTCGCCTTATCTCAACCTCCCGTCTTGTCGCAACCAAATCAAGATGAAATTCTCTATCTGTACCTTTCCATTTCATCTGATGTCGTCAGTGCGGTAGTAATTAGAGAAACTCCGGGGAGACAAAGACCCACATATTTCACTAGCAAAGCCTTACAAGGCCCGAAAACGAGGTATCAAAGAATAGAGAAAGTCGCTCTCACATTGGTCGTAGTGGCCAGGAGGCTCAGGCAGTATTTCCTAGCATACACCATAATCGTTCGGACAGACCAGCCCATTCGACAAATACTCGGACGTCCTTACATCACCGGAAGGATGATGAAATGGTCTCTTGAATTATCTGAGTTCGACATTCATTACAAATCCCGAAAAGCACTCAAGGCCCCCAAGTATTTACCAATTTGGTAGCCGAAATGACTTTTCTCTCCGAGGAGGAGAAAGTGGGCTTCTGGACCGTCTACGTTGATGAATCGTCCAATTCAAAGGGCAGTGGAGCATTAGTAATCATCAAAAATGAAGAAGGAAACATAATCGAGGTATCGTTGGTGCTATCCTTCGAGATGACCAACAACACCGCAGAATACAAAGATTTCCTAGCCGGCTTACGAATAGCCAAAGACATGGGAGCCAGAGTAATCAAAATATGCACTGACTCCTAACTAGTCGCATCTCAGGTCACTGGTGAACACCAAGTGAGAGAAGAACATCTGCAATAATATGTTCAGCTGGTCCAAGCTAAAATGAAAGAGTTCGAATCTGTCGAAGTGGTGCATGTTCCTCGCGAACACAACGCTCGGGCAGACATTCTTTCAAAACTCGCAAGTACGCGAACCGCTAACGGGAACAAAACGGTAATCCAAGAAGTCCTTACAGAACCAAGCGTCAAAAGGCACAAAGCTCGATTACTCGAAATTAACGAGATCTCTGAAATACAGGACTGGCGTGGACCCCTAATTCATTACATCACTAGTAGGGAGCTCCCTCAAGATCCTTCGGAAAGAACTAAACTCAAACGGAGAGCCTGCTCATTTTCATTAGTGGAAGGAACTTTGTACAAACGAGGTTTCATCACCCCACCAATCAAGTGCCTTGGCCCTATCGAAGCCCAAGAGGCTCTCATTGAAACACATGAGGGTATCTATGGGCATCACATTGGAGCCAAGGCACTTGCTAAAAAGGTACTACAAGCAGGTTTCTTTTGGCCCACTATGCTCAAAGACGCTAAAGAATATGTGTCTAAATGCGACAAGTGTCAGCGACACGGGGACATGCACATCTCCCCTCCCACCAAACTCACTTCGCTAGCATCACCTTGGCCTTTCCCATGGTGGGGAATCGACCTTTTGGGAACTTTTCCTAAAGCTAAAGGTCAACTGAAATATCTGATAGTAGCAGTAGACTACTCAACAAAATAGATCGAAGTTGTGCCCCTCGCCAAAATCACGGCGAGAAATGTACTTTGATTCTTCAAAAGGAATATCCTAGCAAGATTCGGAGTATCGACTCTCGTGATTTCCGATAACGGGACTCAGTTCACGGACCGAAGGTTTCAAGAATACTTAGAAAACCTGAATATTAAGCACAGTTTCACTTCCGTCGAACATCCCAAATAAACGTGCAAGAAAAATCAGCGAACAGAGTCATTCTCCGAGGAATTCTCCGAAGGTTAGATGAAGCTAAAGGTAATTGGGTGGAGGAACTTCACACAGTTCTATGTGCCTACCAAACGACCACCCACTTAGCAACTGATACGTCACCGCAAGTGCACGATTATTATCGAAAATATCGATCCTTAGGGAGTTTAGTAAGTACTGACTAAGTTTTTTAGAGTATGTTAGCTGAACGAATTAAGTTTTAGATTTGGAAAATATCTTTAATTAAGTTTTATAAAATAAAAGGCATCTTGGGATTATTGGAATATCTAATGACAGAATCTTAAATAGTCAAGCCTATATCTCTATTCTATATTGAATCCATTTTCCAAAGACAAGATTTACTAAGGTAATTCATGTTTCCTTTCGAAATACATGAATGTATCCCAATAACAATCACGCCTATTCTCATAGTTGATTGTTATGTGAGACCCATTAAGCACGAATCTTATGGCCTCAAAACATCACAAAGCTACTTATTTGGGGTGTTCCCATCAAGTTTTGAAATGCCTTATCTAATCTCATTTGTTCCAATATCAAGCTTCTTCATTTGATATTTCACTTAATATTTGAAGTGATGAAATAATAGTTGAGATAAAACAAAATTTTCAAGAAAAAGTTCCAAGTTGGATTTTTTAGGGACTCTATCATTATTTGCAAAACCGGGTGGTGCTGATTGTTGTCCACAAGGATTTTTAAAAGCAACATTTTGATTATTCCTTTGGTTATATTGAACATAATTAGCTTGCTCTGGACTTTTAGTCGCCACACCTAGTTGGCATTCAACACCAGAATGACCCAAGACACCACATATTTCACAAGGAGGAGTAGAAGAAGGAGGTGTGACAGCACTTACACTTAACTTATCGAACTTGTTAAAAAGTGTGTCCACCTTAGCAACTAAATGATCAAGGGAGGAGATTTTGTACATACCTGCCTATTTTTTAGAGGGAGACGGAGCAACAACGATAATGGCTCTTTCACTTGTCCACTAGTAATGGTTTTGAGCCATGTAACACCCATACTAACTTTAACTAGTATATTAGCATGTGCGTTAAACTGATACTGGATACATTTAAAAATTTCAATAATAATAATACATCACAAATGAATGAATACAAGTTTACTCGTTGTACAAATAATCCAATACTATTACAATACTTATACAATATCCATTAAGCTCCTGAGCTGGTACACAACGAGCAACTGTACTCCATCCAGCATCTCTGTGAAGAACTTCATCACGAACCTCTAACTTACCTGAAAACCTGCACCAGAAGGAATGGGATGAGACATAATGTCTCAGTGAGCTCCAGCCCAACCAACTGTTGGCAACCTCAGGGAACCTAGGGTCGCCATGCCTACCTTGGCAATCTTGGGGATTTCCTATAATCGCCAAGTCTTTATTTTATCCTCAAAGGGTATTTATCTGTCTATGACTATGAATCTGTCTGTAATTATATCTCTGACTATGACTATACTGTAAACCTCCTATAACTGTAACTGTAACCTATCTGTCACTATCACTGTAAACTGCCTGCGACTAGAACTCAGTGATCGAGGGGAAACCTAGGACCACTTTCTATTAACTGTCTATAACTATAACTGTAACTGTATCTTTGACTATAACTGTGAAACATAAAATGTATAAACAGTTCTATAGTAGTTTTATGTTAGCTGTTAGCGTTGAACAAACAATTAATCTGAGTTCATTTTACGGAGTGCGGCCCGGGTGGAGTAACCCCGAGGACATCTCCCTATAAACCGGTGAAATTCCTATCATATCAGGCTAACACCGGACTCCCTATAAAACGTGTGGACAACCCTCTCGGAGAAGTCCCATCCGGCGAATCCCGGAGTCTGCTGAACACGCCCTGTAACTGTAATTGTAAAACGTGCGAGCACGCCATTATCTTTGATCTTTAATTCTTTAACTTTGATATATAAATATACATAACTGTTACTTTAAACATATAATAGCAATCATGTAACTCTTAACCTATAACTTATGAATTCTTGGCTTATCGTTCTCATAAGTCACCTATAATTGTTGGAGAACCAACACTATAATCTTATCTGTAACTTCAAATGCCGAAGCATTCCTATTACTCTGGTATTCTAATCCGAATACATCTATAACCTTGTTCACCTAAAATAGGTTCTTGACTTATCCAAGTCATATGCTTTTCCTTAAGAGTTAACAACTCACAAGTAATGGAATCAATCCATTAAATTCCTATTCTCATACTCTGAAATCCTGTTATCCTATCAAAGGATTCGACATATCGTTATCATATGTCATACTTATGGGCTTACTATCCCATCCATAATAATTCTCGTGGATAAAATACCCATCACTCTGATATTAATGCTCGTCCCTAAATGTGTTAATTCTTGCTTGCTCTTACTAAAATTCATTTCATAAAGTCTTAAGTCTTTTGGTACGTTATACGAGGTATTTAATAAAAGGGTTAAAAATCTGTACAACTTCGCCCAGCGAGGTGAGGTCTCGCTCAGCGAAATTAGTCAGAATACAAATACTCTGTTTCTCGCTCAGCGAGCATTAGCTCGCTTAGCGAGCGTAGCAGAATACAGTTTCTGCAGAAATACGTTTTTGCCAAAATAACGGATTGCTCAAGTCCAAGTACCTCATATAACTTACCAATGACTTATTTTCACAGTATAATTCATAGAAATTCAAGGATTGACACACTTAAGAATTGGCACTAACGTTTGGGGAAAACTAAATTCATAAAGGCTTAATTAACTCACTTAAACCCAAAGGGAGAGTCTAACTAAAAGGAACTCACCAGTTACCCTGAGCATCCACAACCCAGCTTTAAGCATCCAACTGCATGATCCACTTAATTACGCCAAAACCCGCAACAGTTTTTCCAGCAGAAAGTCCAAACTTCAAACGTCTATTCCGAGTTCGTTTCTAATCCGACATACAAAATTTATATCCAAACTGAAGGGAATTTAATGTAGAATCTAAAAATCCACTTTTTCCTTTCTGTAACACCTCGCTATGGCGAGGTTCATGCTCGCTTCAGCGAGCCTTCACAGCAAGAACCAAGATTTCTGCAGATTTGCAGTTTCGGACCCCTGACTTCAAACTCGTCCCCAGACTTCAATACTCAGCCAAACTTCACGAAACTGGTACCAAAACGTAGATAATTTTGTTAGCTTTCCATAGCATCAAAAACCACTGAAATCGGAGTTACATGGATAGAGTTCTGACCATTTCAATAGAGCCCTGTCCCAAATACGGGTTTCACCAAAATCAGCTTAAACACATTCATGTAATAGCTCAAGCTTCTGATTTCTTGTACCCAAGCATAATCAGGACTATAATCTTGCATACAAGGCACTTGCTTCATTAAAGCTTGATCCTTGCCAAGCTTCCTACCCAAAACCCTAGCTTGATTCATCCTTCCTTTCTTGTTTCCTTTAGCTCCCAATAGCTCAAAATCACAAGAGTTGCTAGCAAAAGGGCTTTACAAAAGGGGTTGATGATTAAATGAAGGTTGGAATGGTTTGGATGGGAGGAATTGAGAGAAAGAGTAGAGAGAAGTTGGAGAGAAAGATTTTTAGAGAGAGAAAGTGTAGAGAATTGTGAGAGATTTTGGGGATAAATGGTTTTTATAGCCTAAACCCTCAAAATTACGAAAACGCCATTCCTTAAAAATATCTCTGACACATCGTCTCACCACTGATAAATATCTGAGTCTTAAGCGGGATATTACACTCTACCCCCCTTAAGGAAATTTCATCCTCGAAATTTAGAATTCTCAGAGATCATGAACGAATAGATCCTTTCTACCTTTGCCTTAGTTACTCCAGATACTCTCTACTAGCCGATTCCAGTTCGTCTTGTTTATCAGAATCCCTTGGATTTCCAACTCTATAAGTCGAATATACTCGACAATCTTTTCTTTAACTGAAATTCTTGTGGTGCATTGCGTAACTCTTACGTAGTAGGATGTGAGGTTATTTGAACCAACATATCCATCTTATCTGACTATGATCTATGTTCGACATATTCCTTATAAATCCAATTTAACATTATTAAGTCTTGGATTTCCTTTACTGAATTCTACCCGTTCTCCATTCATTGACCGTTCAATCTTAACCTGAAGACGTCGAGTCGACCTGATTTCCTCAATTATTCCAACTTTCCGAGGAATACATTACATTACTTTTAATTCGAAAGAATTCTTGTCTTTAACTTTCGCCTCGTAAGACGACCTTTTACTGTTACATTCGTAACATCCTTTATAAAGATTAGTCTTGCACTGAAAAACATCTGATATTGAGTATTCTCAAATGGAAATGAAGTCTATTACAACTACCTCCACGATTCAATTTCAAAGTGGTGGCTGAACTTATGGTACAAGTTCATTTCTCTCTGACATCCTGGTGTAACTATTATCTCAACCATTTACATTGTTCACATTCCCACTGCGGGAAACCTTAAGGCTCGAGAAATCTTATGAGCCTCTCGTGCTCCAATTTAATTAATCAACGATAACGCGTAGCTAAGGTCTTAGGAGCCTTATTCCTTCTAGGACTCTTGACAATCTTGCATCAATCAAGATATGCCTTAATCATGGGATTAATACCTTCTCTACCCCTAATTTCAAACTTATGAAAGTCCAGTATAAGTGACGTGTGGCATAAGCCGTTTCACGTATCATCATATAATACAATCCATAGCATATAACTTCCATACATGATCGAGTACGTGTATACTACTATCGGGTACACAGTACACCGCATCATCATTGTCCAACTAATGGGACATCATACTTAATCAAAATATAATCGAGACAGTACCACGCCAACTAAGGTCACTCTTCTTACTCTTAACTCATGCTTGTATTCTTGAGTATCTACAATCCCATACGTAACTATGATTACGTCCCATTGACGTTATAACTTATTTCATTCAAGAGCATTAACCGTTTTCGAAAAGAAAACTCTATTCTGTTCGCCATCAAAATAGCACTCTTAAACTCTGAATCCTTTAATTCATGACTCGAATTCACGTAGCCTTTTACTATAAACTATGAGTACTCTTCTGATCTGTGTAATACATTTCATTCCTTTAACTATGAACATTAAGTTCAAGAATTCCTGAATTCCACAACTAAGTTTTGTTCAATAACAACAAACCTGTTTTGCTTAAGACTTTCTTGTTAAAACATTACCGAATGCGTGCCACGATTACTAATACATGTCTCATAACTATAAAAATGTTACACTACTATCTAAGTAGTATAAACTCTGCTTGATCAGTATACATAATACTAATCATAACCTGTTACATGCCTGTTACATGCGACATGCTAGCATAACGTGGGTACGATGTGGAATAACCTCATGCCACTGCATAATTCCTCTTGATTAAACTTACTATCCAAGTCAACTTGAAATTACTAAGCTAAAATAGCTAGATTAACGTATTAGATGTGGCTTTCTTTGCTATGTTCTTATTGTGCTATAAACACATCCTTTAAATTTCTCAAACTGCTTCGATTCTCTTTTCTCATGAGTTCCGAGGTCTGAAGCATCCCTCGATTTATCTCCTAAAATTTCCTGTTAGATTTGATGATAAGTTCAAGTCATCACTACTTACACATATTCTGTAGCTTGAGAATTAATCTCTGAATACCTTTCCCGTAATTCATCCAGCAAGGATTTTACAAACATTATTTTCTCTAAGCTTCAGCTTTGAATTGCCCGTTAACTCATTCTTGGATTACTTCTCCGTTGCGCAACTCTGATTTAAACAATTAACCTTGGGATAGAAGTAATACACCACTATTACCATGTAAATTCTCCTTGGCCAAACCTTTGACTTTGTGTTTCCCTTCGGACATAAACAATGTTCTTACTTTTACGAAAGTACGCCAAAATCTATAAACAGTCTTTAACAATAAATACGAGCCCAACGATGCTCCTGTTAAAACAACTTAAGTTCATACATTATTTACTTGTGGTAACTTCTAAAAACATTCTACGACTTCCGGAAATTCTCGTCTTTCACATACTTAATCGATTGATGAATCGAGTCTCATCCTATAATTATCCATAGGGATTTCACATTCCCAACCTTTTTCCAAGTCACTTAGGTCCACATAACTCTAACATAACTCTTGGTTACTCCGGAAATAATCCGTCTGGATAAACTCAACCTTACCGGCTCTCCTGTAAATTCAAACACATGATATACCTCTTCGAGTACCCGATTAATAAATCTATAAGCTTCAACACTTAACATTTCCATTGAATCCTTCCTATAACTTATTACTGTATTCACAATTCCATTCTAATCTTGTTATCGGATTAATAGTCCATCTATCTTCTCGACCGTTGCCCTCTTCTTGGTTTCGAACAACCCAAGGTATGTATTTTCTACCATCTTTAACATCTACCATCATAAGGTGATCTTTGTCGGCTTACCCGAATACTCGTGTAAGGAGCCCATTAAAAGAAAACATAGAACTCCTTAACATTAACCATAGCTTTAACCATGACTCGTACATTAGTGACGATCTTCCTGCTTAATCCTCGAAACCGGTCCACTATAACCCGTCAACATAAGATTCAATCTTCACTCCATACCCTTACCGGGGGTTTCCTTCACTTATCGCTTAATCCATAAATAAGTCTCTTACATATCGGATATCAAAATCTCATCCGGTCAAAGTGCGCAAGTCCTTCCATCCTTACACACTTTATCCTTACTGAAAGTTCAGAGCTTCCAATCGTTAACTGGCCATTCCTTATTCCAAGTTGCTGGGTTTTGCATCACAATCCTTTGCGTCTGCAGCCGGAATTAAAACTCTAATTTACAATTCATTTTAACTTCCCAAACTTCCCAAATTACGGTTCCCGTTCGGATTCCAAATCATTCTTCAGAGTATTCTATAATTCTTTACTCTACACATCTCATCGGAGAAGGCATCGCTCAAGGATGCGTCCAACTAGTTAAGGTACTTGACCTTACTCTTAAATACCTCTTGTATTCCTGAAACTTTGCCGTTAACTGGCTCAGTTACTTCACTGTTAGAGAACCATCCTTGACATTAAACACTTTGCCAAATTCGTCTTAGAATCAGACGTCTTAACCTTTACCCTTCGTACACTTCTTCCCTCCTTGGTCACATTCAGCACTCGGATATTTGTCCTAACTGTCATATACTAGACTGAGTTGATCAAGCTCAACTAGATGTGACCTTTAGAACAACATCCAGAACCCAATGATTTCACTACTTTTATTGAATCTTAAACGACCCATGGCACGGTCTGAATCGACCTGCTCTAATACCAATTGTAACACCCATACTAACTTTAACTAGTATATTAGCATGTGCGTTAAACTGATACTGGATACATTTAAAAATTTCAATAATAATAATACATCACAAATGAATGAATACAAGTTTACTCGTTGTACAAATAATCCAATACTATTACAATACTTATACAATATCCATTAAGCTCCTGAGCTGGTACACAACGAGCAACTGTACTCCATCCAGCATCTCTGTGAAGAACTTCATCACGAACCTCTAACTTACCTGAAAACCTGCACCAGAAGGAATGGGATGAGACATAATGTCTCAGTGAGCTCCAGCCCAACCAACTGTTGGCAACCTCAGGGAACCTAGGGTCGCCATGCCTACCTTGGCAATCTTGGGGATTTCCTATAATCGCCAAGTCTTTATTTTATCCTCAAAGGGTATTTATCTGTCTATGACTATGAATCTGTCTGTAATTATATCTCTGACTATGACTATACTGTAAACCTCCTATAACTGTAACTGTAACCTATCTGTCACTATCACTGTAAACTGCCTGCGACTAGAACTCAGTGATCGAGGGGAAACCTAGGACCACTTTCTATTAACTGTCTATAACTATAACTGTAACTGTATCTTTGACTATAACTGTGAAACATAAAACGTATAAACAGTTCTATAGTAGTTTTATGTTAGCTGTTAGCGTTGAACAAACAATTAATCTGAGTTCATTTTACGGAGTGCGGCCCGGGTGGAGTAACCCCGAGGACATCTCCCTATAAACCGGTGAAATTCCTATCATATCAGGCTAACACCGGACTCCCTATAAAACGTGTGGACAACCCTCTCGGAGAAGTCCCATCCGGCGAATCCCGGAGTCTGCTGAACACGCCCTGTAACTGTAACTGTAAAACGTGCGAGCACGCCATTATCTTTGATCTTTAATTCTTTAACTTTGATATATAAATATACATAACTGTTACTTTAAACATATAATAGCAATCATGTAACTCTTAACCTATAACTTATGAATTCTTGGCTTATCGTTCTCATAAGCCACCTATAATTGTTGGAGAACCAACACTATAATCTTATCTGTAACTTCAAATGCCGAAGCATTCCTATTACTCTGGTATTCTAATCCGAATACATCTATAACCTTGTTCACCTAAAATAGGTTCTTGACTTATCCAAGTCATATGCTTTTCCTTAAGAGTTAACAACTCACAAGTAATGGAATCAATCCATTAAATTCCTATTCTCATACTCTGAAATCCTGTTATCCTATCAAAGGATTCGACATATCGTTATCATATGTCATACTTATGGGCTTACTATCCCATCCATAATAATTCTCGTGGATAAAATACCCATCACTCTGATATTAATGCTCGTCCCTAAATGTGTTAATTCTTGCTTGCTCTTACTAAAATTCATTTCATAAAGTCTTAAGTCTTTTGGTACGTTATACGAGGTATTTAATAAAAGGGTTAAAAATCTGTACAACTTCGCCCAGCGAGGTGAGGTCTCGCTCAGCGAAATTAGTCAGAATACAAATACTCTGTTTCTCGCTCAGCGAGCATTAGCTCGCTTAGCGAGCGTAGCAGAATACAGTTTCTGCAGAAATACGTTTTTGCCAAAATAACGGATTGCTCAAGTCCAAGTACCTCATATAACTTACCAATGACTTATTTTCACAGTATAATTCATAGAAATTCAAGGATTGACACACTTAAGAATTTGCACTAACGTTTGGGGAAAACTAAATTCATAAAGGCTTAATTAACTCACTTAAACCCAAAGGGAGAGTCTAACTAAAAGGAACTCACCAGTTACCCTGAGCATCCACAACCCAGCTTTAAGCATCCAACTGCATGATCCACTTAATTACGCCAAAACCCGCAACAGTTTTTCCAGCAGAAAGTCCAAACTTCAAACGTCTATTCCGAGTTCGTTTCTAATCCGACATACAAAATTTATATCCAAACTGAAGGGAATTTAATGTAGAATCTAAAAATCCACTTTTTTCCTTTCTGTAACACCTCGCTATGGCGAGGTTCATGCTCGCTTCAGCGAGCCTTCACAGCAAGAACCAAGATTTCTGCAGATTTGCAGTTTCGGACCCCTGACTTCAAACTCGTCCCCAGACTTCAATACTCAGCCAAACTTCACTAAACTGGTACCAAAACGTAGATAATTTTGTTAGCTTTCCATAGCATCAAAAACCACTGAAATCGGAGTTACATGGAGAGAGTTCTGACCATTTCAATAGAGCCCTGTCCCAAATACGGGTTTCACCAAAATCAGCTTAAACACATTCATGTAATAGCTCAAGCTTCTGATTTCTTGTACCCAAGCATAATCAGCACTATAATCTTGCATACAAGGCACTTGCTTCATTAAAGCTTGATCCTTGCCAAGCTTCCTACCCAAAACCCTAGCTTGATTCATCCTTCCTTTCTTGTTTCCTTTAGCTCCCAATAGCTCAAAATCACAAGAGTTGCTTGCAAAAGGGCATTACAAAAGGGGTTGATGATTAAATGAAGGTTGGAATGGTTTGGATGGGAGGAATTGAGAGAAAGAGTAGAGAGAAGTTGGAGAGAAAGATTTTTAGAGAGAGAAAGTGTAGAGAATTGTGAGAGATTTTGGGGATAAATGGCTTTTATAGCCTAAACCCTCAAAATTACGAAAACGCCATTCCTTAAAAATATCTCTGACACATCGTCTCACCACTGATAAATATCTGAGTCTTAAGCGGGATATTACAAGCCATATCTTCAATAAGTGCATAGGCTTCCGTGTAATTTTTGTTCATTAGAGCTCCACTTGTACCTGCATCAATAGTCATTTTGTAGCATACAAAAGAACATTATAAAAGGTATGGACGATCAACCATTTCTCCAAACCATGATAGGGGCAAAGCCTAAGCATTTCTTTCAATCGCTCCCACGCATCGTATAGAGATTCCCTATCTTTTTGAGTGAATCTAGTAATTTGATCCCTCAATTGAGCTGTTTCGCTAGGGGGAAAATCGGGCAAGGAAAGTTGCCCTTAGTTGATCCCATATGGTTATAGAAGCATTAGGCAAGGAGTGAAGTCAGGTGCTTGCGAGATCCCTTAATAAAAAAGGAAAAAGATGTAGCTTTATGGCTTCCTGGGCCACTCCATTGTTTTTCAAAGTTCCACTGTGTCTTAAAATGGTTGAAAGATGCAGATTGAGATCCTCAGTGAGTTATCCGAAAACTGATTCTACTGCACCAAGTTAACCAGTGCAGGTTTTATTTCAAAATTGTTTGCCTCAACGGTTGGATACACGATGACAGCACGAGGCTCATCCGTAGATGGTGTAGCATACTCTTTAAGAGTACGTTCCGTAGCCATGGCGTTATCGTGTGCTTCTCTTCTTTTTTGGTGGAGGAACCTTTCAATCTCGGGAATAAATTCTCCAAACTTCTAGTTCTTCGCATTCAAAGAACAATAGAATCCGTACAATTGAAAATTAAAAGAAAAAGAAAAAGAAAAATTCAGTCTAACCGTTACTAAAAAGTCAATCAATATTACGAACAACTCCCTGGCAACGGCACCAAAAACTTGATACGTCACCGCAAGTATACAGTTATTATCGAGTAGTGAAAATATCGATCCACAGAGAGTTGTGTAAGTACCGATTTAGTTTTCAGAAGTTGTTAGCTGAACAGATCAAGTTAGATTTGGACAAATTCTTTGGTTTAGATTTATAAGATAAAAAGCGTCTCGAGATTATTGGTATATCTAATAACAGAACTTAAACATTCAAGCCTATATCTCTATTCTATATGGAATCCATTTTCCAAAGACAAGATTCACTAAGGTAATTCATGGTTTCTTTCGAACTACATGAATGTATCCCAATAACAATCACGCCTATTCTCATGGTTGATTGCTATATGAGACCCATTAAGCATGAATCTTATGGCCTCAAGACATCACAAGGCTACTCATTTGGGGTGTTCCCATCAAGCTTTGAGACACCTTGTCTAATCTCATTTTTTCCAATATCAAACTTCTTCGTTCGATACTTCACTTGATATTTGTGATGATAAAATATTAGTTGTTGAACTTCTCCGTTCGGTGTTTCGTTCAACACTTGCTATTGAGTTTAAAAAACGATGATATTACATAGGAAAATAGATTTGAATAAAATAGAGTTTAGGCTTGGTTTGATGTGTATCTAGTCATTAGACTTTTCCAACAATCCCAAGACTAGACAAGTCTACTCACAAATGTTCATTGTAGACACTTGACGAATTCTAAATGACATGAATTGTAAAAGAATAAAGGTAAATTGCAAGAATGTAAAAGTGCAAAAAAATATAAAGAAATGAACTTAGAACAATGTAGAGCTTGAATTTAACTATAGTAACTTTTCACCAATTCTAAGATACCATACAAGTCTGATTGTAGACCTATTTATAGCCTAGAATCTTGGACAAGGCATTAAATTCGGATTACATAGCAATAATGGGCATTTCCCAAGAGTTTTGAACATTAAAAAGTGACTGGATAACGCACACGGTTGTGCCAAAGGGGCGCACGACCGTGTGTGGTTTCATAACTGCAAGATTTCAAATTCTAAAGGGGTGCACGACCGTGCGGTTGGGGCGCACG
Organism: Medicago ruthenica; assembly: GCA_018208015.1. NCBI lineage: Eukaryota > Viridiplantae > Streptophyta > Magnoliopsida > Fabales > Fabaceae > Medicago > Medicago ruthenica. Next base: position 76,588,157 of record CM031377.1, on the reverse strand, counting down.
GTCCATGCAGTTGGTTTGAGGCTGCCACGCACGGTCTTGACTTAAGGGGGTGCACGACCAGGCAAAAAGGGTGCATGACAGTGTGCCTTCAAAAAGACTCCAAACTTGGTTTTTCTTCTCTTCCTCGGCTCTTCATCCATGCTTTTGATCCAAGCTACTTGTTCTTCATTATTTTGACCTAGAAAGGAAAACAAGTGTTTTGCAGTAAAATAGTTCTTGAAAATGAAATAAAACTACTAAAAATGAAATAAAATAAACACTTAAAAACCTAACAAATTACTACTTATCATACCTCTACTTCTGAAATGAACAACAATGATCACATCACTTCTACCTCTGATAAAAACAATTTCTCAGTAAGGTCTCCATCTTTTAATGCAAGATGTATAGTGACATCATAGATGTTGATGATAAACTATAGGATATCATTGAAGATAGTGTCAGCTTTAAGGTAGATACAGAAGGAATAGTGGCAGACATAAATAGTTTAACTGCCACTCAAAGGAAGATGTACAAAAAGCATTATAGAGTATGTGGAATACTAGTGGATGCTCTACCTCATGCTGAGTATACGAAGATTGTGGACAGATCTACAACAAAATCTATCTTTGAATCTCTATGCTCTACCTACGAAGGAAACCAACAAGTCAAAGAGGCAAAGCTAACCAATTGGTTCACCAATATGAGTTGTTTAGAACGAAGAAGGATGAAGATATTTAAACCACGTATTCAAGGTTTCAAACTCTTGTGTCTGGCCTTCATGTTCTAAAGAAGAGCTATGGTGTGCCTGATCATGTTAAGAAGATTCTTAGGAGTCTTCCTGCCAGATTCAGACCAAAGGTTACTGCCATACATGAGGAAAAAGACCTAGACAAGCTAAGTCTGGAGAACCTGATAAGCTCTTTCAAGAGTCATGAGATTGAGCTTGATGGAGATGAACCAGTTCAGAAGTCCAAGTCTATTGCTTTGACCTCTAAAGGAAAATCAGCCAAAGCTCTTAAATCTGCTGAGCCAAAGGAAAAGACTCCAGATGAAGGATCTGATAATGATTCAGATGTTGAGGAAATGGCTTATTTAACTAAGGTTCTAGTATCTTACCAGGAAAAGGAGGTTTATAGGTAGAAGTAGTGGTTCAAGAAGATCAGGATTCCAGAGCAAGGGTGAAGATCAGGATGGCTGCTACAACTACAAGAAGACTCGACATTTTATTGTTGAATGTCCAGAGCTATAGAAGGACATACCAAGAAAAGGAAGTTCCGAGCAAGGGAGTTCTAAGAAAGAGAACTACAAGAGCAAGCTGAAGGAAAGCATCATGGCTACACGAGATGAATTTGATGAGAAGGCAAAATCTGACAAAGATGAAGAAGGAGCAAACTTGGGTCTGATGGCTACAACAACCTCTGATGTTGAGTCTGGATCAAATTCTGATGATGAAGCCAAGGAACTCCACAACCTCACTAATAAAGAATTAATAGGTTCTATCAAAGAACTTTCCAGAAGATGCTTGAACAAATCAAAAGAATTTTGTAAGTTAAAGAAAAGGCTTTTTTTGTTAGAAGCATGCAGCAGTTTCTTGGAAAAGGAGTATGAACGTCTTTTGATCAGAAATAACATTCTTGAGTATGGAAGATCTGCTGATCATGGTACTGAAGAAAATGATCTACAGAGGAAGTATGACATTACACTAGAACATCACCAAGCTTTGAGAGATTACATCAATGATCTTGAAGAAAAATTGAAGTGCAGGAAGCAGTTTCTGAGAACAATGTCATCAAGGCCTTGGCAAATCATGAACCAATCCTTCAAGAGTATCTAGCTAGTTCCATTGGAAAAACCAGTTTAGCCATGATGATTTACAATATGGGCAGGAACCATGGTGAAGAATTTTGTTGTTCTGGAACATCTTGCAAGGAAATGCAAACTCTAGCTGAGTCAGTTAAGCCTTCGAGTTCTAGCCCCAAGAAGGGAGATTTGTACACTCACTCTGTGCCAGAAGGCTCAGAAGCACATAATTTGAACAACTCAGAACCCAGAGCCTCTGAGTCCCAAAATTTGACCAAATCAGAGTCTGAGACTGGAAAGTCAAAGGTTCTGACCAAACCAGAGTCTGAATCTAAAAAGGCAAAGACTTCAGTAAGGTCAAAACCTAAGACACAAAGACCTCAAATGCATAAGCTAAGAACCATTCAAGACCATAAATTGTTAAATCAAAAGTCTTGGATAGTTCTTAGCAACAAAGCTTCAAGCCTAAGTCACAAAGGAAGGGAAGATCTTTCAGAACTAACAAGAAAGGACCCATCAAGCTATGGGCACCTAGAAATGAAATTGTTTACATTTTAGGTAATCCTCGAAGCAAAACAGTAGACTCAATCCTAACTCCTGAAGAATGGCTATTCACATAACATGATGGAAGGAATGCATGTGTTTCAAGTCCTCACACTGTAAGAGGAAGATATTGCGGTTTCTGGAGAAGACCAGAGGAGGAGGACTTCTGGTAAAGTACTTCTGTTAATCCCTTCCTCTCATTTATTTATTGTTTTGTTGATTAATTTTTGATAGATCTGAACATAATAGGCTTAGCATAGATTGATTATGTGATAGATGTTATGATATGATGTGAGATATGAGAATCTCCATAGTTATCAATGTGTCAAGTTCATAAGGTTCTTAAGTCTAAAGAAGGGACAAAGCTTTTGAAATCATCTTTTGAATCTGGCTGATCAGAAAACATATTATTTTTTGTGAACAAGTAATATTTGATAATTCTGGATTAAAAAGGTTACAACATGTCAACTATAGGATAACTTCTATAGCTTTGCAAGTTGAACTAGTAAATGGACTACAATAGTTACAACAGTACTTAGATGCTCTTTAAAAGGGTATGCTAGAAAAGAACTTTTGAGAAAATCTTTTCAAAACAAACAACATTGTCTTGTTTCTTCAGACTTTAAGAACCACCTTATCTGAACTTGCTTATGTCATTTAACGTTAAACAAGCAAACATGCAGGTGTATGAATTAGTCATACATGATAACGAAGCAAGAGAGCTTAGTTAATTTCTCAAAACCTAAGTTGAGGCATATGATCTGAACTGTATAAAATGAGATATGAACGAAGGTCCATTCTAAGCAAGAATATCATATGAATCTGTTTAGAGAAATAACACCATGCATATCTCATACTCATAAGTTTAGATGTACAAGTTATGTTCTAAAACATCTGAATCTGTCTGAAGTAAATTTTGTCATAATCCTCTAAGTGTATTCCTCTATGAATACTCTAAAGGATCAAGACATACAATATTTAATTCTAAAACTATCTCAGTTGAAGAATATATACATATCATATCTGCTAATAGAAAAATTTATGATAAGTGTCAAAGCTAGTTGAAAAGTTATGGAGGTATACATACTTCAAAAGATGTCATAGATGCTACACCAGCTAAAAACATGTGGAATCTTGAAGAAAGTGAACAATTAGAAGGATATCCACATGATAAATGAAGCATGATTGAAAAGAAGAAACTGATCATATAAAAGGTAAGCAATGCATAGGATCTTGATGAAAAGCAATCCCAGAGGAACAATGTTGGAATAAAAATGAATGATCAGAAGAAGATCTTAAAGAGTAAGCTTTTCAAAGACAATGCAAAGGTATGATAAGCTTTTGTTATTATTTAACTGTCTTAAGATATGGTGAAGCTCAGAGTTTGATAGCACTCAGAAGCTATTCCAGTCAGAATCTTTATGAGCAAGTTTGTTGGGAACAAGCATCTGATAGCATCAAAACTTCTGAAGGTTTAGAGTTAGATAAAACTATGCTCTGACGTGTCACATAAGTGGAAAGGTCTTCGATCTACTTTATTGACACCTGGCCCACTCACTTGACACTAGACTGGGAAGTTTTTATCTGACGTGTATCTTAACTATTGGATAATAACTGCTGACAATGATGTTTTGCTTTGAATACTATAATCTTGCGCCCCTCTTTGTCATTAATGCTTTTGTCTACCATCATTGCACGTTTACGTTCTCAAAACATTTGAAGTTTACAGGTTTAGACCAAAGTCACAAGCATCAAAATCACACACTTTCACTTTCACTTTCTACACTTTCTTTCTCAAGATTTAAAAAAAAGCCTTTTTCAAACAATCCCTTATAACAACCCAAACTCCATAATCATGTCTTCATCAACATCAGCATCTGGACAAGTATCTGCACCACTCAAAGGAAGAACAATGAAGAGTTAGGAACGAGAACTCAAACTAATAGAGGAATACACTGTGGATTTTGAATCATTTGCGGAGAATGGGTACGACATGAGAGCGGAGTTCAACAAGCAAGGATGGATGGGTTTCTTTCATATTCTGGATGGACCCTGCTATACAACGCTAGTTAAGGATTTCTGGGTTAGTACATAGATTGTGAAAGCTACTGAAGAAGGACAAGAAATAGTCATCACTTATGGGGATTGAGATTACCATTACTCAATCCACCATAGCCAAGTTGATGGGTTGGACAACACTGGGTTCTTCGAAACAGATACAGACCCCATTTCTTTGAAGTTTGGAGATGAAATTAAGAGCACTCTCTACAAGGTTATAAAAGAAAAAGAAAAGGTTGTAGAGGAAAATGAAAAGGATGGTAAGGATGGTAAGGAAAGCAAGACTGACAGGACAAACAAAGCCACCAACATGCTTGATATGGAAAGAATTTTGTTCAAGTTTACTATTTAGTGCACTCTCCCTAGAGCAGGAAGCACATATCAACCTAACAGGATTCATAAGGTTATGCTTCTTCATCTACACAAGGATGATAAGGTTAATCTTGATGGGTATGTGTTCAACCACTTATGCACAACAATTGACAACTCATGGAGAAAACAACATAAGATAATTCCATATCCAAGGCTTCTCTCTGAATTATTTCACCAGAGCAAAGTAATTCAGAAGCTGGAGAGTCTAGGTCATCTTGACCTAGGTATATAATTTGGGTAAGTCATGACAGGAGAGCTTCTGGGTGATATGAAGAATATCCCACTAAAGTCTGTGAATAAATCAACTGGTTTTGCTATCAAAGGAGACAGAAGACCACTCATCCCAGATTTTCCTACAATCATTATGGACCTAAGCCCAAAGAAGCCGGTAGATGTGGTGTCAAAGGACAAACCGGACTTCAACACAAAAATCAACCTGGAAGACATTCCTGCTGCACTAGAAGCTATTGATGGGAAAAAGAAGAAAAGAAAAGCTTTTGATAAGGCCTTCATAGACTCCAAGGCTACTACATCTACACCTGCTAAGAAGAAGAAGAAAGCAGAAGTTCAGAAGGAATTGCAAGAACTTTCTACAGCAGAGATTAAAGAAACTTGGACTAGAAGTGATGCTACTCCTACTGGGACTCAACAACATAAACAGATTTTAGCAGCCTTTGGAGTCAAGAGGAAAGGTGATGAGAAAGTCCCTAAAGATCCTAAGAGGATCATGGGGATGCTGGATAATGAACCAGACTCTGGGACAGACTCTAATGACGACAAACATATATCCTCCAAGTTCAAACATCTGGCAAAAGTTGTAGCAGAAGATTCTTCAGCTAAGGAGAAGCTGCTGAAAGGGATGTTGTAAATGAAGGGGTGCTCACAGAAGAAGAAGTGGAGAATATGAAGAAGTCATCAGGGAATCAAACAAAGCTGGTGAAAAGAATCTAGTAGAAAAGAATACAGTTGTCTTTCAGACTCTGCAAGGTATGGATTATGTCCCTAATCTAAATAGTGTTGATATTTATTCAAAATCCTCCTCTGCCATACCCCCACTTTATTCTCCTCAACCCATTTACCATAATATTGAGACAGATGTTATAGACACTCTAGTTAGGCATTCTGATGGTACCTTATACTCTTCTCAACCACCTTCACCTCAGACCATTCAAACTACCACAAATATTCCTCAAGCAAGCCCACAATCACAACCAACACCCACTGAACTCTCCCAAATTCCAGAATTAATGTTGTTGATTCTTGATCCTTGTTTAGTGATTGGCTTCAACTTAACACAGACCCTGTAAAGCCGGAACATTTAGTTTCCCCTCAGCCTCTACCTTCAGACTTACTCCCCACATACTTACAACATGACATATCTCCTGAAGAGCTCTCCCCACAAATAATTGAAACAGTCTCTGTACCACCCTCCTTCTATAACCATTCCTTGCCTAACGACCTTGAAGAAATATTCAACATTATTTATGCAAAGGCTAGGATAATATATTCAGAAAGCTTGACAACTATTTGTGCTGAGAGAATCACTGCAAAATGGGACTTACTGCAAAAATTAGTCAATTTGGCTTTCGAGTAAATCAAGCATATGTCAGCTGGAAATGAGCAAAGAAACCAGTTTAGATGGCTTGATGTAATCAGAAGAACCATGGATGTTGTAGACCTTAGAAGAAGTGCCTTTAGACAGCTGGAGCCTCCACCCCAGCCTGTGATAGAAACTATTCTTGAGGTCTCTCACACTCCACCTATGTCTCAACAAATTCTCATGCAGCCCGATGAGGAATCCAACAGAAGAGATTATGGGGCAGATCCATAATTAGAAGCTGTGAAAGCAAAACAAAGGGCATTGAGATATGTGATAAGTAATTTGCTGAAAAAAAGCTGAATCTGGAGACAAGAGTGGAAGCTATGAGGCAAACTCAAGAAGAGATAAAAGCTGAATCTGTTGAAAAAAACGCCAATGTCAAAACCTTGCTTCATATGTTGAGCTCCAAACTCTAAGATTTATTTAAGTTTTTAATCCTTTGTTTTTACTTGTTATGTACTCCATTTTGTACCTTTGTTTAAATGAATTCTGTTTATAAATGTGATATGCATATTTTGATTGTTTCTTACTTTTAACTTGCATATTTTTTGTTGATGACAAAAGGGGGAGTAGAATAAAGTATTTGAACTCTAAGCCTAAGTAAAAAACTAAGGAACTTAATCTAATTTGTGCTTAAGTAAAAATTCTTATCAGACTCTGGAGAGTTATCAGACTTGACTAGACTAAACAGACTTAAGTAGTTCTGATATGTCTAAGAGTTTGATACAAGTTGATGTTCTGATGTGTTTATATTTATGTCCTCTGATGCGTTTCATTATGATTAAAATAAATTTAATTAACCACGATATGTCTTAGGGGGAGCTTACAAACCTCACCTTAGGAACTATCAGATATGGCTTAGGGGGAGATTGCAAACCTCACCTTAATGGACTATCATAGATTCAGAGTGAGCTTACAAACCTCAGACTCTGAAGTCTACTTGTTAATTAGATTATGTTGGATATTTGGTTGTTGGCTTCATGTTTGCTAAAATCAAATATACAAGCATATGTGCTTTAGAAACTGAAATCTCAAGCTGTGCGTCTTCAGAAGCTGAACTTTAGAAGCATTGTTCATCAGAAGCAGAACTTCAGAAGCTGAACTTCTGAAGCACTGTTCATCAGAAGCTGAACCTTCAGAAGCTGCATTTCAGAAGCACGTTCAGAAGCTGGTTTTCTGCGTTCAGAAGCTGCGTTCTTTCTTGTATCTTGGAGCTGTTTTATTTTCTCACATTATCTTTTGAAGATTTAATTGAAGATTTATCCAAGCTGTGTTTCTAGAAGAAAGAAGAATTTCGCAAGATATTTTCTAAAGATTGGATTCAATTATTTGTGAATATATTTTCAAAGAAATCTTTGGAAAATATATTTCTGGAAAATAAATTGCTTCTATTTGCTTCTAAAGAATTCTGGGAATATATCTTTGAAGGATTTGGTTCAAGAATTATGTTGCTGCTGAAGCTATAAATAGAGGACGCTGTCATTGAAGAAAATCAACTCAACTGAAGTCAGTTTTAATAGAGTGTTCTTAGGTGTTGAGTCTGTAAGCTTTGTGCTTTGTTTTTGTACACCACTCAAGTGTTTAGAGTTGGTTGTTTTTATTGAGTTGTAATTCACTTGAAGCTTTTAAGCAAAAGTGATGTATGGAGTTTTTAGGAGAGTGTCTCTATCTTTGTTTGATTTGTTAGAGTCTGATAATCACTGGGGCAGTGATTGACTGAGGGAAGTGAGAGGGGTCTCAGGTCTAGGAGTTCCTAGGTTGAAATCTATACGGGTAGTGATTAAGTGAGAAGGCTGTGAAACAGGGGCTGTTGTCATAGGTCTTTGAATTGATACTATTTAGTGGATTTCCTTCCTGGCTTGGTAGCCTCCAGATGTAGGTGTGGTTGTCACCGAACTGTGTTAACAAATCACATGTGTTCTTTACCTTCTGTCTTTTTAATTCTGCTTCTGAACTGTTGTTTTTACTTACTCTGTTTTACTGCACCAGAAGTTGTACTCTATTTTACAGTTGAGAACCAGTCCTGCCAGGAATTTCAATTGGCATCAGAGCAGGCACCCTGCCTATTTTAGGGTGAGCTCCAGGGAAGATATTTTCTGGCATAATGGACTCAGAAGAAGAATTAACTTGTGAAGAACTTCTTGTCTCTTTCAAAGAACTATACAAGATGTATATAAATCAGAAGAAGACTGTCAGTCAACTACATGCTGAAAGAAGTGACCATCTAGCACAAATTTCTGAGCTCAATGATAAGGTAACCCAACTGAACTCTCAACTTGAACATATGAAGAAGCAAGTCAGAATGTTGAACACTGGTACTGATATGCTTGAAGAGATTTTGGAGAGTCAGAACCAAGGGAAACCAAAAGGAATTGGGTTTGATGATAGGACCTTGAACAAACAGCAAAATCCAACTAAAAAGGTCAGTGCAGCTATTGAAATATGTGATCCAATGATGGGCAAACCTAAGATGGAACATCAGAACCAACCTCAGGGATCTAAGAGCAAGAGGGCATCTCATCCTTGGGTATGTCATCACTGTGGTAAAAAGGGGTACATAAAGCCTTTCTGTTACAAGCTGCATGGATACACCAAGCACTTTCAACAAAGAAAACCTCATGTTCAATCAAAGGTCAGACATACTTTTGTTCAAGTTAGAAAAGTGGAACCAGTTGTGAACAAAAGCAATGTCAAGAAAGAATGGAGACCTAAAGGGGTGAATGTCATTGGTACTAAAAGGATCCATAAGAGTAAGTCTGTTGAAGGTGGTAATGTAACTAGGAACAAGGCCCTGTTAGTATCTCATGGGAACAACAAAGGTGAAAGTGTTGACAAGAGTAGAATGAAGAATTTTGCTCTTATGGATGCAAGACACAAGAGAACATCTGATGCAACACATGTGAAGATAATCAAAGATGATGCATTTGTGTCCCCCTCTAAGGTTGTTGTTAATAACCCTGAATCTACCCCATCCAAGTCTGATGGTGGTTCTGATGTGGGTTCTGATGTGGAGTCTGATGATGAACCCATTGGAAATAGGCTTGAACAAAGTGTAGCAAAGAGAGGAAAGGTTGTTGTTGCTGTCAGCAGGCCTACTCATGTTGCTAAGAAGAGTGCTGTTATTGGACCATCTAAAGGAAGGAGTCAACTAGGCCTTTGTCTTTTTTAGGAATTATAGCAGAATCTGAGGACAAAGCAGCTTCTGATGCTTTGTCAGTTTATGTTTCATGTGTGAAGACTTTGCTGTGTAATTGTGTTCTTCTGTGAAGATTTTGTTGTGTGATTCTGCTGGTCTGAGAAGTGTCACTGATGTTACTTCTGTGTGTGGTTCTGTGGTATGCTGGTCTGTATTGGATGTTTATACCCTTTGTTTTTACTCTGTTTGAGTGCATCTGGTCTGTATCTATTGTTTCTTATTTTTTCTGCTCCTAGTGATTCTTGGTTGTTTTGTCAAAATTGTTTGGCTAAAAAGGGGGAGAAAATTATAGTTGTTTCAGAAGCAGTTCAGCTGTTCAGGGGGAGTTCTTGTGTATCTGTTTCAGAGTGTTGTTCCTGTTTCAGAGTTTTAGAGTGTTGTTCATGTGTGTCTGTTTCAGAAGCAGTGCAACAGTTCAGGGGGAGTTTCTATTTGGTCCTGAATGATCTATTTCAGGGGGAGAATATGTGGTTCCTGATCTGGAAGTGTTTTCTGATTAAGTTCAGAATTGGAAGATGATATGTTTCAGTAGCTGTGTGTTTCAGGGGGAGTGTGTGTCCTCAGAAGCTGCTGATGTATGTGTGAAACGTAGTGTTTTATCCGCTGCTGCTCTGTTGCTACGTTTGTGTTTTGTTCTTCATGGCTGTGCAATTTTAATGTGTGAAGAATTTGCTTGTTGTGTTATCTCTGTGTTCAAATTGATTTTAGCCAAAAATTTGCCAAAGGGGGAGATTGTTGGATATTTGGTTGTTGGCTTCATGTTTGCTAAAATCAAATATACAAGCATATGTGCTTCAGAAACTGAAATCTCAAGCTGTGCATCTTCAGAAGCACTGTTCATCAGAAGCTGAACTTCAGAAGCACTGTTCATCAGAAGCTGAACCTTCAGAAGCTGCATTTCAGAAGCACGTTCAGAAGCTGGTTTTCTGCGTTCAGAAGCTGCATTCTTTCTTGTATCTTGGAGCTGTTTTATTTTCTCACATTATCTTTTGAAGATTTAATTGAAGATTTATCCAAGCTGTGTTTCTAGAAGAAAGAAGAATTTCGCAAGATATTTTCTAAAGATTGGATTCAATTATTTGTGAATATATTTTCAAAGAAATCTTTGGAAAATATATTTCTGGAAAATAAATTGCTTCTATTTGCTTCTAAAGAATTCTGGGAATATATCTTTGAAGGATTTGGTTCAAGAATTATGTTGCTGCTGAAGCTATAAATAGAGGACGTTGTCATTGAAGAAAATCAACTCAACTGAAGTCAGTTTTAATAGAGTGTTCTTAGGTGTTGAGTCTGTAAGCTTTGTGCTTTGTTTTTGTACACCACTCAAGTGTTTAGAGTTAGTTGTTTTTATTGAGATGAAATTCACTCGAAGCTTTTATGCAAAAGTGATGTATTGAGTTTTTAGGAGAGTGTCTCCATCTTTGTTTGATTTGTTAGAGTCTGATAATCACTGGGGCAGTGATTGACTGAGGGAAGTGAGAGGGGTCTCAGGTCTAAGAGTTCCTAGGTTGAAATCTATACGGGTAGTGATTAAGTGAGAAGGCTGTGAAACAGGGGCTGTTGTCATAGGTCTTTGAATTGATACTATTTAGTGGATTTCCTTCCTGGCTTGGTAGCCTCCAGACGTAGGTGTGGTTGTCACCGAACTGGGTTAGCAAATCACCTGTGTTCTTTACCTTCTGTCTTTTTAATTCTGCGGCCAAATACATCCCTGGGTCCTTTAAGTTTCACGTTTTTTCCGGATCAGTCCTTTAAGTTTGTAAAGTTTCAGATTGGTCCTTTAAGTTTTCAAAAGCTTACGCCGTTACCCTTTCAGTCAACTTCCGTTACAAAAAAGCTGATGTGTCCGTTATGTGGGTGATGTGTCATAAAACGCAGCGTTTTGGTCAACCAGCGTGTTAAAACAGAAACTGTTCATCATCATCCTCATTCATAGAAATTAGGGTTTGAGAATTGGGGGAAAATCAAAAGACGAAAATTGGGAGAAAGAGCCTTCAATCTCAATTTGCTACTGCACTTGCGAATCCAAAACGCTTCCTTAATCAAAGGTTTGATTCTTTCTTATTCTTCTTTGCGAATCCAAACGTTTTTTCACTTTTTCGTTTATTCTTCTTCGTTTTTTCGTTTTGAGACACTTAACTTTTCTGGTTATTCACGTTTATTTTTTGTATAGGTGTACTTTTCTGTAGTTTCATGTTGGCCTTTTAAAAAAAAGTAAATGTTAGGGTTTCGAATTCTGCATAAAAAAAGAGACAGTTTGTTCCATGTGCTGTTAAATTTGTCACACTTTTCAGAGTATGTTTTACTCATTTGTAGTTGTTTATAGTGGTCCATTTGTTTATTGTCAGGTGGTCCCATAGTTGTTTGTTTTTGTATGCTGTCTCATTTGTTTATTTCACTTTACAGGTAGCAAATGCCTCGTTTTTATATTGATTTCCACCATAGTGGGTATTTTGATGAGAACACAAATTACCAAGGAGATGTATCAGAATGGGAATGTGACAGTGAATATTGGGTTTTTTTGAAGTAAAAAAACTAGCAAGAGAAATGAAGTACACTAATGTTGATGAGATGTGGTACAAGGCTGGTGAAGAGTGGAGGCAATTGACAGATGATGATGGGGCAGCTGAATTGGTAGAATTGGCTATAGCTAATGGAAAGGTACACATATACTTAATACATACTATTTGTCAACCTGAGGTTATAAATGCAATTGGTTATGGCCCTACTGATGAGGACCAAAATGATGGGGCCCAACCTACTGAGTCAGAACATAATGAGTTCCCATCTACTGAGGCCCAAACTGATGAGGCCCAACCACCTGAAACTGATGTGGCCCAACAACCTGAGTCAGAACATAATGAGTTCCCATCTGCTGAGGCCCAAACTGATGAGGCCCAACCACCTAAAACTGTTGAAACTGATGAGGCCCAACAACCTGAAACTGATGAGGCCCAACCACCTGAGGCCCAAACTGATGAGGCCCAAATACCAGAAGATTACTGTGAGGGTGATGAAAATTTAAGTGACATAGTGTTTGATGATTCAGATGTTGATAATTTTCTTGATGAAGAGGTATTGATTAATGAAGTAGGTAATAGTGAACCACAAAAGAAACAGAAAAATAAGGGTGGTAGGCCTAAGAAACAATTGCTTAATGTTGAAAGGGAAACAGAACAGAGTAGTGCCAACAAGGGTGTAGTTAATGAGGATGATGAATCTAGTGATGATATGTCATTTAGTGTTGGTCAAAAAAAAAGAGAAAGGTCAAAGGTTCAGATGATGATATGTCATTTACAGGAAAGAAGCATATGTGGCTTGCTACCAGCCTATGATATATCCAACAAATGGCGAGAACCTTTGGGAAGCTACACCTTACCCAGATATATTACCACCTCCAGTGAGAAGGATGCCAGGGAGGCCAAAGAGATCAAGGAATAAGGCTGCTGATGAGAAGCAAAAAGATCCATCACTTGTTAGCAAAAGAAGGATACAAAACGAATGTAGCATTTGTAAACAACCTGGGCATAAGAGCAGATCATGCAAAGTTGTTCCTCCAACTCAGCCACAATCTTCTACTCAGGCACCCACACCAACTCAGACACCTGCACCAACTCAGGCACCTACAACTCAGCCACAATCTTCTACAACTCATGCACCCACACCAACTCAGACACCTGCACCAACTCAGGCACCCACACCAACTCAGGCACCTACTACTCAGGCAAGTAAGAAAAGGAAGAATCCTGAAACCACTAAGAAAAGAAGACTGCTCAGACTACCTCATCTCAACCCATTCCAGATGAAAATGGAAAAAGGCTTAAAAGACTGAGGAAGGTTGGTACTTCAACTCAACCCATAGCAAGTGCAACATCTTCTTTGTTCAATGAAGGGGCAACATCTACAAGATGCACAAGATCAAAGTTGCAGACTAGGAAAGCTACATCTTAGACTTAGGAAGTATTTAGACTGTGATGTTTTTAATGTAATCTGCCATCATTTTGGATGTATGATATGGCAGTCTTTTTGGCCAATATATGTATGAATTGGTGTCATTTTGGATCTGTCGTTTTAGATGTAATTTGATGATGAACACAACTGATCATCTTTTTGATATGACATATTTTATGAAATGGAATCATGCTACTTATTTAATAGTTATGGATTCGTATCAATTTATTCTGGTTTCAATTAATTTCTGAAATTCTGGCTGGACAGGTTAAAAACACGATGCAGGACACAATTGATTGCAAAAACAGAGCACAATTAAAACCAGCAAGGTTAAATTCTGAATAACAAACCAGCAAGCTTCTGAACCTGTGCACATAGAACCAGGTGGATGATTCTGGCCATGTGGACATAGAACCAGGTGGATGGTTCTGAACATGTTCTATAGAACCAGGTGGATGATTCTGGCCATGTGGACATAGAACCAGGTGGATGGTTCTGAACATGTTCTATAGAACCAGGTGGATACTTCTGGTTTCTGAACTAGTTGCTTCTGAACACACAAGGATTACATATTCTGAACTGCACATTGCTATTGCTTGTACATTTGATTTTAGCAAACATGTAGCCAACTCTTGTTTCATTAATGTGCTTGTTAACAAATTACAACACCTTCAAACATTACAACACTTCTCACATTACATCACTTCCAATTCAACACACAATACATTGCACAACACACTAAACCCATTCATTACATAAACAACACACAATACATCACTTTAAACTAGCACAATACATCACTTCAAACTAACAAAAATCAAACCAATTGTAGTCATGAAACATAACACAGTCAACAACAAACAAGTAACAATAACCATCTTCAACATATATTTTCTTGAATTTTCTTCATTTTTAGCCCTGCTTATTTTCCCTTTCATTTTCATTAGCTCCATGTCCTTCTTGCAACAATCAACACATTGAGTTCCAACGTGATGTGTTTGTGTTTGTTCTTCGTTTTGTGTTTCTGCCTGAGTTTGGGTTTGTGCTTCTGGTTTTCTTTTTGATATCCAATCGAAATAACCACACCCAGCTTCAGCATCATCAGGCTATGAAACAGAAAAAATAAACAATGAATTAGGCAACAACCACACCAGTCATAAAATTAACATATAATTTGTTGAGTCTTTTGGTGTTGGCTGCATATTTTGGCAAAACCAAAGGTATTGAATAGAAGCATCTCCATCTGTAGAACATTTCTTCAGTTGGAAGTTTTTAATTTTGAAGCCATTCAGAAGCTGAAAATACCATCAGAAGCTGAAAGCACTGTAGCAGTTCAGAAGCTGATTTCAGGTTCTGAAGCCAGCGTTGACTTTTGTTGACCACATCAGAAGCTGGGTTTTCAGATTAGTTTTTGCGCGTATCTTGGGAGATTTAGCAAGGAATTATCTTTGTATAATTGCTTCTAGAATGCTGATTAAATTGGAGAAGATATCATTGCAGATTTGGTTCAGTTTCATGATCTTCGTATTTTCTGTTTTAAATCTTTCAAAGATTGGATGCAGTTTTATTTGTTACTCTATTGGATCATTCTTATTTCAGTAACAAATCTATTCTGAAGATTAGTTTGTTATTTATTCTGCAAGACTGAAGGCTATAAAAAAAGGAGGGCGGCTGCTATTCAGGACTTACGTTTTAGAGTTATAAATCAGAGAATAGAGTCTTTGTTTTAGAACTTAGAGTTTTTATTGTGCACCACTCATATGTTTTGAGTTGGTTTAGGATTGTCATTGAGTTGTAATTCATTCTAAGCCTCTAGGTACGAATGAAGTTGTGTTTTTAAAGTTTTCTGAAAAACAGAGTGTTTTTGTTTAAGGGTAGTTCAAGTGGCTGGGTTGTAGTCACTTGAATAGGAAGTTAGAGGTTTTCTAATACTCAACGTGTTGGGTAGAATTCAAGACTAGGTGGAGATTAATTGCTTGGGATAGGAACTGGGAGTCAGTGTCTGAGTCTTAAGGGTTAATTCCAATAGTGGAATTCCTTCCTGGATTGGTATCCCCCAGAGTAGGAGGTGTTTACTCCGAACTGGGTTAACAAACCTCTGTGCCTTTTACTTTCCTGCACTTTATTTTGCTGCTCTTGTATTGTGTTTACTTGTGCTCTGTTTTGCAATCTATTGTGCCCTGCATATTGTTCAGAACTTGTCTGGTTCAGAACCTGGTATTCTCTTAGTTTTGCCTGGCCAGAATTTCATAATTAACATATAATTAATCATTTACCTTCCAATCTCGACATCCCTAGAATTTTCGTCCTCTGTTTGGCCCCAATTTAGATACTGTGCGAAGAACACATGGTTCATTACACCAACACTGTGGATCCTCGTGCCTACCACTGGAATGAAAAGAAATAGTAATCTGGTAACGAGAATTCGAAGAATTGGGACGATTTGAAGCCATGCTTTTCTTCAAAAATCTTCAAATTGGTCGTTAATGGGGTTAGGGTTTCCAATTTGGGGAAGAATGGGTGAAGATTGAAGAAGAATGATGAGGATGATGAACAGTGCTTCTGTTTTGACACGCTGGTTGAGCAAAACGCTGCGTTTTATGCCACATCACCCACATAACGGACACATCAGCTTTTTTGTAACGGAAGTTGACTGAAAGGGTAACGGCGTAAGCTTTTGAAAACTTAAAGGACCAATCTGAAACTTTACAAACTTAAAGGACTGATCCGGAAAAAACGTGAAACTTAAAGGACCCAGGGATGTATTTGGCCTAATTCTGCTTCTGAACTGTTGTTTTTACATACTCGGTTTTACTGCACCAGAAGTTGTATTCTATTTTACGGTTGAGAACCAGTCCTGCCAGGAATTTCAGATTAACCACAATTGTTTCAAATTCTTGTGTTTGTCATCATCAAAAAGGAGGAGATTGTTGGAACAAAATTGGTTTGTATAATTCCTCTAAGGTTTTGATGATAACAAAGTATTGAAGAACAATTTGATATGCTAATATTTGTTCAAGTTTGCAGAATCATAAAATATATCAATCAAAGGATTCAACATGTATTAGCACATCAGAAGCACTAGAGAAGCTTAAAAGACTATGGTAGAAGATCTGAAGAAAGGTCAACTAGAAGTCAATATCTTTGATCAGAAGAAAAGGACGCCTCTCAGAAGCTGAAGATTAACCTCATTAGACTTTGTGAAGATCATAGGACTTAGAAGACCTGATCATACTCAGAAGACCCCATCAGACTTGGAAGACCCCTAGACTCAGCAGATCCTGAGAGGCCCAGACTCCACGTCAGATTTTTTTGTCTTCTACAGTTGTCTCTATCAAGGATCTGAGTACACTTTCGTCTTCTTCTGACCACGTGTAGAAACGGACAAAGAACTTCAAGGACAAAGAGAATGAACAGATACTTCCAATTTCAGCAAATGAATTTTGAATGACTATTCAATGGAATTATCCGTATCAACCAATGGCCCAACATCCTTGATTTGAAGCTTCTCAACGACTCTTAATGTGATGGCACTCTTCTCCAATTTCTCTCAAATCCCTCCCTATAAAAGAAGCTGAAGACCTGAAAAAGATTAACAAGGCTCTGCTATTTTACTGTGTCATTACTCTGTCAAAATCAAATAACGCAAAAACACTTAGGAATTTCTTATCAAAGTTTGTATCTTAGAAATCCTAAAGTCTTAAGAGTATGTTTAACATTGTTCAGTTCGCACTACTAATTATATATCAAGTGTAAGAACAAATTTTTTTATTTGGTAAACAAATAGAAGTCTCTTGCTTGTGAAGTTTGAGCACTAGAAGTCTCATTCAGTTGTGATTGAGCATTGGAAGTCTCTTGTCTGTGTGCTTGAGTGTTAAAAGTCTCTTGGAGTTGTCCTTGAACATTGGAAGTCTCTTGCAGTTGTGCTTGAGTAGTGGAAGTCTCTTGGAAGAGTCCTTGAGCAATTGTAATCTAGTGAGATTTTAGTGAAATCCCTTGGAAGTGCAAGGGGACTGGACTACTCTTGTGATGTGAGAGGAACCAATATAAATTGTTTGTGTATGCTCTCTCTCTCTCTCTCTCTCTCTCTCTCGCTCTCTCTCTCTCTCTCTCTTTCTCTTTCTCTTTCTCTCTCTTTCTCTCTCTCTCTCTCTCTCTCTCTCTCTCTCTCTCTCTCTCTCTCTCTCTCTTTTATCTCTGTGTTCTGTTATTATCCGCTGCATTCAGACTCTGACCAGAATTAACACTCAGAAAAAGAAACCAGAAAAAGCCAACACAATACCCTTCTTGTGTTTTTCTGACCTTCACATAACACTCTACTTGAGAAATTAGGGAATCGATAACCGAGAGACAAAGTTCATCCCTGAGCGTCAATCACTTGCAGCAAATGGAATCACTGTTGAAGAAACTCAGTCGACCTCAACTAAATTCAGCTTCTATCACCAAAGCCTAATTAAAAAAGCTTTGTAAAAAAATAATTAGAAAGGAAAAATAAGTTTTAAGAAAATAAAATAGATTCATTGTACCTTGTAATTAATGCAAACTAGACTCTAACCCGTGCGATGCACGGCTTTTGTAGAATTTCGTATATAAATATCAAATTGATTATATTTTATTTACAGATTCAGTACTTTGTTATGAAACGATTGG
This sequence comes from Medicago ruthenica, assembly GCA_018208015.1. Classification (NCBI taxonomy): domain Eukaryota; kingdom Viridiplantae; phylum Streptophyta; class Magnoliopsida; order Fabales; family Fabaceae; genus Medicago; species Medicago ruthenica. The sequence continues at coordinate 76,570,005 of CM031377.1, read as the reverse complement.
AAAAGGAAAAAAAAGTGCAAAAATTACACCAATTTAAGTTATTAACTTTATTTTGTTATGAAATAATTTTACCAGTTTGTGTTTCCGAATTCCTTCTTTCTCAACCTTCATATTCAATTACATTCATGTTAAAAGAACAACTAAAATAAGCAAATTGAAAATAGTAAACATGTTTCAAAAGTCAAAGTGAGAAAACAAAGTAATGTTATAATCTAGTGTAGTGATTTTTGCAAATAAAAAGACAGAATAAATAACTTCAAGTAATTAATATAATATAGGAGAAACAAAGATGTAGACAAAATTACACTAAAAAGTGAAGTTTCTAATGATAAAATTATCATCTGAATTAGTCAAATTATCAACAATTTTAAAGATGCAACTTTAATATCGTAGCACGTAGTAAGCGTACACCAAGAAACTGAACCTAACCGCAAGGGTTGTTAGATATATAAAAAGGAAAAGCAACTGTTATGTGGTAACTGAAAGAAAAAAATAATAAAAAGGAATTGTTATGTGGTAATTGAAAGAAAAAATAATAATGAAAATGAACCGTTAATAATGAAAAGGAACTGTTATCAAAAAAGGAATTTGAATGACGTTAGTGGCTTTTAAAAAAAATGACATTTTCATGATTCAATTCCTTGTAGACCATTTTTTTCATAAAAGTTAATTAGGTCCGTCAAAAAGGGCGGACTTATGGTTATTAGGTTCAATTGGATGATGGTGAGAGAGATGAAAGTGAGTGAGAAATGATTTAGGGATTGTGAGATTGAAAGAAAGAGGGCCCGGAATTTGTGTTGAATACATAACATTGAAGCAATTGCATGTCATAAAAAATATCAATACCTTTGTGGTAAGAATTGTGATTTGGAAGCATGTGAAGGTGAGAAAAACACAAGAATGGGGGGTTGAATTGTGTTGGCCTTTTTCTTTCTCAAAAACTTAGGTTAGTTCAGAGTCTGATGTTGATCAGATTCTGAAGCTATTTTCAGAGTTATGTTGCAGCGGATATAAAGTAAATGAGAGAGAGAGAGAGAGAGAGAGAGAGAGAGAAGGACACAAGCAATTATCCTGGTTCCTTCCACAACCAGGAAGTAGTCCAGTCCCCTTGTCACTTACAAGAGATTTTTCACTATAATCCAACGATTACAATTGCTCAAGCACAAAGCAAGAGACTTCCTATGCTCAAACACTAAGTAAGAGACTTCCAAATGCTCAAACACAAAGTAAGAGACTTCCTATGCTCAAACACAAAGTAAGAGACTTCTGATTGCTCAAGCACACAGGCAAGAGACTTCGAATCAAACAGATTTACAAAAGAATACGTTTGAGTTGAACACTTGATATACTATCAGTGGTGTTCACAGAATACAACACAGAGTCAGACTCTATACTTAAGAAATTCTAAGATAAGAAAGTTTGTAAGAATTTCTAAGTTATTGATGACTTTCGAATTTAGCAGAGTAATGGTGCTTTCAGAATTGCAGAGTCTTCTTCGCTTAATTCTTCTTCAAATCTTCAGTCCTTTATAGAGGAACAAAGAGCCGTTGAGAAGATGACAGGTCATCAATATAGTCGTTTGAAATAGAAGCTTCATCCATCGTTAATTTCATCCTTGAAATGGATTGCGTGTTTCGTCCAGGGAGACAACGTTGCAGAGAGCGGTTCTGACTCTGAGATTTCTGCAGAGATCTTGTCGTACTGTACTGTTGACAGTGACAGCTGTTGACTTCTGAGTTTCCTTCAGACTTCAGACTCTAGACTCCCAGTCTTCAGACGCTGATCTTCAGACACTATTCATCAGACGCTGATCTTCAGACGCCGACCTTCAGACGCTGACCTTCAGACGCTGAATGTCTTCAGACTTGCAACACAAGCTTCAAAGTTTTTCTTCGCTCTTAACTTGATCTTTCAGAACCACTGTTAGATACATAACTTTTAAGAATATGGTCCTGCACACTAGAACAAATATTAGCGTATCCAATTTTCTTTTTAACACTTTGTTATCATCAAAACTCAAAAGGGACTTGTTCATACATTTTGTTCCAACAATCTCCCCCTTTTTGATGATGACAAACACAAGTATTAATAGAAAATTGTTGTTAATTTAATTAACAAGTTGACTTCAGGGTCTGAGGTTTGTAAGCTCCCCCTGAGTCTGATAATTCACAAGGTGAGGTTTGTAAGCTCCCCCTGAGTCTTATCCAGGTTAATTAAATTCAATTTAAATCAAAAGGTGAAAAATCCAAAATGTTTCTGAGTGATTTTTCACAGAATTATCTCATAGAAGATTAATCAGAGGCTAAGAGATGAGAAGATGTTCTCCTAAGTTAATTATTTTCAAAAATTAACTTATATTCTGACATGGCTCAGAGCCTGAAATACTTGTTACTTACTCCCCCTTTTGTCATCAACAAAAAAATTTAAGAATTTAAGACAAAAAAGAGTTAAAATGTGAGATAAAATTGTTCAGAGCATATTAATTTTCAGAGCAAAACAATTTTAACACGAATCATAGCAAACTATCAGAGGTATCAGACACAGAAAGATGTTCAGAAGCAAAATAATTTAAAATACTAGGGTGTGCAATCTAAGGTTGAGGAGGTTCTTCAGAAGCTCCAAAATGGCACTGATCCCAGACTTCATTTCTTCCTGACTTGACATAATCTGAACTTGTTGTTCTGCCATAATTGCTTGTTGTTCTGCCATGACATCCTGTTTTGTGCTCAACTCCTGATTCTGGGAACTATGCATTGGAGCAGCAACTTATGCATGACCCTGTGCTCAGCCTTCATGTCCACTGTCTTCTCAGACTTTCTCCCATGAGATAGAGTTTGTCTGATCAGAGGAACCCAGGTGCTGGTTTTCTTGGTGTTTGTCTGAAACAAGCCACCTCTTTTGGCACCAATTATACCTTTGCAATGATCTCTTCAGTGATAATTACTGGTTTACCCAAAAAAGACGTCCTGACTTCAGTACTGAACTCTTTTAGACCCATTTCTGTTCTTGATTTCCCTTTCAGCCCAGGATTCTCAGCAGCCTTCTGAGCTTCTTCCTTTCTTGCTTTTTCTTTGTCAAACACTTTACTTCTGACCCAGAAGTCCTTGACCAGTTCTGAGAAGAAGATGACGAACCAGCCATATGATTCTGAAGAATTGAGGTTTTAAGGTTCTAAAGGGAATTTTTTGAAAAGGAAGAGTTTTTGGGTTTGAAAACTGAACGTGTAAGATGTGAAAGTGAAAGTGAAAGTGTGAGAGTGATCAAGTGTTTTTGTTGAAAAATTTCAGAAATTGAAAGTAGACAAAAAAAACATTAAACACAACCGCACATTAATGACGTTAGGGGGCGCAAAATACAACTTTCAAAACTAACTCATCACTGCCCAGCAGTTATTACTTACCAGTTTCAGACCACATGTCAGACTACTGTTCAGACTCACTCTCATTAGTGGGCCACGTGTAAAGTGTCCACTTACCATGAGTTTTATCAGAAGCCAAAAATTCAGATTCTGAAACTCAGAGTCTGATGTCTTCAGAAGCTGAACTTTCTTCAGACTCTTAAAGTGAGCGTCTGATAAGTCTTAGCTTCTGATGAACTTCATATTCTCAGTTTCTATTCAGAGTCAAGCAGATTTTTTCCAGAGATGAAATGCATGTTCAAATTCTTTTTAATAAAATTAAATCTATCTTCTGCTAGGGGTTTTATAAATATATCAGCCCAATGATGATCAGTATCAATGGATTGAATATCCAAAACACCCTTCTGAATATAATCTCTACTAAAATGATGTTTAATTTCAATATTCTTGGCTCTTGAATGTAGAATAGGATTTTTAGACAAACAGATAGCAACAGTATTATCACAAAAGATAGGAATGTTGTTTTCATGAATCTGATAGTCTTCTAACTGATATTTCATCCAGAGTAGTTGTGTGCAACAACTTGCAGCTGAGATGTATTCTGCTTCTGTTGTTGACAATGCAATAGTTGATTGTTTTTTACTAGCCCAGGATATTAGATTCTCACCAAGGAATTAACAATTTCCACTGGTGGATTTTCTTTCAATCCTATCACCAGCATAATCAGCATCACAGAATCCAACCAACTTATAATCTAAGGATTTCTTATACAGAAGTCCAAGATTAGTTGTTCCCTTCAGATACCTGAAGATTCTCTTGACAACAGTCATATGAGATTCTCTAGGATCTGATTGGAATCTTGCACATAAGCATACACTGAATAAAATATCTGGTCTAGAAGCTGTTATATTGTTCGTATCATTGAAAAAGATAAGTATAGTTTGTTACAATATAAAAGTGCAAAATATCTATTATCCATATCTATAATTTTAATTTTTAGGGGACCTATAATTTTAATTAAAGTCAAAACAAATTTAATCAAAATTTTATAAAAATTATTGTTCGTAATTTATACGCATTAGCGCAATAAGAACACGGGACAGACGGGCACGAAGTGCCTGTCTAAATGCTAGTTTATGATAATAGGAATATATCATAAATATATAAGATTAATTTTCTCTAATATATGAGCATAAATTTTTGAGATTAACTTTTGTATGTGGATTTATTGAGTTAGGTTTATGTCCTCCGATTTGTTAATATATATGAGCACAAATGATTAGAGTCTAGTTGGAGCTCATTTTTTCCTCTTTAATATCATTATGCTCTTAGTTTACAAAAAAAAAAATATTAAATTTTTAATATTATTATTCTCTATCAATGATTTAAAATTATTTTAAGAAAATAATATAAATTCATCGCACCTTGTAATAAATGCATATGCTTTCCTTTTAAAAATATTTGAAATTTTATCAAGTAAACTCAATTCAACGTAAAAAATACATTTTAATTACAAGTATAATATTGACTATATATCATCTAAATCTTAGTTCTATAATTTTTTATTTACATAATAATATAAACATATTTCACAATTTGATTTGTCAATTCAATGTCTACAAAGACCGATGTATGTTTACAATGATATAATAAAAAATAATTATATAAACACATTCTTTAACTCATATTTTTTACGTTTATATGACCCGCCAAATTAGGTGGGTTCCATATAAATTTTATTGAATCAATATTAATTTTCACCGATAAAAGAAAATGTGTCGAAAAATATGTGTTATAAAATGTGTTTTTAGCATTATTTAGATAACAAAGAAAAAGAGGATAATTTTGTCAAAAAAATAAAAATAAAAAGTGGATAAGTTTCAAAATCATTTATTAACATAACAATAATAAAATGAAATAAATAAATAAAACAATAATATAAAATTAGAAAATTTATTTTTATGAAAATAAAATAAATTTAATACACTTTATAGTCAAAGTAGATACCTTAATTGTCATTATTACAAAATTAAAAAAAATAATATTTTATTGTGAATTTTGATTCATGAACTTGGAGAGGTTAGTTTATAAATAAGTAGTTGTTTTTGGTGTGGCAAAGTTTACTCGACCGTTTTTTATTTTCATACAAGTTTTCTGATACATAGCAGAAAAACAAAAAGAACAGAGTGAGTGACATCATAGTACACTTTTCTCTCATTCAAACAACATAGTACTTTGTGAAGAAGAAGATGAAGAAAATGTTGAAATCTAAGAAAGGGTTATGTTCAAGTAAAAATCCTTTGTGGGTTGCAGCTTTTTTCTTCAAACAACTTAAGAAAGCTCAAATCATGGATAGTGACATTTCTTCTTCTGTGGGTTAGTCTTCTTTCTCTCTTTCTCTTTACCCTTTTCCCTTTTTTTTTTGAGTTTGTTTTGGAATACATGATGGAAAAACAACATTTTTATTTTTCAGTCACAAATTTAACTTTTTTGTTGTTTATTGGCTTCACTGAGAGACAAGAAAATGGTTGTTTTTCAGTTGGTTGGTTTTTTTTTTTTTTTTGTGATTACTTATGATTTTTTCTGTTTAACTAATTTGGGAAATTTCTGGTAAAAAGGGGCACTGAATGAGAAAAGAATGCATTTTTTTGTTTTTTTGTTTTTGTTAATTGTTTGGTGTATCATTGTTTGGTTAAAACATTGGTGATCAGAGAATTTTAGTTTTTTTTATTTAATTGTGTTTAGTTTTTTTTCTTTCATTTTTGTGTTTATTTATGATTTTCTTCTAAGTGATTTGGGAAATTTTTGGTAAAAAGAATGTATTTTTTTGTTAATTGGTTTGTGTGTCATTGTTTGTTTAAAAAATTGGTGATCAGGGAGACTGTTTTACAATTTTGTTCATGTTATTGAGTTTATTTATGTTTTTGATAAACTGTTTGTGAAATTGGTTACAAAAGGGGCAAGTGAAAATGGTGTTATTTGCAAAATGGGCACGTTAGACAGTGAAAATCAGTGGTGGAAGGCATTTTTGTATATGGCATTGTGATATTTGATAAAACCTAATTCCCAGGAAAATTACAGGTCTAGGAAAAAAAGAAATTTACCATGATGAAAAACAACATTTTACTTTTCAGTCAGAAATTTCAGTTTTTGACCATGCTGAATTTTTATTGACTTCATTGAGACACAAGAAAATACATTTTGATTTTTTTATTTTTTAAGAAAAATTGTGTTTATTTATGATTTTCTTCTGTGTTTGTAAGTTGTTTGAAAAATTTAGTTTTTTTTGTTTAATTTTTTTTCTTCCTGTTTATGTATTTACTTATTATTTTTTTTTTCTGTGTTTGCAAGTGATTTGGGAAATTTATGGTAAATTTTTTTTTTGTTAACTGTTTAGTTTGTGTAAAAAATTGGTGATAAGGGAGAGTGTTTTCAACATTTTCATGTTGTTGTGTTTATCTTTGTTCTTCCTTGTTTGTAACTGTCTGAAATTAATCACAAAAGGCTGGAACTTGCAAATAGTGTTATTTGCAAAATTGCTGATGTAGTTCTGCAGGTTGGCTAGTCAAAATCAGTGGTTGAAGGCATTTTTGTATATGATATTGTGAAATTTGGCAAAACCTAATTCGATGAAACTTATGAAGCCCATATACTTCATACCATACAACACAGATATGGGAATTTGGAAAATTTGTAAGAATTAAAGATAAGATGTGTTTTTTTTATATTTTGATTCATTAACACTGATTTTATAAAAGTATGAATATGCAAAGTAAATTTATAATTTTTGTAAAGAGACACTGATATTTTTCATTAATAGATAACTATATATGAATATGAATATGATGATCACAATTTACAAAACGATATGTGCAGTTATTATAACAAAAAAGCTTGGAGACATATATTTCTCTTATCCATATGGAAATTATATTATTTTCTTGTAAACACGTTATAAATAAAATTTTACCCTTTCCGATGTCAAAATGTCACAAAATATCAGTAGTATTTTAGTTTTCAGATTATTTGTCTATGACTATGATATTAAGATTCTTATCTGAACTGAACTTTCATGTTTGAGAACAGCTGAAATGATGGATGTGGCCACATTGTTTGCTGAAAAAGAAAATGAGAAAACAATCTAATTCTATTGAATGTGTATGAGCATAGAGATGTATACAGTACAAGTTAACATATCAGTAGCTTAATTGAACATGACACATAGGCTAGGAGTTTAGGTTAGGTCGTTTGTGATGTTCTTTATACGGCTTGGGCAATCCTCAGTTCTGGATTTAGCTTATGAAGTTCAGTTAGGCTTCAAGCTTACATTCTAAGAGTAACATTTGCATTTTAATTTTTCTCTAATGGGTCAAATTTGAAATACGTTTTGATAGATTCCCTGTAGGACAAGATCGAAATATAATCAAAGGCAGTTTATAATTAGTTACTATCTGATTTGATATATTAAATAGGATTTGTTTGTTATTTAGATAGGATTTCGTTTCCTTTTGTTCCGAAGTATGATTTATTTCTGTTCAGATTTAGTTTCCTTGTTTTCTGTTGCCTCTTATATAAAAGAGGATGATTTCCATTATTGATCATAAACTAGTTTATCCTATTTTATCGTTTAATCTATTTGATTTTAACTACATATATTATTAAAGATCAGTAAAGAGAACTTCAATATGGATTATAAGTGAGATGGACCGGATTATTAAGGATGTTGTAAGTTCTAATTATAATCCTCCTAGTGGAATCTAGCTAACATGTTTTGCAAATTTTACCTTCTACAGACCAGATTTTGCATCATGAAATGGATGCTGTTTCCTATAGACTGCTTGGATATCTCCTTTCTGGTGTTGTTAAAATATACTCAAAGAAGGTTGAGTATCTACTTGATGATTGCAATAAGGTGCTCCTTGGAATCAACAAATTTGTGATGAGAACCAAGAACAACACACCTGTGGAAAAATTGCGCATGTCTTTTATCATGCCTGATACATTTGAATTGGATGCTATCAATCTGGGTACACTTGAAGATACTTCCGGGTAAGGTTTCATTAATTTCTGAAGTTTAATTGGTTAGTGGTTTTTTTTGTTTTAAGCATTTGCATAACTTGTCTTCTGTCGATTTCAGATTCCATACTGCTCCCCCAGAACAAATCACTCTAAAAGGTATTAAATTGTTTCATTTTTTCCTTTCATAGTATGTTTAATCTTGTACTAATGTTTACGTAATATACTGTGAAATGAAACAGATGTTTTGTCTAATACTGCGGGATTCATGCAGTTTTCTCAAGAGAGGGTACGTGTTCCATAGTTCTTACATGGTTTTACATTCTAGTTTATCAATCCTTTGAGGATTATCTGAATGACGTTTCTTCCATTTAATTTGATCAATGTAACTGTTTTGTTTATCTTTGGCTCTTTTCAAATATATGTCCAATTGAATCGTGTCTGTCTAATGAATGCTCTTTCTTTTCCCTGTTTATATATGTGTAGCTCTTATTGATTACTTCCCGCTTCAAGCAAATATTTTGTGACCTAGAATCGTAAACTTGAGAGTTTGAGAACCTTGGTTAAGAGGCTTAGTTAGTTAGTTAGTTGGTTAGTTAGTTAGTTAAAGAGTTAGTTAATTTGTTATTCTGAGATTTTTTGTATTTTCTCTAGTAATACCAGTTGGTTTCTATCAGCATACAAGATGCTATATTGCTTGAATCTCCAGCTAAAAGCGTAAACTTTTAAGTGAATTGGTACTTGACATTCATATTCGACAACCACCTCATAGTTTTTCATTACATTCAATGTCGTGCAATTGTTTTTTATTTTTATGAATTTTGTGATAATAATGAAGCAAAAACAAAGGCAGAAAATATTTAATAACATTTTTCTTACAAAAACTATATGATATAATTGGGCATAAATTTGTACTAAATAGAGTTGAAAATATTTATTAGATGTGAACTAGTATAATTGTACAATAACTACGGTCAGATATGTTTGAATGACTGGATCACCCAGTTAAATTGAATTCTGTCTTAATTGCAGTCATAAAATGTTATAAGCTCATTGATTTCAAATTGTTGACAGTATTAACTTTACGAAAAAATAGATTTGATGACTTTAGAAAAGACGGAAACAGTTCTGTTTTGATTCTTTGATTGGCGATCCTAAAAAATCTTAGTTTTTGTGATTTGCAGTTTGACGATTTTGGTTTGGGTGAAACTAGCTGCTCTCTTGACCATCTTATGGCTGAAAAGTACATTTCTCAATTTTTGAAAATTTTGAATTCATGCTGCTGAATATATTTTGGAATCCATGAATCACTTCTCCATCAAACTTATTGATTTTGTGATATGCATTACAGTGTTCTTGAAAGTCAATTGCTGAACTTTGACTTCGAAGCTTTTCCATCGAGTAGTTCAACTAATTTACTGGCAAGCAAGGATATATTGCAAAGCCGCATATCCAGTCAAAATGTGGACGAGTTCCATGAAGAGAGTAGAATCTCTCAAGAGGAATCAATAGATATCAGTATGTTTTTGGGAAGACAGAAGGAAGTGGTTTTACCTTCTGCATCTTTTAATGAATCTCGACAAATCGAAATCGAGCATAATATGGCAATGGAATCATTAAGATCATTATGCCAAATGGATGAGGAAAATGTTGGCGTTGATGAAACATTAGCATTCCAAGAAAATGAAAATGTTCATCACGACCAGTCTTCTGTTGTCAAACAGAGAGTCGGAGAACTCATTGAAGAGTCTATCGAAGAGCATTGCTTAGAAGGAAATTTAGAAGTTCAAAAAAAGGTTTCATTTGAACATGGACAATCTAGTGTTAATCCTGCAGAGTCCACAATTGTTGATCCAACTCCTCAGTCAAAGTTTCAAGGTGGTTCAATTGGAAGGCCACAACCAGGTTTATAAAACCATTATTTTATAGAATCTTTGAAAATGCAACTGCTGAATGTTTTTCTTCATTTTTTGTATGTAGTTCATTATTCTACTTATTTCTTTTTCATACTCAACATTCTATTTTGGCAGGTTCTACTTCTACTACGTCGGAGTTTATGCTTATTCCTACACCAACTGCAATCGAATCTGCTCGCTTTTCAAAGAAAAGAAAATTTGTTATTGATGAAATGACAGTCTTGCCTGCTGAGTATGTGATAGATAATAAATACAGAAATTATTCTTACCTATTATTCTTTTCAACCATGCTCTTTTGCTATCCATTCTTATGTCTGAAGTTGTTTGATGCCATTGAGATTTAAATGTTTTTATTATTTGCTTCCTAGAACACAGGAATAGTTCAAAAGGATAGTTTTATATATCTGAAGTTCTTACATTTTTCCATCATAGTTGATAAATATGTCAGAAGTATTTGAGGTTTTGTTTTTTATTTAATTTTGCTTAGTTTTAGAGAATGTTGGAATTAAACGGCTTGGGTATAGAGGGAGGAAAAAGAGTACTTAGTGATAAAATTATATTAATATCAGTGTGAATAATGTGATATGATTCTTTAAATAAGATTAAGAATTGAGTTCTATTTTTACCAATAAAAGGAGGGAAATTATAATAAATAAGGGAACCAATCATGTAACCAATATAGTCTAGGATATTCTATGATAAAAATGTAGTTTGGGGTAAATATCAAGAGATTTTGGATTGATGACGCAAGTGATTATTTCATTGTAAACTTTATTTTTATGAAATTTTTTAGACCATATGCCTCCTAAGAATTGTCTTTTTAGTTTTTACTAATGATATATATATCTTGTATAACATTTCTAAGTAAATGAAAATGCATCTGTTCCAGTCATGATTGAATATTAATTCAGTTCTTTTTAGGACTTTCAAGTCTTCATTTTGCCCTCAAGATAGTGATACTTTGAACTCTGACTTAACACACTGCATTTTGATCCATTTCAGGGTACTCAAAAAGTGCATAAATGATGCAAGTGACTTGGTCTCTGTCCGAAGACCATTACGTCTCTCTTTGCTTGATAAACACAGAAAATCTCAGCTTTCCAGTCTTCTGGATAGATTCAATGAATCTCTGTTTCCTTGTAAGTTTGAATTTATCATTTTTTCTTTTTGTTGTAAACTTTACATCTTACTAACCTTGTTTTTCTGCAGGCCACTCCGCAAAGCTCAAGTCCTTGTTTTCAAGTAAGAAAATGAAGATTCCAAACTCTCTTAAGATAAAGGAAACTCTACCAGAGTCAGGTGTGTCGAAATCTCGAGCTGTTGGCATTCCAGACCATATCGAAATTCCTCCAAGGTTCTCAGAAACTATAGGGGAGTTAGATGTGTCTCAGTCTCAAACTTGTGGTGGTTCAGATCACATAGCAGCTGCTCCAGAAACACCTCCTTTGTGCCCAAATGTGAAAGTTAGGACAGTTAAGCAATACGAGAGAACTGAAACTCAAAATTCAGATGATTTTGGGCCTTCAAGTCCCCATGAGAGAGAGCAATCTTTGGGAAGGAGTGCTGATATGGTGGAAGAGGTAATGAATAACTAAATTATGAAATTTCTGTTGATATTTAGTACACCAGGAGTACTTTTCAGTAAATCCATAATTCTCCACACAACTAACCTAGAAAAACCAAATTGCAGTTCAATGTAGAAGCCTCAAATACAAATGAAACAATGGATAATGGGCAAAGCTTTACAGTGGATGAAGATCTCAATCTCATGAATGAGGTAACAACTATCATGTATTAAGTTTTGCTTTTCTATCACATTTATTCTTGAGTAGCTTGTGTGGAACTAGAGAGAACAGAGGCCACTGCCAGCCCTGGTCCGGGCTGTCCATGCAGCAGCGGCGATGCCTGCTCCGATGATGTTTGGGCCACTGTCCATCACACCCTGTCCACTTCCGGGGCAGCTATTTGTTGTCGACCACGCCTGGTAAATCACCAGGACCGATGTTGGTCATATCTGGACATCATATAGAAATTAATGGAATAAAGCTTTCATATTTTATTACTCAGTCTTGAACTATTTATTATCTATGATAAATTACACTAGTAGCAGCTAACCCATTAATTAGGACCAATGATGACAAAATCAAATAAAATAAAAATAAGATCAAGGAGAATAAAATAAAATCACGGAGAATCAAATCATATTTTTCCTGATTCTCTTACAATGTTATATTCTTAGTGCCTCATGACAAGTTATTAGAGCATCTATATGTAAGAGGCTTATAGTTTTATTCTTGTTGCCCCATTTTTCTTTTGAAAATTGAGCTTAAGCTAGAGAGTTATGTGGGCATCGAAATTTCCATGCTTCTATGCCTAGCCCAAAGAGTATGAGGGGATGTTTTCTAGATGTAGCATGAAACCATTGATATTCCATCAGACAACAGTTCAAGCTTTTGGGATAGTTGATTCATGATAGAGTTATGTTTTGTGTTTTCAAGTACCAAAGCTTCGCTCTATCATTTTTCTGAAGAAAAAAATCATAGTCAGCTTTTCCAAAATATGGTTTCTTACAATGTTATTTTGTTCCCAAGTTTATCTATTTTTGAGTTAAGAAATCACCTTTTCTGTTTTCTTGTCTTCTGTTTACTCCTGGACTACAAACTAAATGATTTATCCTGGCATATGCTATGTTTTTTGCAGGAGATGAATTCATCTGAAACTGAGAATTCAAAAATGTGTAAGAATTCCATAAACTCTTTTATTTCAAAATCATAATAATTTTCGTTAAATTATAATAATCTATGGTCTTTCTAACATTGCGTGGTTTCTTGATCCTTTTCCTCATGGTAGCTGGGTGGTCTGAGCGAACCAGGTGAGATGGTTGTTGGCTTTTTGAATATCAACATTTCTATCATTGTTTGCAATATTGGGTTATATTTGTTTTCTATGATGATGTACAGGAAGGTAGCCTCATACTTGAGCAAAACCTTTCAAGATCCAGCGAAACAAAAAGAAGCGGGATCTGTGAACTTGTCCCAAGTTTCACAAGGAAGAACCCGGAAAGAATCAGCAAGGCTATTTTATGAAATCCTGGTATGTTTAATTTGTGTTTTAGAATAAGTATATGTTATGAATTTCCTCAAAAATTAAGTATATGTTATAAAAAGGTTTGGTGTCTTAAATCTTAATATAGAAAACATAATCTTTTTCTGGCAAAATTAATTTATGAAAAGGGTTTACTTAGCCTCCTTAGATCCATAATTTCAATTTTAGCAGCCTCTCTCCCTAATAGTTGCTTTTCAACTGAATCATCTCCTGTTATGACGATGTCATCAGTATACACAAGTAAACAGATAGTTTACCTTCTTGTGACTTTGTTTATATACTAGGGACACTGTTGTTTTTTGTAAATTCCCCAAACTAAGCAAAGGTTGACTCCCTTAACTCAGAATACGCATAGATATGACATGTAATGAAAGCAAATAATGTATACTGTATCCTATAATAGGGACTATATTACAATAAAATTTGAATGCAACGGACATGAACTTATGTCACTCCTTTTCTGCTCTTAACATTCATTATTTACGATTTTTTTCAATGTGAAGGAAACTGGTTTTATGTATGTGTGCCTATGTGGAAAACATAAGGGGGTCATGTTTTTAAATCCTACCGTTCAATTTTCCTATCTCCCATTTTTAAACAAACACTTCGTTCATTCAACATATTAGATGAAGGGTTTGCCACTACATTTTAATCATATTCCGAGAATTATGTTTAGGAAAAACATGTGAGAAGAGAACAACAACCACCAATTACTCGTTATTCTTAAAAAATTTAACGATTTTGATAATGTTCTGTCCAGACCTGTGATTTTAATCTTTGTTTTCTGTTTAATATTTTTCAGGTTTTGAAAACAACCAATTATGTGGATGTGCAGCAAAACGAAGCGTATGGTGATATTGCTGTTAAGAAACTCCCCAAACTTGATAAAACTTTTGGAGTTTGATGGTCTGTTTAACTGACATAGGTAGATGTCAGAGTTCATTTAGGAAAAGAAAGTTGAAAGGAAATAGGTAGATTAGAAAATAAATATTTTAATATATGGCATTAGTTTAAATTATATTTAGAAATACTCTGCCAAATGTGTGGATTCCTTCCACAGTTTTCCTTTGTACAGTGATGGCAGGGTTAGAAACACCAATTTGCAGGAAAAATCTTCTGCATTTTTCTCTTCATATTTATTACATTTCATCAAATGATGTTTCTCTTCAAAAACATACAATTGTTTTTAAAGTCTTGTGCATGATTTTAAATACCTTTGTCACATTACCAGATATATTTTTTAGTAAATCAAGATTATCAAGTTATTTATGATCATATTTTTTGATGTATTCTTCGATGGGTGTTTTGTTCTTAACGGTGAACAATTTTTCAAAGCTATATTTTATTATGACCCTTACATGCTTCACGTGTACAAATACAAAAAGCAAGTCTCAAAACTTATATACACTATTGAAAAAGACCGATGTAAAATGGGTATTTTATTCAAGTTCGCGAGGGTCTGTTTGTGATGGTTGAAACAAGGGTTAGCCCCATGGGTAGGCCAAGTTACACAAAGGAGTTTATTTGGGGAGGGTTAAGGAAGAAGAAGAGGGTAGGTTGAGGAAAATGGGGTGAGGTGTGTAGAGCAAAAAGTGGAGGATGATTAGGGTAAGTGATTTTAGGGTGGTGAATATTAGTTTTTGACTAAATGGAGGTGGAGTTTGATTGAGCTGTAGAATTCTGCTCTCTTGTTTTTGTGGTCTGGTTGCTATGTTTTTGGTGGCTTTTATGCAGACTGGAGCATCAATTTTCTGGTTGGAGCATAAATGGAGGTGTGTTGTTGTGAGGTGAGTATTTTGTTGTAAATGTTCAATTGGTTGCTAATAAATTTTTGGTCCCATGCTTTGTGTAGTGTTTTTGGTCCCCTGTAACGTGGCATAACGTTCAGTCTACGTGGAGGTGTCACGTGTACAGTTAACTGTCACGTCATAGGGTTTAACAGCCAAAACAAACGGAGGGGGTAATTGACCAACGTTTGACAATTTCAGGTTTTTTTTTGCCTATTCGCTCATTTCGATATCCAAGTGTTTGGCTAGTCCTCTATACTTTTGATTTTCTGCCTTTTGGCTATCCTATGGTGTAAGCAGCCTACTGCTTTTGATAGCACTGTGATTTTTGTAGAATGTTTTTGTCTTGTCTTACTTTTCCTACTTACTGCAGTGTTGTTGTAAGTTGTAACTGTTATGGCTAGCTCGCGTTACTCTTGTACTTTGAGGACTATAAAATCGAATTTGCTTCAACTCTTATTCAATCCTATTCTGGGACTTTTCAGACTCTTCACGCGCCCTCTCATGTTGAATGGTGCAATGCACGTTAGACAGACTTTCATACCATTTATTAACACATTTTCAAATCTTATCTCATATATCAGACTCCCACGCCTATTCCCATTCCATTCACAAATTGGCTCACTTCACCAATTTTTGTCTCTTTATCCTTGATTGTCTATTGGCAACCAAGGGTCCTTCCAAAAATATGTGTGCTCCCCATTTTCACTACTCTTATTTAAAAAAAAGTTTATGTATATGCTTACACTTATTTTCAATCAAGTTGCAAAATTTACTTCATCTCAATCACTCTTCTATTGTTGACAGGCAGCAATGGACACACAGAAACCACCGGAAACAATATCAGTCAATATGACTACAGGTTATAATTTACCATTAACTTACTTCATCATCGTTAATTCAATAATCCTTTTATGACATAGCTTAAGTTGCGATGTTGGAAGGACTTTGAAAAGGAGGTTTAGGCTTCAAATCTTAGTTACTAGTTATTTACATTTGTCCTACAAAAGAAATCTTGTGCATCCTTCGAAATTCTTAAAATCCCCCCGAATTTTTGAATTATAGAATCTAGAATGGGTTTTTCCGCTATCTTTAAAGAGAAAAAAAATTAGCTATGGTCGCTTTAGCCACAGTTGAACCGTGACTAACTTTTTTTTTCTAAGGATTTTTACCTATTCGTATTCTATAATCCGGACAGAAACATGTGTTTTTAGATATTCGAACTTTAGGATCCGAACACCCCTTTTACACGATTCAAACCCCTCTTGTGTCAAAATTAAATTTTAAACTTTTCTTGTGATTTTTTGGCACAATAGGAGTTGGAAACATGTAAAAGAGGTGTTTGAATCCTAAAATTCGAAGTACTTGTTCTGTTTGGATTTTAGAATTATTGGTAAAAATCCTGGCTAAACCGGCTATGACTTATTTTTCGCACTTTGAAAATGACCAAAACACCCCCATTCGATAACATTTGAAGAACCATTGTTTGAAAAAAAAAAAATGAATTACAGACCATTGGTTAAAAGGATACAAATGAATTCGTTTAAAGGAGACAAACAATATTGATCGAAGACATTTGAAGAACCATTGTTTGAAGAAAATTTTTAGTTGGAGTAAAAGAATATAATAATTTTATAGAAATAAAAAAATAATTTTAATCCAAAATATATTGTAAAAAGGTAGGCCAAGGGAAAAATACTACCTGAAGTCAAGTAAATTTCTGAGTAAAAGACAAATTCCCTATCTATCTATTATAATTAACTAGATTAGACTTTCAACATATTCTTCATGTGTTATTCCTACCCCTTCATCAACCGTCAGTCACCTTCTCAACCCCCTACCAAACCTTTCACTGACTTGTGCCTTTTTAATTTCCTGTGTCATATGATATTGTATGTAACATCAATAATTAAATCCTTTCAGTTCTGTATTGCTAAATAACTGTGTCTAAACCTCCACCCACTTGTGTAACGTCCTCCATCATTCCCATTTCTTAACAAAATTATCATATTCATCTTTCCCATACTTCAATAACATAACAAAATCTAGTTTATTTACATTTCAAAAGAACAAATCACACGATATTGATTATTGATAAAAAGGGAAAGTTCACATAACACTTCACATTTAAATTATAAATCACATAAATTGAACTAAACTAAAATAAATATTTTATAATAAAATATAGATACTTTTTTAACAAGTCAAAATGAGATATATTACCACAATAAAAACAGTCTGCTCCCTAGCACAAGGTGTGCAAGTTAGAGCGTAACAATATTAAATGCAACCAAAAGAAAAAGAGAAAAAAAGAAGATCAACTGAAACCCAAACAAACAAAGGGTTGTTTCATCCACATATAATGACCAAAAGAAAAATCAGGATTTTTAGCTTTCAGCCACCAAAAGGAAGAGACTTTTACTTTTTCCATCAGCTGCGAAATTGATTTTGCTTTATTATTAAAGAGCCTTGTATTCCTTTCAGTCTACAACACCCAAACACAACAAAGCCATATTAGCTGCAAAAAGGATCGATGAGGTTTTAATCCTCCTGTGGAATAAGCCAATTGAGTAAAATGATCGGAAATATGTTGAGGTTCCACGGAGTAGACACCAATCCACTCCTTAACAAGCTGCCAGAGTTCCAAAAATAGGGCAATGAAGAAGTAGATGTTCTGCTCATTCATTATGACCACATCCAGCCACACACAACTGAGAGTCGTTTGAAATAATGTTGCGTTTAACCAAGTTATCCTTTGTAGGCCACCTGTTACGAAGAAGACGCCACACACATATAGAGACCTTCAAAGGAGGGCTTTTATGCCAAATATCTGCGGACGCTGCATCGTAGTTGTGCATCTTCTGCTGCGCAAGCATTTGATACACACCACGAACTGTATACCCATCTCCCACACTGGGCCGCCACGGTCAAACATCTGTAACATTATCCTACAAAGAAACATCAGCGAGCAATGTCCTATACTCCCCAACTACCTCCTCCTCCAAAGCCAACAACCTGCATCTCCACAACCACCCCTCCCCTTCTTCTCCCCACCCTAAGGAGAACATCTTTGCCACCGTCATATCCTTATTAATAGACAAATCAAAAAGCCTCCTAAACTTGTCCCGTAAAGGAACCGATCCAACCCAATTATCCGTCCAAAAAAAGTATTAACACTGTTACCAACCTTCTTCTGGATACTCTCCTCAAACCAACTCCCTCCCTCAACACCCAAACCATCTCAAATTTTCACAACCTCCTTCCACCAAGAAGACTCATCCCTACCTCCCTCATTTAGTCGCCCCCTCTCCTCACCGTAACGAGATAACAACACTTTAAACCACAACCCCTCCCTATCCACCAAGCACCTCCAACACCACTTCCCTAAAGGAGCAATATTAAATTCCTTCATCCGCCTCACCCCCAAACCACCAGACTCCTTACTCATGCAAATAGAATCTCAATCAACCCAAGCAATTTTCCTATGATCCTTACTCCCGCCCCAAAAAAATCATTTAAAATATATTCAAAAGAGGAGATAATACCCGAGGGAGCTTTGAAGAAGGAAAGAGCATAGACAGATAGAGAAGACATGACAGATTTAAGGAGAATCAGGCAGCCACCAAATAACAAGTTCCTACTCTTCCATTCAGACAATCTAGCTTTTATACGGGACAAAACTGGCTCCCAAAAAATCAAACGATGAGCATCACCACCAATAGGAAGGCCCAGGTATGAAAAAGGAATAAGCCCAATTTTACATGACAAAATTGAAGCTGCCTCAACCAACCAGGACTCATCAATATTAACACCCACCATCATTCTCTTGTGAAAATTAACCTTCAGCCCCGACATAGCTTCAAAAGATTGAGAATAGCTCGCAAGGCTCTGACATTGGCCCAACTCTTCACCCCCAATAGTAACGTATCATCCACAAATTGCAAAGGAAAATAAATTATGCCTACCCACACTGTAACCAGTAAAATGATTTGACTCCACCATAGCGGTCATCATAACATGCAACCCTTCTGCGACAATCAAGAAAAGAAAAGGGGAAAGAAGATCACCTTGTCACAAACCCCTCCTCAACTGGAATTCATCAGTCGAACTCCCATTAACCAAAACATAAGCAGTAGCTGAGCTTATACATTCTTTCATCCACTTCCTCCACAGAGTTGGAAAGGACATCCTACCCATTACTGCATCCAAATAGTTCCAATCAACCGAGTCATAAGCTTTCTCAAAATCAACATTTGAACAACATTAAATCTTTTTTCATTTTACGGGCCTCATCAACTACCTCGTTAGCAATAAGAATATCATCAAGAATTTGCCTCTCCTTCCCAAAATCCAACCGAACCTCAGAGATAACAGATCCCATTACCTTCATCAAGCGATTAGCCAACACTTTAGCCAAAATTTTATACAAACTCCCCACCAAAGATATGGGTCGATAATCATCCAGTCTCCGAGGATTGTCAATCTTAGGAATAAGAGCAATGAAAGTGCTATTAATTCCCTTCGATAGCCGACCATTGTGGCGAAACTCTGAAATAAACCACATAATATAATCCTTCAGCTCCGGCCAAAAATCTTTGATGAAACCAAAATGGATTCCATCCGAACCAGGACTCTTAAAGCTATCACAGTCCCACACAACAGTCTCCACCTCTGGGACAACCTGCGGAACTAAGATTATCCACGCCCGGTCTACTAACATCATGCGCCCCGAACTGATTTTCAGAATGTGAGACATCCGCCGGGCGAACATTATCAACACCCTTCACGCAATATCCATCCACTAGGATTGAGGATATATCATTTCTGCGACGTATGGCAGACATGATAATATGAATGTATTTAGAATTTTTGTCACCTTCGCTAAGTCATAACAACCTCGATTGCTGCCAAGAAATACTAGCATTAATCCTGGAGAAAGAATGTAAATCAGTTGACAACCCATGTAACCCTTAAACCTCCTCCTCTGATAACATCTCTACCTCACCCTTAGTCTTCAGCGTCGTGATATGTTCTTTTAAAGAATTAATCCTGCCTGGTTAAGTGTGAGCATAAGTAAGATGCCACTCTTTAAGAGCTTTTTTGATTAACTTAAATTTTTCCTTCAACACATAACCTCCCCACCCTTCCACCTGCAGAGATTGCCAAGAAACATTGATGGTCAAAGCAAGGGTCAAGCACCAGAGCTCAAGGCAGGATTCTTCCTTCTCTTGTTCTCTCTAGGGTATGTTTTTCTATTGTTTTATTATGATGTATGTTGCCATGAGCAACTTAACCTCTTGATTAGGGTTCCAAGATGAACTCCATCTTATTTGTTGGAATTTATTAATAAAGTTTTTCATTCAGTTTATGCTTTGATTGTGCTAGATTTAAATTAGATTATGCCCGTTCTTTAATGCTATTTCAATTGGTTAACTGTTGTTTATTTAAATGGTTGGCTAAATGTTTGGTAAAATCAAAGTATGTTTGCAAAAGCGTCCTCAGATGTTATTTTGGTCCTTCAGAAGCTGGAAAATGGTTTTGAGAAGTTTCAGAAGCTGAAAACTGAATTTACTTGTTCATCAGAAGCTGGAATGACCTTCAGACGCAGAACTGACCTTCAGACGCAGAACTGTTCATCAGACGCTGGGAGGGTCTTCAGACGCACTGTTCAGACGATGACTTCTATTGACCTTCAGAAGCTGAACTTCAGACGTTGACTATGGTTGACCTTCAGAAGCTGCCTTTCAGAAGCTGATTTTTTGAGTTCCTTATGGTTAATTCCTTCTGCGTATCTTTTGAAGATTTGTTGAAGATTTATCCAGGATGATGCTTCCAGAAGCGTGATAATTTTATGTGAAGATCTTATTGGAGATTGGCTTCGTGTTTATTGATGAATATATTTTCAAAGGATCTTTGCAAAATATTATTCAGAAATATGTTTCTTCTTTGAGCTTCTAAACAATTTCAAAATCATATCTTCAAGGATGATTGTGTTCAGAATTATGAGAAGCTGCTGAAGACTATTTAAAGAGGGCATTGCTATTGCAGAGATGGCGAATCAAAAACCAGAAATTAGAGTCTTAAGTGTTTTAGAGTTTTTGAGTTGTGTAAGCTTAGGCTTTGTTTGTACACCACTCATCTGAGTTGGTTTAGTTTGTTTTGAGTTGTAAATCACTTAAAGCTTTTAAGCACAAGTGATGTTTTTATTGTGTTGAAGAGTGTCTTCTTCGTACTGTGTTTTATTTGAGTTTGTTAATCACTGGGCTGTGGTTACGTGGTTAGGAAGTAAGAGGGGGTTCTTATACCTAGGTGGTTTCCTGGGTAGAAGTCTAGACAGGTAGAGATTAAGTGACAAGACTGGAACATGGGTTGTGTCAGAGTTTTAGAATTAATTCTACTTAGTGGATTTCCTTCCTGGATTGGTATCCCCCAGAGTAGGTGAAGTTTGCACCGAACTGGGTTAACAAATTCATTGTGTTCCTTTACTTTCTGCACTTTAATTTTCTGCTTCTGAACTTTAGTTTTCATACTCTGTTTTACTGGTTCAGAACCAGAATTGCCAGAATTTCATTAACTATGAGTGTAACCTTGAAGATTGAACCGTAGGATAAAAGTAGGCCCTGACAACCCAAAATTATATCAATTCCATTGGCTTTTCTAATTACCACTTCTTATAGAGGTTACGAAGTTTCAGGTTTGAATTCTTTCCGTCGTTAGTCTTTCTTTAGGCAACGTCGTACATAATCTAAACCTAGGTTAGTCCTATAAGACCCCGATCCCCGAGACTACCAATTAAATAATAAATCACGCAATTCAACATAATTGGGATATTACAAATAATCATTCAACTCATACAGATTTCTCATAATAAAAATTTCATCAACAATAATCCCAGCACAGTGGAAGTAATTCATCTCAACAAAATATCATCTCGGGTCTCAACATAAAAATATTAGATAAATACATCATAATGAATAAATCCATAACAAGATAAGATAAAATCCCCAGACTCCTAGATCAGAGCACCTAATCTAGACATCTGCAAAGCAATGTAAAAAGAGAGTAGGCGTAACGCCGTCCTCAGCACAACTCACAAAGCGACTACTCCTCAACCTGCAAATCTACACCACGAGGGTGAGGCGACAACAAAGCCACTGGAGGGTAAGATATACGTTCAACAAAAGGATATAATAAACACATGTAAGTTTCAGGTAAAACATCGACAACATAAAATCATTCAACATAAATAGCCTAGTTAACAAACACGTACAATTCATTCACCATCATTAGTAACTTAAAAACATCCTCATTCCAAAACATGATTAATAAATCATAGCATATTCTCATCAATGTATAATTGTCAACTTAAAATATACATCATCAACAATAAAAATAAATCATCATCAACACAATTGTGAGTCATTCATAGTTTCCACACATCGACAATTTGCCATTTACCACATAAATGCACAAATTCACACCAAAACATTAGCAAACACGACTCATGTGTATGCAATGCTCCTAACGCAACTCTACATGCATGTGGTACCATAGTGATCTTAAATCGCCCAACTATAAATAGTGATTTTAAATCACCCCACTATAAATAGTGATCTTAAATTACCCAACTATGAATAGTGATCTTAAATCAAGCAACTATCGACTGACCATGAATGCATGGATGTTCACGTATGGACTTGACAATGCACACAACTATAAATCAATGATCTTAAATCATGCAACTTTCACAACTATCATTTGCATTATCAAATCAATACATTCCACACAATTCATGTTATCACCACATCATCATTTAATCACAACTATAATGCATTAAGCCACATTTATCATCATCATCTCATATTAATGCATCTCAACAAGTTTAAGCATCGTTATATCTTAAACGTCTCAACAACTTACTTTTATTCATTATAATTCACATAATTCATATTTCATGATTTAATCTCGTAATTACATCAAACCATCATTAATCCACTTCTTAAATCATGCTACAACAACATTCATAACATCATAAACATTTGGCATACTTGCATGTATTTCACGTCTCAAAATAATTCTCCAAGTTCATTTCATAATGTTTCATTTTCAGTCTCAAAATAAACAATTCAACTCATTCCAATGCAAGCAATCAACACCCATCGATAATTCATCAAACAACAACATCAAAATAGTACAAAAGGAATGCCCAGGGATGTTCGGAAACATCCCCAAAGGGCCAAAACACGCAGAACAGCTGATGTTGTCACTGCTAAGGTTGCTTAGCGACCAGGTACTTCAGCTTAGCGAAGTCCTGTTTTCTGGGCAACCAGAAAACAGGTTTTCCCTTACGGGAGACCTCCAATTTTCCTCAAAAATCTCATTTTTCATCCCAATCAACCCAAAATCGTTGTATAAACAGTACCCAAAGTCATTACACTTAAAAGGAACAATTAAAACGCAACAACACGTCAATTCATCATGGATTCTCATGGTTTTTCGGTTAAATTCAAACATCGTCTCAAAATCCATTTTTTACCAACAACTTAGCAAATAAACATGTATAACAGCAGTAGCAACATCACCATAATCACTTATTCTAACTATCCCACAACAACTAATTCATTTTAGCGACAACTTATTCATTTTTGTCCATTTAAGCTATTTCACTAAAACATAACAACAACAACTTAATTCACAACAAAGCCACACAACCAACATAACCTTTTCATTCTTTTCAATATCATGGCAGCAACTTGACTAAACAACAACAACTTAATCAAATTCACTTAATTAAGCAATTTCACCATAACATAGCAATAATCACTTAAACTACAACTTATTCATAATAACTTCATGATTTCTCAAACAAAACACATACTCATACTTGGAATCAACTTATCAAACAACAACACCATCAAATGTCATTTTAATCATCAAGATCATCAAAATTCACCAAGTTAAGTCATTTTACCAAAACACACCCACATACAACTTAATTCATTTACATGCAATTAATCATGGTATTCATCAAAATCATCAAAATTGACAACTTATCAATTAATACAACAAACCATGAATTTTGACATGAATAAAACATGAATTCACCAACTTTGACATACTCCAATTAGTCATGAAAAATAGAGCACGGATTTCACATAATCAATTATGAAATTAAGCATAAGCTAAAACACCCAAACTACTCATTTGCTTATTAAAACCCATTTGATGAAAATAATCTCCCCCCTTACCTCAATTTTTCACCAAAAGTGCTTCCTAGCTTCAATTCTTCACTTCCTAGTGCTTTCCCCTCTTCTAGCCTCTTCTTTCTCTCTTCTCTCTCCTTAGCCTCTTCTCAAAATTTTCACAAATGATTTGACCTAGTTCACCACCACTCACTACTACTCTTTATATAATATGGGTTAGGGTCATTCCCACTAATGAGCTTATTCACATCTAATTCTCACAATTATTTTCTTTACACTTTTACTTCATTTAAACCCATAATATTACTTATACACCACTATTCTCTAAAATTCAAATTTCTAGTTCTAACATAATTACAAAAATGCCACTCACCCATAAAATTACTAAATTACCCTCAACACAAAAAAATTCCACTAACCACCAATCACACACCAAACAATCAATTATCAAATATAATAAATAAATAAATAATAATAATAGATAAATCTAATTCTAAAAATCGGGCTGTTACAAGTCTGGCAATAGTTATTTAAAGAAATTTCGTATGAGTTTTATTGTTGGATTCATTAAATCAAAGTAAGCACCACATAAGTTGTTTGTTTCTTAAAAGATAATTCCAGTTAAGACAAAGGAGAGATTCAAGGATTCCCTAATCACAGTTAATCATCTAAATCACAAACCTAATCTTGCATTGGGTAGGGCAATTCAAACCTGCAATTCTATTTAACTTTATGTCTTTTGAAATAAGTTTTATTAATTACTAAGTTGAACGACAATCCCTGTGGAGAATGATAAACTTACTACTTTATTACTTGTTACGATTTGATGCACTTGTCAATTTCGTCCATCAAGTTTTTGGAGCCGTTGCTGGGGATTGTTGATATTTCGACATGGTAATCAGTGAAACTTATTTTAAAAATTAGGATTAGGTCTAGGTAAGTCTAGGTAAGTTTTTCTTTTATTGTTTTTAAATTTTTAGATTTTATCTTTTAATTAGTATATGGTACAATTTTTCTTGTAATAATAGGGAGTTTGTTTAGTTTTTTTTTATCTTTTTAGGAAGTAAATCTTTTTAGATTAGGTTAAAATATATTTTTCCTATTTCTTATGTCAAATTTGTTACCTTTTCTATTTTAGATTAGATTTTTTTTATTTTTCCTTTTTTCTAGGTTAGTTTTATTTTTGCTTTATATTTTTAGTTTAGTTATATTTTATTTCCATATCTTATTCAAAAATAAACAAAAATATTTTTCTTTTTTATTTAGGTTAGAATCTTGGATAGATTAAGATTTTATCTTTTGTTAGTAGTTCTCAATAACCCTTTTAATCTCTCACCATGAATTTCCCTAGAGGGCCATTTGATTACCCTTATGTCCATTATGTTCCAACTTGTTGGATTTTTGGTTGTTGGCTTCATGTTTGCTAAAATCAAATATACAAGCAAGATGTGCGTCTTCAGAAGCAGAACCTTCAGAAGCACTACTCAGAAGCTGAACGTCAGAAGCACTGTTCAGAAGCAACCTTCAGAAGCTGAATGTTCAGACGCAGAAGCAACCTTCAGAAGCTGAATGTTCAGGCGCAGAACTTCAGACGCAGACCTTCAGAAGCACTTCTTCAGAAGTACCTTCAGAAGCTGGTTTACTGTGCTCCTGTTTTCGTGCCTTGGAGGTGTTTATTTTCTCACCAGATCTTTTGAAGATTTAATTGAAGAATTCTCCAAGCAGCGTGTGTTTCTAGAAGGAAGACTATTTTCGTGAGATATATTTTGAAGATTGGATTGTTTTATTTGTGTAAATATATTTTCAAAGAGATCTTTAGAAAATATATTTCTTAAGAATATTGTGGAATATATTTCTAAAGAAGAATTTTGGAAATATATCTTTGAAGAATATTTGGTTCAAATATTTGTTGTTGCTGAAGGCTATAAATAGAAGACGCTACTATGGAAGAAATCACCTCAACCAAAGCTATCATTGAAAGAGTATATTTAGGTTTTGAGTCTGTTAATTGTTATTCTTTCTTGTGTCATCTTGATACAAGCTTAGGACTGTTTAGTTGAGTTGTAATTGTAGATCACTTGAAGCTTTTAAGCAAGAGTGACTTTTGTGTATTTGGAGTGTGTCTCCTACTTTGATTGTTATTTGAGTTTAAGATCACTGGGGCAGTGATTGTTTGAGGGGAAGTGAGATGGGATCTCAGGTCTAGGAGTTCCTAGGTTGAAGTCAATACAGGTAGTTGCTAGGTGATAAGTTGTAAACTGGGAGTTTGATGAGAACTTAGAACTAGGACTATCATAGTGGATTTCCTTCCTGGCTTGGTAGCCTTCAGACGTAGGTGTCTTTGTCACTGAACTGGGTTAACAAATATCTTGTGCCTTTTATTTTCTGTATGTTATTGTTCCTCTGTTTTACTGCGTTGGATCATTACATTCAGCATCTGGAATCTATTGTGCTAGAATTTCAATTGGCATCAGAGCAGGCACCCTGCCTGTTTTAGGGTGAGCTCCAGGGAAGTTATTTTCTAGCAGAATGGTCAAGGAAGGAGGAGCTATCAATGATAGATCTGTGAAGATGAATAAAAGTAAAGCTTTCATATCCAACACTAATGAGGAAGTTGTCCATTGTGACATAGATACTGAAGAAAGCATCTCAGATAAAATTGTGCTTAGGCAATTTGATAAAATTTTGAAGAGATTGGACAGAAAGCAAAGACCTAATGTCAAGAACATGTCATTCGACATCAGCAAAAACAGTGCTTTCGATCGTAATGGCAGAACTAATGAAATAGCTATCAGTAACAGGACTGAAAAGAAAGGAGAAAGCATTGCCCTGGTTACAAACGTTGATGCTGAGGAGTCATAAGGAGATATTGAGGATGATGAAAGCTTGTCAGAGGCTATTGTGTTACTTGGAAGACAGTTTAGCAAGATTCTGAAACGAGTTGACATGAGACCCAGGACAAATGGTCAGAACATTAGGTTTGACATCAGTAAGCAACAAAATAATTTGAAGAAAACAAGAACTGATGATAAAGTTAAGGCTTCAGAAGCACCATCACCATCAGGATCTGAAGCACCATCTGATACTGAATCCAGTGATGATGAAGAACTAGCTGATTCTTATAAAGAGCCTTGTACCAGAAGTGAAGACATTTGTCAAGAAAAGGAAAAACCTTTATCAACCATCTCTGGTCTACAAAATGAGGCAGCCTTGTTAACTTCCAAGTTTGATAACAAGACAAATTCACTTAGAATATTGAACAGTGGTTCAAATATGGTAGATGAGATTTTGCAAGATTTGAAGGGGTATGGAAGCTTGAAAGATGTAGGTTTTAACTATCAATCCATAAAGAAACCATGTGAAACCTCTGTAACTAAATTTGTCCCTCCTGAAAGTAAATATGAGTTTGCAATGTCAGACAAAATGTTACAACATCATCTGAAACTCCAAGCTATAAGTAAGTGTTCACCTGGGCAATATCATTATTGTGGGAGATTTGGTCACATAAAGCCCTACTGTTACAGACTGTATGGATATCTCAATTTCAAAGGCATGAAGAAGGTCATAATTGAAGAAGCCATCAAAGGGCCATCAATCGGAATTCAGAAGAATCATCCTGGGGAGATTATTATAGTGTATCTGAATGAGGAAGTTTATGTAGAACAACCTAAGGGATTGATTGATCCTAGCTTTCTATATCATGTGTATAAGTTGAGGAAAGCTCTTGATGAATTGAAGCTAATGGATAATGTTGTGTTTATTTCCCAAAGCAAGTATGCCAAGAGTATTGTGAAGAATTTTGCTCTTATGAATGCAAGACATAAGAGAACATCTGATGCAGACTGGTTAGGTAGTGCTGGTGATAGAAAAAGCAATTATGGAGGATGTTTCTTTTTGGGAAACAACCTTATCTTTTGGTTCAGCAAGAAGCAAAATTGTCTATCTTTCTCTACTACAGAAGCTGTGTACATTACTGCATGCAGTATCTGCAATCTGTTGTTATGGATGAAACAGATGTTGAAGGAGTACAATGTCAAGCAAGATGTCATGACATTATATTGTGGCAATGTTGAGAAATTAAAGGGCTCTTTAAGTAGTTGCTTATATGAAAATCTATAGCAATTACAGGTGTTGAAATGTGCAAACAAATTCTTTCTATTTACTATAACTAGAGTTGCACAAGAAATCAGGGAAATCATTATCAAGACTGCTGAAAATTTGTTGAAACCAGTTCTGAGAACCCCCAAACTGATTCTGATATGAGTTGAAGTTTTGAGGTTCAAATATGTTAATGCTCAGAGGTATTATGTTCAGATGTGGTTACTGTTACTATGTGTGTCTGAGTGGTTTGCTATGAAGTGTGTGTTCTTCTGTGAAGACTTTGTGTGTAGTGATACTGAGAAAGATGTTGAGGATGATGTCCTACACATCATGTCCCCTGGCAGGAAGAAGATATGTGTTATGAGAAGTGTCACTGATGTTATCTCTGCTGGTATGTATCTGATGTTTCCAAGAACAATGTGTTTCTCTTGCCTCTGTTGGAAATGGTTTGTTTCCTATGGTGTTATCTTTGGTTGTAGCAGTTCTGTGCACTATATGATTTCAGGGCGTATTCCCTTTGTTTTTCCTCTGCTTGTGTGCATGTGGTCTGTAACCTCTGTTGTTTCTTGTTCTTTCTACTCCTGGTGAATGCATGGTTGTTTTGTCAAAATTGTTTGGCTAAAAAGGGGGAGATGAGTATATGTGTTTCCTGTCAGAAGCTGATCTGTTTCAGGGGAGTCTCTGTTTCAGGGGGAGTGTATGTTTTCAAAAGCTGCTGCTGAATGACATGTTTCAGGGGGAGTGTTTGTGTGGAAACATAGTATTTGCCTTGTTAGGAGTTTGTTTATTTTGTGTCGCTGCTAACTCTGTTGTTTTTTGGGTTACTACATTTAAGTTATTCATGGTTGCGTACTTATGATGAGCGAAGAACTTGCCTCTGTTCTCAAATTGATTTTAGCCAAAAATTTGCCAAAGGGGGAGATTGTTGGATTTTTGGTTGTTCGCTTCATGTTTGCTAAAATCAAATATGTTAGATATTTGAAGGTTGGCTACATGTTTGGTAAAATCAAAATGTGCAAGCAATGCGTCTTCAGAAGTTATTTTATGTCTTCAGAAGCTGAAAATATCATTTTGTGCATCTTCAGAAGCTGGGTCAGAAGCTACAGTACTTCGGAAGCTAATAACTTTGCTCTGCGAAGCCACTGCGCTCTGCGAAGGTCTTCAGACACTGGTACTGTTCATGAGAAGCTGAACTGGTCATCAGACGCACTGTTCAGACGTTGACTTCTGTTGACCTTCAGAAGCTGCCTTCAGACGTTGACTTTTGTTGACCTTCAGAAGCTGCCTTCAGACGTTGACTTTTGTTGACTTTCAGAAGTTGTTTTCAGAAGCTGAATTTCTGCGTTTATTCTGTTAATTCTTTCAGTATCTTTTGAAGATTTGTTTGAAGTGTGATTATACTGAATTTCTGCGTTTATTCTGTTAATTCTTTCAGTATCTTTTGAAGATTCTGTTAACTCTTATACTGATGTTTTCTAGAAGGCTGATTATTTTACGTGAAGATCTTTATTGAAGATTGAATTATTTTATTGATTAATATATTTTTAAAGGAATCTTTGCAAAATATATTTCAGAAATATATTTCCTTCTATAAGCTTCTAAAGAATTTCAGTATTGTATCTTTGAAGAATATATGGTTTAGAATTATGTGAGCTGCTGAAGAATATATAAGGAGGACGTGCTGCTATTGAAGATTAGTTGATTGAGTCAAAAACAGATATCAGTATAAGAGTCTTAGAGTCTGTGAGCTGTTGTTCTGTTTTATACACCACTCATTTATTAGAGTTGGTTTAGTGTGTTTTGAGTTGTAAATCACTTAAAGCTTTTAAGCACAAGTGATGTTTTTGATGTTTTGAAGTGTGAATTCGTAATTGAGTTGTTTTAAGTGTCTGATAATCACTGGGTTGTGATTAAGTGATTAGGAAGTAAGTGGGTTCTTATATCTAGGGGTTTCCTAGGTAGAAGTCTATACGGGTAGTGATTAAGTGATAAGGCTGGAAAAACAGGGGTTGTGTCTTGAGTCTTAGAATTAATACTACTTAGTGGATTTCCTTCCTGGATTGGTATCCTCCAGATATAGGTGAAGTTTGCACCGAACTGGGTTAACAAATAACTGTGTTTTTATCTTTCTGTCCTTTATATTTTTCTGCTTCTGAACCATTGTTTGCGCACTCTGTTTTTTAGTTCAGAACCAGTTCTAGCCAGAATTTCAATTGGCATCAGAGCAGGCACCCTGCCTGTATTTGGGTGAGCTCCAGGGAAGATTTTTTCTGGCTTTATGGAGAAAGAAGGAGGATTTGTTAATAGGCCACCTCTGTTGGATGGTTCCAACTATTATTATTGGAAATCACGCATGAGTGCTTTCCTTAAATCAATTGATAGCAAGACCTGGAAAGCTGTTCTGAAAGGTTGGGAACATCCTGTTGTGCTGTACAAAGAAGGAAAAAAGACATCTGTGTTGAAACCAGAAGAAGATTGGTCTAATGATGAAGATGCTTTATCTCTTGCAAACTACAAAGTCTTGAATGCTATATTCAATGGAGTGGACAAGAATATATTCAGCATGATCAAGCAGTGCACAATAGCTAAGGATTCCTGGGAGATTCTCAAGACTACTCATGAAGGCACATCCAAGGTTAAACTGTCCAGACTTCAGCTTCTGACCACAAAGTCTGAAAATCTCAGAATGTTGGAAGATGAGAACATACAAGACTTTTACATGAATGTTCTGGACATGGCTAACTCTTTTGAATCTCTTGGAGAAAAAGTATCTGATGAGAAGCTTGTAAGGAAAATTTTCAGATCCCTACCTAAGAGGTTTGATATGAAGGTGACTGCAATTGAAGAAGCACATGACATCTCCAGCATGAAGGTTGAGGAATTAATAGGTTCTCTTCAGAACTTTGAAATAAGCAGAACTGATAAGAAAGGGAAAGGTGTTGCTTTTGTGGCAAATGATGAAAGCTTATCAGAAGATATTGTGTTGCTGAGTAAACAGTTTAAGAAGATTCTGATGAAGACAAGAACTAATCAACCCAAAGGTGTTCAATGTCATGAGTGTGAAGGATATGGTCACATTAGAACAGAATGTGCCACAAACCTCAAGAATCAGAAGAAAGGTTTGGTTGTGTCTTGGTCTGATGAAGATGACTCAGAAGGAGAAGAGGAGCCTGTCACTACTTTAACTGGTAAATTCTGGTCTGATGATAAAGTTAAGGTTTCTGAAACACTATCAGAGTCTGAAGCATCTTCAGAGTCTGAATGCAGTGATGAATAACTGTCTTACAAAGAACCTACTGAGTTTTGCAAGAAGTTGCATGTTCAATTTAAAGAAGTGTGCAAGCTGATGGAAGAACAAAAGAGAACTATCAGTCAACTTCAGTCTGAAAGAAGGGACCATTTAGCACAGATTTCTGATTTCAAAGATGAGGTAACCCAGCTGAAATCTTCACTTGAAAATATGGAGAAGCAAGTCAGAATGATGAACTCTGTTACTGATGTGCTAGATGAGATTTTGGAGAATCAGAATCAAGGGAAACCAAATGGCATAGGATTTGTTGATAAGACTCTGAACATCAAACAACAAAATCCTGCTAAGAGGTTCATACCTGCTGCTGATACTTATGATCCAATGATGAGCAAACCTAAGAACAAACTTTAGGGATCTAAAAGCAAGAAGACATCTCATCCTTGGGTATGTCATCACTGTGGTAAAAAGGGACACATTAAGCCTTTTTGTTACAAGCTGCATGGATACCCCAAGCATTTTCAACACAGAAAAGTGGAACCAGCTGAGAACAAAAGCAAGGTCAAGAAGGTTTGGAGACCAAAATGTGAAAGAGTTGCCCAGAATCTAAAAGATAGGAAAGGAAAGGCTGTTGCTGCTGACAGCAGGCCCACTCCTGCAGCAAAGAAGATTTCTGATGCTGGACCATCTAAAGTCTGGAGCAAGGTTTTGGTTCATGTCCCTATTCAGAAAGCACTAAAAGAAGAGGAAGTGGTTCCTAGTAAGTCTGAAGATGTTGTTAAGCATGATACCATGCCCTATATTCAGTGTGCTGAGGATGATGAAGATGTTACTGATATAAAAGCCTTAGATGGGAAGCAATTTGAAAATTTGAGGCGCCAACTAGGCAAATTTGTTATGAGCTTTTTCTGATCTTCTAAGGAGACTTTGTGTTGATATTGTGTGATTCTGATTCTGATTCTGATAATAGTCTTGATGTTGGTACTGTGATGGGTTTTGTATGTTGGTTTTGATGCTGATTCTGATGTGGTGTCTGTGTGAGTGTCTGTGTATGCTGTTCTGTGTTATGCTGGTATATGTTGTGTTTCTCTGCTCCTGGTGATTGTTGTTAGTTTTGTCAACATTGTTTGGCTAAAAAGGGGGAGAAATATGTGTATGTTTCAGAAGCTATTCAACAATTCAGGGGGAGTTGAAGTTTCTGATTGATCTGTTTCAGGGGGAGTTCCTGAATGTCTGTTTCAGGGGGAGTTCCTGAGTGATGTGTTTCAGGGGGAGAAGTTGTACCTCAGAAACTGCTGTTGTATGTTGCAAATGGAGTGTTTTGTGTGAAATTGAGTGAATTGTTCTGTTGCTGACTCTACTACTAATGTGTAGTTCTTCATGGTTGATTAATTTTGTTGAGTGAAGAACTTGTTTTTGTGGACAATTTGATTTTAGCCAAAAATTTGCCAAAGGGGGAGATTGTTGGATATTTGAAGGTTGGCTACATGTTTGGTAAAATCAAAATGTGCAAGCAATGCGTCTTCAGACGTTATTTTATGTCTTCAGAAGCTGAAAATATCATTATGTGCATCTTCAGAAGCTGGGTCAGAAGCTACAGTACTTCAGAAGCTGATAACTTTGCTCTGCGAAGCCACTGCGGTCTGCGAAGGTCTTCAGACGCTGGTACTGTTCATGAGAAGCTGAACTGGTCATCAGACGCACTGTTCAGACGTTGACTTCTGTTGACCTTCAGAAGCTGCCTTCAGACGTTGACTTTTGTTGACCTTCAGAAGCTGCCTTCAGACGTTGACTTTTGTTGACTTTTAGAAGTTGTTTTCAGAAGCCGAATTTCTGCATTTATTCTGTTAATTCTTTCAGTATCTTTTGAAGATTTGTTTGAAGTTTTATCCAGGCTGATGTTTTCTAGAAGGCTGATTATTTTACGTGAAGATCTTGATTGAAGATTGAATTATTTTATTGATGAATATATTTTCAAAGGAATCTTTGCAAAATATATTTCAGAAATATATTTCCTTCTATGAGCTTCTAAAGAATATATGGTTCAGAATTATGTGAGCTGCTGAAGACTATATAAGGAGGACGTGCTGCTATTGAAGATTAGTTGATTGAGTCAAAAACAGATATCAGTATAAGAGTCTTAGAGTCTGTGAGCTGTTGCTCTGTTTTGTACACCACTCATCTGTTAGAGTGGGTTTAGTGCGTTTTGAGTTGTAAATCACTTAAGATTTTAAGCACAAGTGATGTTTTTGATGTTTTGAAGTGTGACTTCGTAATTGAGTTGTTTTAAGTGTCTGATAATCACTGGGTTGTGATTAAGTGATTAGGAAGTAAGTGGGTTCTTATATCTAGGGGTTTTCTAGGTAGAAGTCTATACGGGTAGTGATTAAGTGATAAGGCTGGAAAAACAGGGGTTGTGTCTTGAGTCTTAGAATTAATACTACTTAGTGGATTTCCTTCCTGGATTGGTATCCTCCAGATGTAGGTGAAGTTTGCACCGAACTGGGTTAACAAATAACTGTGTTTTTATCTTTCTGTCCTTTATATTTTTCTGCTTCTGAACCATTGTTTGCGCACTCTTTTTTAGTTTAGAACCATTTCCTACCAGAATTTCAATTGGCATCAGAGCAGGCACCCTGCCTGTGGGTGAGCTCCAGGGAAGATTTTTTTCTAGCTTTATGGAGAAAGAAGGAGGATTTGTTAATAGGCCACCTCTGTTGGATGGTTCCAACTATGATTATTGGAAATCACGCATGAGTGCTTTCCTTAAATCAATTGATAACAAGACCTGGAACACTATTCTGAAAGGTTAGGAACATCCTGTTGTGCTGGACAAAGAAGGAAAGAAGACATCTGTGTTGAAACCAGAAGAAGATTGGTCCAATGTTGAAGATTGGTCATGAAACTTTGGGAATTTTTTGCATACATCTCAAAATCGCATTACCACACTTGTATATGAATCCTTTGTAGGAGATTTAACCACATCTTCCCAAGCTCTCATGATGTTGTTAACTATGCCACTTGCCTTCGACTCCTTCACTTCCTTCACTTCTTTCCCATCAACTTTTACATCCTTCGGCTTCGGCTTGACTATGCAGTCTGTGATGCATTTAGCTCTTACATGCTTCCCAATATGAAAATAACAAAGTAAAGCGTCAGTTTCAGGGAGAACTTTGACAACAACATTCATCAGAGCATTGTCCCTGTCAGTGACAACCACCTTAGGCATGTTGAGTTTTGAGGACAAAAGACCAACCGACATCTCCAGAACCCAAGTAAAGTTACCCTCTTTTTGAGAGGCAAAAAAGGCAAAAGCAACAAAATATGTCATATTGGTAGAGGTAACACCAACAATCTCAAATAATGGCATTCTGTACATATTGGTTTTGTAAGTGGAATCTGTAATATCCCGCTTATGAGTATCAGTTATTAGTGTTGGAAACTTATTTAGCAAGCATGGCAATTTAGTAATTATGTGGCAATGGCAAAATGGAAATTATTTGAAATGGGAGGATTTGTTTAAAATAAGGAACCAAGATATTTTTCACCATTTTCTTCTCATCTTTCTCCTTTCTCCCAAAACCGGTTCCTCCCCCTCTCTTCCTCTATCACACGCCCTCACCCCTCTTGCCCTCACCTATCATAAGTTCATCCAATTCTTGGGAGAAATCTTGCAAAGCAAGCTTGGTTTGGAAAGCTAGAACAAGAGAAAGAAAAGAAGGATTACGGAAGAAATCAAGATGAGAGGTGGTTTAAAGCTAGGGTTGGTGATTGGAAGCTTGGCAAGGATCAGAGTTAGCAATCAAGGTGAGCTCCTAGGGGTTTTAGAACCCACTTTGATTAAGTTTTGATGCTTATAGTATTATTGAGCAAGATTGCAATTTTTAGTGCCCTAGTTCCTTTTTCTTGCAATTCCTTGATTATACATGTTGTAAACTACCTATATGCCTTAGAATTACCCCTTAAGCTGTTATGATGTTTGGGTATGTTAGGATAAGCCAAAATGGTGGAAATCATGTTTTAAACTTGCCCTATGCTGTCCAACTGCAGGTAAAATCGTGTCACGATTTTACAACCGTGTCACGATTTTATAGGCAGAGACTCCCACGATTTCTGGGTAGACAATCGTGACACGATTAAATCGTGTCACGATGGCACAGGGGGGCAGGGCCATGTTGTTTTTCATCAATTCTTGCACCATCCCGACTATCTAATACCACACCAGACTTAATAACGACATGTAATGGCAAAGTGTCACCATTAAGTGATAGAGGTTTTATCCCTTAGAGATGTATGGATTATTATAGGGGCAAGGTATATGCAATGTTAGGGAATTGCAAGAACAATGGTTATATGATTAGGTAAACCCTAATAGCGGCATATGACAACGATATGTCGAATCCTTTGATAGGAAAACAAGAATTATAGTATGAGTGCAAGGATTTAATGGATTGATCCCTTGCTTGTGAGTGGATAACTCTTAAGGAAAAGCGTACGACTTGGATAAGTCAAGAGCCTATATTAGGTAAACAAGGTTATAGATGTATTCATTTTAGAATACAAGGGCAATAAGAATGCTTCGGCAATCATAGTTACAGATAAGTTTATAGTGTAGGTTCTCCAACGATTATAGGTGGCTTATGAGAACGATAAGCCAAGGAACTATGTGTTATAGGTTAAGTGTTATATGATTGTTATATGATTACTGTAACAGATATACATGTTTATATGTTAAAGTTAAAGAATTAAAGATCAAAGATAATTGCGTGCTCGCACGTTTTACAGTTACAGTTACAGGGCGTGTTCAGCAGACTCCGGGATTCGCCGAACGGGACTTCTCCGAGAGGGTTGTCCACACGTTTTATAGTGGAGTCCGGTGTTAGCCTGATATGATAGGAATTTCACCGGGTTATAGGGAGATGTACCTCGGGGTTACTCCACCCGGGCCGCACTCCGTAAAACGAACTTAGATAATATGTTTGTTCAACGCTAACAGCTAACATAAAACACCTAAAACATCTTTATTTGTTTTATGTTTCACAGTTATAGTTAAAGTTACAGTTAGAGGTAGATTATAGTTATAGTTATAGACAATTACAGTTATAGTCACAGGAAACTCACAGTTATAGTTATAGACGGTTAACAGAAGGTGGTCCTAGGTTTCCCCTCGATCACTAAGTTATAGCCATAGGCAGTTATAGCAATGGTTACAGGTAGTTCAAAGTTATAGTTATAGGAGAACTTATAGTCATAGGCAGATAAGAGACTTGGCGATCATAGGAAATCCCCAAGATTGCCAAGGTAGGCATGGCGGCCCTAGGTTCCCTGTGGTTGCCAACAGTTGGTTGGGCTGGAGCTCACTGAGACATTATGTCTCATCCCATTCCTTCTGGTGCAGGTTTACAGGTAAGTCAGAGGTTCGTGACGGAGATCTTCACAGAGGTACTGGATGGAGTACAGTTGCTCGTTGTGTACCAGCTCGGGAGCTTGTTGGATATTGTATAAGTATTGTAATAGTATTGGTTTATTTGTACAAACCAGTAAACTTGTATTCATTCATTTGTGATGTATTATTGTTATTGAAATTTTTAAATGTATCCAGTATCAGTTTAACGCACATGCTAATATACTAGTTAAAGTTAGTATGGGCGTTATAATTGGTATCAAAGCAGGTCGATTTAGACCGTGCCATGGGTCATTTAAGATTCAATAAAAGTAATGGAATCATTGGGTTCCGGATGTTGTTCTAAAGGTCACATCTAGTTGAGCCTGATCAACTCAGTCTAGTATATGACAGTTAGGACAAATATCCGAGAGCTGAATGTGACCAAGGAGGAAAGAAGTGTACGAAGGGTAAAGGTTAAGACGTCAGATCCTAAGACGAAATTGGCAAAGTGTTTAATGCCAAAGGATGGTTCTCTAACAGTGAAGTAATTGAGCCTGTTAATGGAAAAGTTTCAGGAATACAAGAGGTATTAAGAGTAAGGTCAAGTACCTTAACTAGTTGGACGCATCCTTGAGCGATGCCTTCTCCGAGGAATGATTTGGAATCCTAACGGGCACCGTAATTTGAAAGTTAAAGTGTATTGTAGAATGAAGTTTAATTCTGGTTGCAAATGCAAGGGATTGTGATACCAAACCCAGCG
The DNA here is from genome assembly GCA_018208015.1 of Medicago ruthenica. Lineage (NCBI taxonomy): Eukaryota > Viridiplantae > Streptophyta > Magnoliopsida > Fabales > Fabaceae > Medicago > Medicago ruthenica. The sequence goes on along the minus strand of CM031377.1, from coordinate 76,532,126 downwards.
ACTTGGAATAAGGAATGACCAGTTAACGATTGGAAGGACTTGCGCACTTTGACCGGATGAGATTTTGACATCCGATATGTAAGAGATTTAATTAGGATTAAGCGAAATATTAGACAGAGGAAACCCCGGTAAGGGTTTGAAGTAAAGATTGAATCTTATGTTGATGGATTATAGCAGACCGGTTTCAAGGATGAAGCGGGAATTAGCCAAGAACTGTTGTGAGGCCCTAGCAGCAGGAAGATCGTTACTAATGTACAAGTTACAGTTAAAGTTATGGTTAATGTTAAGGAGTTCTATGTTCCTTTTGAGGGGCTCCTTACACAAACATTCGGGTAAGCCGACAAAGACCATCTTGTGATGGTATGTGTTAAAGATAGTGGAAATACAGATCTCGGATTGTTTGAAACCATGAAGAGGGCAACGGTCGAGAAGACATATGGAATATTATTCAGATAACAAGATTAGATTGGAATTGCGAATACAGTAACAAGTTACAGGAAGGATCCAATAAGGAATAATAAGAGTTGAAGTTAAAGATTAATTAATCGGGTACTCGAAGAGGCGTATCATATGTTTGGGCTTGCAGGAGAGCCGGTAAAAGTTGAGTCTTACCCAGACAGATTATTTCCGGAGAAACCCGAGGAGTAACCAAGAGATATGATAGAGCTATGGGACCTAAGTTGTCTTGGGGAAAAAGTTGTGGATGTGAAATCCTTACGGATAATTATAGAATGAGACTAGATTCATTAATAGATTCAGTATATGAAAGACGAGGATTTCCGGAAGTCATAGAATGTTCCTAGTAGTTACCACAAGTAAAGCTGGAACTAGTGTATAAGTTGCTCTGGCAGGAGCATTGTTGGGCTCGTAATTATTGTTAAAGGTTGTTTATAGGTTTCGTCGTATTTCCGTGAAAGTAAGTATATTGTTTATGTCCGAAAGGAAACACAAAGTCAGATGACGATTAATTAGTAAGTTAAACAGGTGGATTAAACCACAAGAGAAATTATAATGTAAGATGGTCATGTATGGTAACTACGAAGTTAAAAAAAAAAAGTTAAAGGATTGGCCAAGGAGAATTTATAGGGTAATAGTGGTGTATTACTTCTATCCCAAGGTAAATTGTTTAAATCAGAGTTGCGCAGCGGAGAAGTAAACCAATAATGAGTTAACAGACAATTCAAAGCTGAAGTTTAGAGAAAAAGGATGTTTGTGAAGTCCTTGCCAGATGAATTATAGGAAAGGTATTCAAAGATTAATTCTCAAGCTACAGAATATGTGTAAGTATTGATGACTTGCACTTATCATCAGTTCTAACAGGAAATTTTAATAGATAATTCGAGGAATGTTTCGGACCTCGAAACTCATGAGATAAGAGAATCGAAGCAATTTGAGAAATTTAAAGGATGTGTTTCTAGCACAATAAGTACATTGCAAGGAAAGCCACATCAAATACGGTAATCTAGCTGTTTTAGCTCAGTAACTTAAAGTTAACTTGAATAGTAAGTTTAACCAAAGAGGAATTATGCCGTGGCATACAGTTATTCCGCATCGTACCCACGTTATGCTAGCATGTCGCATGTAACAGGCATGTAACAGGTTATGATTAGTATTATGTATACTGATCAGGCAGAGTTTATGCTACTTAGATAGTAGTGTAACATATTTTTATAGTCATGTGACATGTATGAGTAACCATGGTACGCAGACGGTAATGTTTTAACAGGAAGGTCTTAAGCAGAACAGGTTTGTTGTTATTGAACAAATCTCAGTTGAGGAGTTCAGAAATTCTTGAACTTAATGTTAACAGTTAAAGGAAGGAAATGTTTTACACAGATCAGAAGATTACTCATAGTTTATAGTAAAAGGCTACGTGAATTCAAGTTATGAATTAAAGGATTAAGAGTTTTAAAGTGCTATTTGATAGCGATCAGGATAGAGTTTTCCTTCGAAAACAAAGAATGTCTTTTGACAAAATAAGTTATAACGTCAATGGGACGTAATCATAGTTACGTATGGGATTGTAGATACTCAAAGAGTACAAGCATGAGTTAAGAGCCAGAAGAGTGACCCTAGTTGGCGTGGCTTTGTCACAAGTATATGTTGACTAAGTATGGTGTCCCATTAGTTGGACAATGATGATGCGGTGTATAGTGTATCCGATGGTAGTGTACACGTACTCGATCATGCATAGAAGCTATGCGCTATGAACTGTATTATATGATGATATGTGAGACGGCTTACACCACACGTCACTTGTACTAAACTTTCATAAGTTTGAAATTATTGTTAAAGAAAGTATCAACCGTATGAGTAAGAAATATCTTAGATGATGCAAGATTGTCAGAGTCTTGGAAGGGATGAAGCTCCCAAGACCTTTAGCTACGTGTTATCGTTGATTAATTAATTGGAGCAGGAGTGGCTCATAAGATTTCTCGAGCTTTAAGGATTCCCACAGTGGAATGTGAGCAATGCTCATGGTTGTGATAATAGTTACCCTAAGATGTCAGAAAGAAAGGAACTTGTGCCATAAGTTCAGCCACCTCCTTGCTTTTGAATTGTGGAGGTAGTTATAATAGACTTTACTTCCGTTTGAGATTACTCAATATCAGATGCCTTTCAGTGTAAGAATAAATTTATATGAAGAAGGATACGAATGTAACAATAAAAGGTCGTCTTGCGAGGCGAAAGTTAAAGACAAAAGTTCTTTGAACTAAAAGTAATGTGATAGATTCCTCAGAAAGTTGGAATAATCGAGGAAAATCGGATCGACCCGATGTCTTCAGGTTAAAATGGAATGGTCAATGAAAGAAGAACTGATAGAATTCAGTAAAAGAAATCCAAGATTTAATAATTTGACATTGGATTTACAAGAAATATGTTGAACAGAGATCGTAGTCAGATAATATGGATATGTTGGTTCAGATAACCATACGTCCTAACAGGTGATAGTTATGTAACACGCATCAGACCTTTCGGCTGGAATGAGACTGTCATATGTTTTGACTTGCAGAGATGGGAATCATGGCTAAAGAACAAGTTTTAACCAGTATGGTTTAATCGGGGTGCGGGATTAATCTACTTGTCAGACCCTGGAGTTGCCATGAAATCCCAATAAGTAAAAAGAATTGGAAATTTTCATAGTAGAGGAAGGGGTAGAAAGGGTTTTACCTTTCAGAATTTCAGAAGGATTTTCTAAATTTCGAGGACAAAATTTCTTTTAAGGGGGGTAGAGTGTAATATCCCGCTTATGAGTATCAGTTATTAGTGTTGGAAACTTATTTAGCAAGCATGGCAATTTAGTAATTATGTGGCAATGGCAAAATGGAAATTATTTGAAATGGGAGGATTTGTTTAAAATAGGGAACCAAGATATTTTTCACCATTTTCTTCTCATCTTTCTCCTCTCTCCCAAAACCGGTTCCTCCCCATCTCTTCCTCTATCACACGCCCTCACCCCTCTTACCCTCACCTATCATAAGTTCATCCAATTCTTGGGAGAAATCTTGCAAAGCAAGCTTGGTTTGGAAAGCTAGAACAAGAGAAAGAAAAGAAGGGTTAAGGAAGAAATCAAGATGAGAGGTGGTTTAAAGCTAGGGTTGGTGATTGGAAGCTTGGCAAGGATCAGAGTTAGCAATCAAGGTGAGCTCCTAGGGGTTTTAGAACCCACTTTGATTAAGTTTTGATGCTTATAGTATTATTGAGCAAGATTGCAATTTTTAGTGCCCTAGTTCCTTTTTCTTGCAATTCCTTGATTATACATGTTGTAAACTACCTATATGCCTTAGAATTACCCCTTAAGCTGTTATGATGTTTGGGTATGTTAGGATAAGCCAAAATGGTGGAAATCATGTTTTAAACTTGCCCTATGCTGTCCAACTGCAGGTAAAATCGTGTCACGATTTTACAACCGTGTCACGATTTTATAGGCAGAGACTGCCACGATTTCTGGGTAGAAAATCGTGACACGATTTCCAAATCGTGTCACGATGGCACAGAGGGGCAGGGCCATGTTGTTTTTCATCAATTCTTGCACCATCCCGACTATCTAATACCACACCAGACTTAATAACGACATGTAATGGCAAAGTGTCACCATTAAGTGATAGAGGTTTTATCCCTTAGAGATGTATGGATTATTATAGGGGCAAGGTATATGCAATGTTAGGGAATTGCAAGAACAATGGTTATATGATTAGGTAAACCCTAATAGCGGCATATGACAACGATATGTCGAATCCTTTGATAGGAAAACAAGAATTATAGTATGAGTGCAAGGATTTAATGGATTGATCCCTTGCTTGTGAGTGGATAACTCTTAAGGAAAAGCGTACGACTTGGATAAGTCAAGAGCCTATATTAGGTAAACAAGGTTATAGATGTATTCATTTTAGAATACAAGGGCAATAAGAATGCTTCGGCAATCATAGTTACAGATAAGTTTATAGTGTAGGTTCTCCAACGATTATAGGTGGCTTATGAGAACGATAAGCCAAGGAACTATGTGTTATAGGTTAAGTGTTATAGGATTGTTATATGATTACAGTAACAGATATACATGTTTATATGTTAAAGTTAAAGAATTAAAGATCAAAGATAATGGCGTGCTCGCACGTTTTACAGTTACAGTTATAGGGCGTGTTCAGCAGACTCCGGGATTCGCCGGATGGGACTTCTCCGAGAGGGTTGTCCACACGTTTTATAGTGGAGTCCGGTGTTAGCCTGATATGATAGGAATTTCACCGGGTTATAGGGAGATGTACCTCGGGGTTACTCCACCCGGGCCGCACTCCGTAAAACGAACTCAGATAATATGTTTGTTCAACGCTAACAGCTAACATAAAACACCTAAAACATCTTTATTTGTTTTATGTTTCACAGTTATAGTTAAAGTTACAGCTAGAGGTAGATTATAGTTATAGTTATAGACAATTACAGTTATAGTCACAGGAAACTCACAGTTATATTTATAGACGGTTAACAGAAGGTGGTCCTAGGTTTCCCCTCGATCACTAAGTTATAGCCATAGGCAGTTATAGCAATGGTTACAGGTAGTTCAAAGTTATAGTTATAGGAGAACTTATAGTCATAGGCAGATAAGAGACTTGGCGATCATAGGAAATCCCCAAGATTGCCAAGGTAGGCATGGCGGCCCTAGGTTCCCTGTGGTTGCCAACAGTTGGTTGGGCTGGAGCTCACTGAGACATTATGTCTCATCCCATTCCTTCTGGTGCAGGTTTACAGGTAAGTCAGAGGTTCGTGACGGAGATCTTCACAGAGGTACTGGATGGAGTACAGTTGCTCGTTGTGTACCAGCTCGGGAGCTTGTTGGATATTGTATAAGTATTGTAATAGTATTGGTTTATTTGTACAAACGAGTAAACTTGTATTCATTCATTTGTGATGTATTATTATTATTGAAATTTTTAAATTTATCCAGTATCAGTTTAACGCACATGCTAATATACTAGTTAAAGTTAGTATGGGTGTTATAGAATCCATGACCAAAACAGTCAGAAAAGTGTTAGGCATATTAATAGACCCCGGATGAGCAAAAAATATGTATTCAAGAGTGGTTTTCTCACAATTTGTTCTTGTGAAATAGACATATTTATGCTCTTCCAACTTCTCAACCATGTATTGCATCTTCGTCTTGTCACCTCTTATAGACTTTCTCCATCTAACCCGTGCATTGTATACTTATTTTATATTTGTCACACTTACTTTGTTTTTTCCTTCAAATCCGTTAGAATATTCCTAGGCAACGCCAAGCTCTTTGTCATGTCAACAACTCTTTTCTTCTCCTCCTCTTTTAGTCTACCCGCAAGAAGGCGACAGCCTAACTTTGGCTCCAACTCATGGTTGTGAACTCCATTAAGCATGACCAACCACCAATCATTTGTCTTCTTATCAAAATAACCATGCATCCTAAACGAACAATCACATTTCCTTGAGCATGTGCCTTCAAGCTTCAATTTCTTCTTCGTCTTTGGTGGTTTGTATACACCACTCATTTCACAATGCAACGTCAACATTGGATTTTTTATACTTTATTTATCTATAGATATAGTAAATCCCGCCCTTGCCGCTTGTCGACGAACCCAACCAAGCAAATCATCTCGCTCTCACCATCTATTATTTGTTAAAAAAAATGAGGTGGTGTTTACTTCATAATCGTGAAGCTTAGAAACACCGGTAGGTTTTGCTTCAACGGAAGCTTGAATGGGAATTTTGACATCAACCGAACCTTCAAAGGTAAGTTTGACATTAACTGAAGCTTCAATGATGGTTAGTTTCACATTTTCAACCATCACTATATCTATTGAATAAAAAATAAGAAGAAACAAATTATAAATAACTTATGCAACAAGCCTAAGAAAGAAAGAAAAATGGCGCCAAAATTCAAATTTTGGGCACCAACGTGAGTTAAGTCACGTTGGCCTTCTGCGTGAGTTAACTCGCGTTGAGCACTCAACGTGACTTAACTCACACAACATTATGCCTCCCAAAATAACGAACAAAGCTCAAAAACCAGCAAAATCTGAAGAGGTTAGATGATACATTACCTGATTTTTGACTTTTGATGAGCGTAGAAACTTGCTTCCTGACATTTTCCAATTATTTGAGCTCAAGCTTTTGCTCCAAAAAATCGCACTTTTGGGTGTTTTGGAGGTGAATAAGGAAAGAAGTGTGTTTGAAGTGTGGAGTTGCTGGGTTTGTCCTAAAACAGTAATGCATCGCAACGTGAGTTAACTCACGTTGGCCCCACTTGAGTTAAGTCACGTTTGCTTTTGACGTGAGTTAACTCACGTTGAGGATATTTTTGGTAGTTTGGGGAGGGAATGAGCAAAATCATAAGAAAAAAAATAGCAGTTTTCAAACCCTAAACCGTCCCTTATAAAAGGGGGACTTAGCTTCTAGGATAAGAGATCACATATTTACTACACATTCAAAAACCCTAGACACCCACCCCCACAGGGGCAAAACCCTAGGCTTCTGTTCTAGACCGAAACAATCATTTTGATAAATTAATTTTCTAAATTATTACAATATGTATATAGTGAAATATGATTAATTAATTTTGTAGAATGTTATTAGTTTAGAATCATCGAACTTTTATTTAATTATATTCCAGTAAAAAAACTCATAATTATATTATTGATTTTTATAACTAAGTATTTTAATTTGCATTACTAATTGGGCAAACAATTCATTTAAGGAAACAATGTATATAGAAAAAATGGAAATACCGTTTATTGGAGGATAATCAATATGTTCATGTCTTGACCAAAAATAAAACAATATGTTCAAGTTTAAGTAAACAAATATATGTTCCTCTTAATAAGAAAATATCTTTTTAAGCAAAATGGATTGTAGATGCATCTCATTGGAAATTGAGATTTCAACTATGTTAGGATTGGAATCTTCTCTGTTTCTTAAAAGAAATGGACCACTATATTTATAGAGGTAGACACAAATTTTGAAAATGTTTTGAAAAAATTAAATAATGGTTAGATCCACTCAATTAGTTGTCTTTCTCCTAGCTTCTTAGCTATTTATCTGGTTTTTGGTTTCTTGATCTTCTTGTTACCCTTCGTCCTAGTCCACTTCTTGCCATTGATAATAGGCTTTTTTTTTAGGAGATTCAGTTCCTATATGAAACTGTTTTTAGAGTATAACTGTCCTTAAGGACTTCGTGACCCTCTCAATATCTTTCTGTACTGAAAAATATCTTTCGAGTGTTGTCTCTTGAATGTGTTAAAATTAATAAAAAAAATCTCATGGCTTTGACATTCACTTCAGTCTTTGTGCTCCCTTTAGTATATAAGATAACTCCTTATAACCAAACAATTGAGCTCAAGTGGTTAATGAGTTCCACCAATGACGAATTGTTCAGGATAACTTGAGTTCAATTTCTAAGTGGAACAGTTGTTTGTCAGACTTTACTGAGCTCCCAACCAAACTTCAAATTATCAGGGCTAACACCAAAAAAATAAAAAAATATAACTCCTTGTTCCACCTATACCTTTCTCCCTTTCATTGCTTCAGTGCCTCAACCTTGTTGCTGCTGGAGCAAGAAACTATGATTTGCTGCAATTGCTTGAACCACAGACCTTATTGTGTCCCTCTAGTCATAGGTAAACTTGGGCAAGTAGAGACTAAGCCTTCTCCTCTATTGTTTTAGAATCTTTAACTAGTGACCTAATCTGAACCTAGAAAGAGAATCTATGAATGTTAAGTACCAGGGTCCCGTTTTGAGGATGAGATCGGTGTCCTTCGATGTAAAGTGAGACAAGAAAAGGTTCTTCATTGCACTAAACTGAGTGTTATTTTTTTTTTAGCAAAGGCAAACTTACTGCATTTCATTCATAAATAAAGAGTACAAGGTAGTAGGAACATTATAAAAAAACATGGGGGATAGGATTAGATAGAGCAGCTCTAGCAATATTATGAGCCACACTATTTGTTTGCCTCCTAACAAACGACACTACATAGTCGGGATTACTTAACAAGAGAGTCTTACATTCCGAAATTAAGTCACCAATTTCATTGAGGGGGGAATTGGTGTTTCCTAGTAAATCAACCAGAACTTTGTCGTCAGTTTCGAAGGCAACATTACAGAGGCCTTTGGAAATTGCCATTTTGAGAGCTTCCAAAAGACCTATAGCTTCAGCTTCTAAGACGGTGGTCGCCAAGAGTTTGTAATCGGACTTACCGAAGAGAAGGTTGCCTGAAGAGTCACAAAAGCATAATCCATAGGACATGACCGAGTTACCATTGAGAAGAGCGGCATCAACGTTGCATTTGATTGAGCCGTAAGGAGGCTTTTCCCAGGTAGGGGGCTGATCGGAATGGTGCCTCGGATGTTTGACTTTTTGACAGTAAGAAGAGGAGTAGTGTCGCTATCCTCCCAAAGTAAAAGGTTGCGGCTCTTCCATAAACTCCAAAGGGTCATAGCTGCTAGATGTCTTTGATGATCTTGAAGTTTGTTAAATACTTCAAGGAGCATTTGTTGACAAGAATCCGCACTAAAGAGTGACTCTTGAATAATGCCGCATATGCTAATTAGGTTCCACCAAGCCATTGCTTTATGACAGACAAAGAATAAGTGCATGTGGGATTCAACCAGGAGATCACAAGATACACAAGATTCGGAACAAGGAACGCCACGCTTGGAAAGATTGTCTCTTGTAGGAAGACAATGGTGGGCTGCACGCCAAAGGAAGGACCGGATTCTTGGTAGTACATGGAGGTTCCATAGGAGCTGCCATGGTGTTTGGTTTGGCAGCGGCACAATTGCACTAAGAAGGTCGATGCAGATGCGGTAAGCTGTTTTCACTGAGTAAGAGCCATCAACCGTCCAAATACAAGTGTCTTCTCTTCTTCTATTATGGAGAGTAGATAAAATTGCAGCAGCATCACAGGGAGTAAAATGAGAGTGGACAAGATCGTGGTTCCATGAGGAAAGGCTCGGTAGCATCAATTTGTTGACAATTAGGTCCTCATAAGTTGGAGGAGGAGGAGTTGACGGTTTAAGGGACGGAAGGGCGCGCGGCCAAGGCATGCTACGTTAATTTTTGAACCATCTCCAATTTTCCATCTATGCCCCAAGGTAAGTAAATGTTGAGTACTCCAAAGTCTTCTCCATGTGTAGCTTGGATTATGACCGAGGGGGGGCATCCAAGAAGTTCCTTCGTCGGAAATATTTAGCTTTGAGAATCCGAGTAAGTAGAGAAGACGAATCAGAAAGGAGTTTCCAACTTTGCTTACCAAGCATGAATAAATTGAAAGCTTCCATGATACGAAAGCCGAGTCCACCCAAACTTTTGTGGAGTGTTAACTTGTCCCAACGCATCCAGTTAATTCCACGACTACCGTTCTTCTTCGAACCCCAATAAAAGGAGTTCATGATTCTTTCGATCTCATCACAAAGAGATGTGGGCAGAAGGAAAGCACCCATACAGTAAGAAGGAATAGCTTGGGCAATTGATTTAATCAAGACTTCCTTACCGGCACGTGAAAGAGATCTAGCGCTCCATGCTTGACATTTTTTTTCCAAATACGGTCTTTAAGATAAGAAAAGATTGCCTTTTTACTACGACCAACCATAGAAGGAAGGCCTAAGTATTTCCCGGATTTGATAGTAGTAGAGACACCTAGAAGAGATGGGATGTTTGTGATGACGTTGGAATTCGTATTTGCACTAAAGGCTATAGCATATTTACCATAATTTATACCTTGCCCTGATGTTGGTCATAATAAGAGAGAACTTCCTTTAAGCTTTGTGTTTCCGAGATTGTAGCTTTACAAAAAAAGAAGCTATCATCAGCAAATAGAAGGTGACTAACTGGAGGGGCCGTACGACACACACGATAACCATGTAATTTGCCACGGAGCTCATAGTTTTTAATGATGGAAGAGAGTCCCTCGGCACATAAGATGTAAAGATAAGGGGAAAGTGGACAGCCTTGGCGTAAACCACGATGAGGAGTAATAGGACCAATACGGTCTCCATTAAAGAGAACATGATACTCGACAGAGGTAACACACATCATCATCCATGAAATCCATTTAGCATTAAACCCCATCTTGGTAAGAATAGCTTCAAGATAAGACCAACTTACACTGTCGAAAGCTTTAGAAATGTCTAACTTCAAAGCTACTTCCCCAACTTTGGCTTTCCTTTTGCAACGCATATGGTGGAGAGTTTCAAAAGCCGTTAATGCGTTATCCGTGATGGAGCAAGAATGGATAAAGGCTGCCTGTTCAGGAGAAATCCATTTGTTGATGAGAGGACGAAGACGGTTGGCGAGGACCTTTGAGATGGCTTTATAGAGCACGGCTTGTATCTAATTAATAATACAAGAAAGTGAGCAAGGCTTGCATCTATAATAATCTAAACAAAAATAAAACTAGGAATAGCACTCCACCAATGAAAGCCTTGTATCTGATCTCATGTGAGACAAGTTTATCAGTACAATTGTTTGTTACTTCCACAGTTTATCTGGGCTGGGGGTGGGGGAATCTGAATATGCACACAGGCATGTATGTATGTTTTCAAGCATGTGTTAATATATCATACCTCATACATATACATTTTTATGTTAATAAAACCATCATACAGGTTAATTTATAAAAACAAAAAATGCATTGAATAATGATAGAGGTTTTATAAGCTAGTAATTACATTTTAACTATAAAATCGACATTTCCAACAAATGCTCAATCATAATACAAAGAATACACTCATACTCAATAGTACATATACAAAACGCTTTCCTGAAAAATTGGGAAAGGGAATAATACAAAGAATACACTCGGATACTGGACAGTTTCTTGGGCGAAGCCTGGTTTCTATCTAATTTGTATAAGCGAAATAAGAAAAGAGGGATTACAAAGAATATACTCATTCGTTTCTCAAAGTCCCAAAAGAAGAAAAACAAAAACACACAACATAACATAACAAATTAATACAGAAAAAGGAAAATAGTTAGTTAACTTCAGTGCTCCTATCCTTGCAGAGCATATGCCACTCTTGTAGTACTGCTGCTTGAAGTGCTTGATGCTCAGCCTCCTCAGCAGTTAATTTGGACAGTGTTGAAGGTCCCTTCTTTTTCTCATCTTCATCCCCATCCTTCTTTTTCTCTTTATCCTCTTCTTCATCTTCCTCGTCGTCGGATTTTGGAGTCTTGGGTCGTGGTTGGGCAGCCTTTAACAAGGCTATCCTTTCCATTGATATTCGGAGTCTCTCGGCAGCAGCCGATTTCACTTCATCTTCAGGCATATACTCCACCACACCATCAGTAAGGTCATCACACCAACCCTGAAGATCTGACCCAATCTCCTTAGTAATAGATGCATCGGATGCTCGTACCACAAACTTGCACATCATGGTTGTCGTCTCGTCACCCAAATCCACATTTCTACTTACTTCACTTGCACCAAAAATCATCAACCCCAAGAAGCCACCATGCCAAGTTTTAGCAGCATAACACAACTGTTCCAGAGTAGGACGGAGCAAAAGGGTCAGCAAATTCATATGAGGCAATGCATATAATCCCTACTTTGTCCATTGCTTATTATCCTATGTTATGTGAGTCATTTTCTCAAACTTAAGGTACATATTAACTGTTTCAGGAAAAAATATAAATAAACATATACAAGTAAAAACAAACAGAGAACAGACATTGAATAGTAACACCGCTAAATTTTAAGACAACTACGCATTTTAAATTTAAAGAACTTATTAAAGCTTATCTATGATATAAGGACTTGTCTAAAAGTTTGGGAGAGGTTATGAATATATCTTATGAGTTAACACATGTTCCTTATGTGGTTTTCAACTTATTTCAATAATCTCTGCATGCTACAGCTTATAGCTTATGAAAACTTGTAACTAATAAAACAGTTCAGCCACATTATCTCTTTATTATACAAATACTTTATATTTAAGTGCTTTATGATAAGCACTTAATCAATAAACACTTGATAAACTGTTTGGCCAAATGCACCCTAGGTAATTCCAGGAATGGTACAACAGGAACGTTATTTAACTATTTCTAACAGAAAGACATAAAAAGGAAAAGATAAGACAGCAAATTCTCACCTGAAACCCTGCCACAGTGCGGATAATATGTGAACAAACTTTGTGGAATGGCTTGGAAGACAAGGATTTCAGTCCACTCAAGAAAGGTGATGCACCATACTGCTGGGCTGCAGTAGCCTGAAAGCCACTCCCTTCGTATGTATACGTACCGGTGTATTCTACAATAGCTGGCAAACTGGGCCACAGTCGGAAAAACTCAACAGGTGATATTTGGTGCGGTAGAAGTAGCTCAGTCAATGGAATTTTATAAGGCTGACATCTCAAAATCACGGGTTCACCTAATTCGGGCCTTAAGCTTCTCTTCTGTCTCATGACTTGAGGATCCTCCTCAGCATAGTCACCTTCATAGTCTCCAACAACACCACTACCATAAAATGGGTAATACAACACTTGAACCCAAAAGGCACATCTTTCAAAGTGGGAAACACCAACTGTTACACTGCACAGCACTGGATCCTGAAAAGGTAACATCATCGCCAGGAACATGGGTCAAGTAGCAATTACAAATAGAAGAATAGTAAAGAACGTGTACAACGAGACAACGCAAACCTTGTATAGTACAACTATTTAAAATAAATAATTAGCACAAAATTTAAAGTAATCCAGGAAACTTGACATAATGTCAAGGTCTACACTCCAACTTATCAGGTAGTAATGCCAAAAAGGCTGCTAAGATATGTTATGGCCCAGAACAGATTGCGGTATAAAGATTGAGATTAGACAAGAGAAAAGACAGTGGAGTGAGTATTATTGATCGAGGGAAATTCCCCTTCACAACTGCAAGGCAGTTACAACCAAAACGGTTAACAGAAATTGTAAATTGAATACCCCTCAGTTTCCCCCTTTTACTTCTATTTATAAATGTCTAGGCTTCCTAGTGTACGCTATTAACTTGGATACTCTTACATTCCTAACAAGATATAACAAAAGCAGGAACACAATCCATATATCAAAAATTGGCAACCTTCTAACTTGTCTTCATGATCAGCATGCAGAACCAAATTCGGTGGGGGACAGAATCAACTAGAGTACAAGAACTACAAAAAGGAAGGGAAAAAAGACTACACATAAGAAGATAGAAATCGTCATAAATAGAAGGTTAAGAGCTTTCTTTTTAATAAATAAAAAAAGGTTAAAAGCTACTACTACAAGGATGGGTGACATTTTCATTTGGAGTTGGTTCTTGTTTTATGTAATTGTGTATCATGTTATTTAAAATGGTGATCTATTCCTAATTCCTTCATTTGTAAGACCTCTTCAAACTTAGAAATAGCTGGCTGTAAGCTTCTGATGAATCTGATAGGAACCCAAGAACAAAATTCTATAAAGTGAGGGTATTATTTACTAAGTCGGAAAGATTACAAGTGTTTCCCTTGATATACACCAAATAACATAACAGTAAAAAGTAAGTGTATTATTTACTAAATGAAAAAGATTACATGAGTTTTCCGCTACACTGCCCAGAACTAAGCTACTTCAGAGGATGCAAAGATAACCCCATTCCCCATGATACCACCTCTATATTCCTTTCTTTCCACGTTAACAGACCCTCTCAAAACATAACTAACTAATTGCCCACATTCCTCGCTGACAAACACATTCAGCACAGTTGCTGGGGTAGTAAATACATTCTGATGGTCACAAAACAGACTACTGAAAACCTTTTGCAAAAACTTCCATAATTCAAGAGCCAGAGGTTGACATCATTACCATCATTTTCCATATGTTTGTGTTTCTTTTTTGTTATGTTAATTTGTTTGAATTCATCACATCAGTTTGTCTACATCCTTGTCACATTCATTTCTCTAACCAGCAGAATGTCCAAGTCCAGTTCAATCTACTATGCGTCACTCTACAGTACCTCTCATTAAACCTATGCTGGACTAGCTTTTGATAGTTTTAATTTGTTCATAAAAGCAGAGGTGAAAGAGTATACAATATATCAAATGGAAAGCAAAAAACTAAGTAGTTTGTGCAAGAACATTTTACAACCCCCTAGCTGAGAAAAGAATTGTCAGGTATTGAAATGGAATTGCTTTGGAGTCCAAACCCACTGTCCTAAAAACTAGTCTGAAGGTTTGAAATAGACTATCATAGGTTTGAATACATCTTTTGCCTAAAAATTTGTCACATTTCTTTTAAGATATGCATGAACTTAAAAGAAAGTCCACATTCCAAACTCCCACAAAACATAAGGAGCTGATTATTTACACAATAATTAAGAAGAGAAATCTATATATAGGACAATTTAAATCCTACAAAAATAAACAAGTTGTCCAATCCAGTGGCAGTGATGACGCATACTTTCCTTCATTTTTGTTAAGACTTCTTCAAATATAGAATTAGTTGGCTGTAAACTTCCAGTAGATCGAACTTAATAATAAATATAGTCTATAGGTGTCCAAACTCCATTGCACAAAACAGACTGCTCCTGCAATCACTTTCGTAATTTAAGAGAATAATAACATTGCCCCTTTACCCTAATCAGTTTGGGTTTTTTCTTGTCATGCCTTTTCTTCATGTTACCATATTAGTTTCTCTACGTCCTTGTCAGATGATTTTCACCAAATAAGTCCTAACCCAAACACACTCCTTCATATACAAGTTAATGTTAATTACAACAGTGAGCTGCAGGTGATTACTTTTAACTAAAATTTAGTTAGTTGTAAATTTCTTGCGAATCCAACTAAATAAATGGTCTAGAGGTCGCAGTAGTCCATCATGCTTGATTAGCCTGGAAAAAACTTTGGGCTAGGCCATGTTTTCATGTCCAAAAATATTAGTGGGGCTACAGAATATGGTCAGCATAAATCAAGAAGGCTGTGTTTAATTCATTTAAAAGAGTCAAAACAGGCTGAGCTCATGAAGCCTTCCCGTTTGACACGTCAGTCTGAATCCAATCTAGGCATCATATTACTCAGAAATAAAGACACACCCCCAAAAAATTTCTAGACATGTAAAACAAAATGAGAGAGAGAATAGCCAAGAAGATGCAAATGCAAAAAAGCTATCTCAAACAGGGAATGGAATATGCACTTACGAGGAGAACAAACCTGTGAAACAAGATTACGCAACTGCCGCACTGCTTGAGAAGAACCATCCATATAATATAATGCACCAGATAATCCAACACGTACATCCACCCGATTTAGTTCGAGCTCGGTTAAATTTAATACCTGAAGCATTTTTATTTGTAATAAATGAGAAACATTGTCGATCTACATAATTTATCCATAAAATAAATAATATCCTTCGTCCATTGTCAATCTACATTATCTTACCATTAAAATTGAAACTATCGAACAATTCTATAATTCCTTCTACTTTTTTTTTATCAAGGACTATAGAAAAATAATCAAGGCACAAGTAATGAACATCTGTATTTCCTGTAAGAAAATATGAATTTAGGAATCTATTGCATGCCTGAATAGAATAATTAACACCAAATTTTTTTTGGGAATTTGTAAACTTGGTTTTACTGGAATATTATTCACACACTAATATAATGACCATTACAAAAAAAAAAAAAAAAGTATATGTAAACATAATGCCTAAATGTTTTAAAATGCCATAAGGAACCCTAAAAATTGAGAACAAAGTATAGAATTGAGGAGGCTTTGACCTTTAAATGCAGAGTTATCCTCCCATCACTTGAATCTGCTAGATGATAACCTTCAACATAGCAAGGATCACTGCTTCCAGTTAAAGTATTTGCAGTAGGAGGAACCTTGAGTGAAGTAGCATCAACTCCTTTGGTCAGCAAAAGGGTTAGCTCACTGGGGTCAGGTCTCCACAGCTCTAAAATAGCTTTGTGAACCAAACCTTCCAACTTTCTATCCTGAGCAGCAGATGCTTCATAAAATTGAACAGTTAATTTGTGGTGGCTAAATGGGTAATCACCTCTGGCTGCTGTAACACCAGCCCACCTAGGAAAAAGGTAATAATAATGATAAGAGACAAAATTGCAATAAGTTATAATGTAATGAATTGAATTTATGATTTGTGTAATAAAGGTCATACAACATTGTTACATTAGAAATGACTATTAAGCACGAACTAGAGCAAAGAATAAAATGGCAGGGAGCATTTTTACAACCAGCACCATTACAGCTAAAATTTTGCGATGATAATAAACAATTTCAATAAAATTATCACGTAAAAGGAAAAAGAAAGAGTGAACTGACGAAATACATGAATGAAATAAAGACTGGTAACAATGTGAATAGACAGCGGTATTAAACATTAATTGCATAATATTCGCACCTACTATCAGGATGACCTGAAGCATATTTGATTCTTTGCAATATCAAACGGCACTGGTGCTTGCTTACAGAATCAGCCAAAGCATTGGTCCTAAACTCTTCAAGCTCTTTAGTAAGTAACTGTCCAGCTCTAGGGTGGCGTGATCCCAATCTTTGAGCAGATATAAGAACTGCCTGTACATCTTGAACTCTATTTGTTGTATCTGCGGTTGAGTCAACATTGAAAAGAACCTTGTGAATATTTGAAATAATGACATTAAGAGGATCATCTGGGTCGTCTGCTAGGAGTGGATCCAATCCTTCTATATCTATGTGCTCCGCAATAGCCCATATAAGGCGGGCCAATATTCTTGGTGTATTAACCTGTTACATTCACAGCCATATACAAGAATTGAAGTCCAGAAAACACCTATATCTGAGTATGCAAGACACGTGTATAAAAGTTCAAGTGTTTGAGGAAACTCCAGTTATGTAAAATTCATTTGTATAAATGATGAAATAAAGGAAGCAAAGAACAAATGTTTAAGGGGCTAGAAATACAAATTTCATAATTTCAACAAGACATTTATTTTAAATTACACCATCTATGTTAAGAAACTTATCCTCTTCAATCAATAACGAAACAGAGAAATTTTATTTGGTATATCATATGTAGTAGTAGAATAAACAAAATTGCTCAGAAAAGCAACCTGCTAATTCGAACATTGCCCTTGAGGTTCTATACAAAATTTAAAAACACAAATGTCCTAGAGGACTCATAAAATATCTTTCAGGATCAAACAATGTAAAACTAATTTAGCATACCATGGAGGTGAGTAACTGAATTAAAGTGATGATTGACAAATGAAGCACACTAACAACAAAATTTCATGATCAATTTTTTGGCATTACAACCGATGTCTTAATTGAGGGTTAAATAAAAAAATGTCCTAGAGGACTCGTAAAATATCTTGCAAGTTTAAAAAAGGTAAAAAATCATTCAGCACACCATGGAGGTGAGTAACTGAGTGTTCACCAATGAATTCATATAATACCAGCATAGTTTCATTGTCAGTTTTCTTGGCATTACACAGATGTCTTAATAGCAGAATAAATTGCCACAATGGAAAAAGCTTGAGAAGTAGGGAAAAGTTGAATGTCTTTAACTCTATATTTAACAATTAAAAAAAATTCAATAATTATAATTAGCACTGTTTGAATGCTATTGGCCACATACATGCAATCATCACGAAAAGAAATATTTATATGGAAGCAGCGCTGAATATGAGCTGTTATAGTTTGTGTACCTCACGTAAGTTCTTCACAAGTTCACGTTGCAAGTTTTGCAATCTAGTCTCATTCAAAATTTGGTCCTGAGAAGCTCCATCTTTGACTCTCTTTACACCACCCCTAGTATCAAATATGCAGCATAACCTAACAAGCAACTTCAAGTAGCAGTCAATCGCATAGGTGCGGCCATCACAATCCCATTTAACACAAGGCCGACAAACTTCCACCACTTCTAAAGAAGGTTCAGTCCAGTTTAATGCACCATAACCAGTTCCATATGCCAAAGCTCCAATGACCCTGCTCTCCATGCCCGAGTTTTTCTGTTCAGGCAAAGGCAGAGACAGCTGAAAGCAACTTTCCACCAGTGAAGCAACTAACTCCTCCCTAAAAATGCTTTTACTTGTAATGCTATTAAGATCATCACTCACTCTAGCATCTTCAAAAAGGGAAGCAATATCAGTTCCGGCGAGAGGCTTCTGACCTCTTCGGACGCTTTCCTTAGCAAATAGATCCACACAAAGAGCTGTTCTACAAATACAAGCTAAAGCATGCATACGATCTGATTCTGCTCTCAGGTTTCTCACCATCAAAAGTAGCCTCTTGAAGAGTGAAACCTACGACAAGTCATTTAGACAATAATAAGCATTTCAGCACAAGATAGTACTAAGCCAAACATCCAATACTACTTTTACACAAACCGACAGTATCACAAGATACAGAATACAGAATAAAACGCATTTCAGCACAAGACAGTACAAAGCCACTAACGACAAAACATAAATGTCATAATAACAAATATAAAGATGAGAAACCAAAAATATACATAGTTCAAAGCTTAACCTATTAGCATGAAAGATATTTTCATATGAGTAGTGGAATTTTGACACGATTCATAATTCATAGGCCAAAATAAGCCTTCACATTTTAGGAAATGATAGCCTAGTGAGGTAAAGAACTAAAATAATCAAAGTTTCAAATTGTTATTGCCCTTTACTGCAAAAGTAAATACATTGCAATCCTTGAAATTAGAAAAATAATTCAGACAACAAATATGATTGATGTGATCGCAGTTGCAGTTGCGATGCAGCCACATTACACAAAAAATCTTCATGTAGCAACTGATCACAAATTGAAACCTTGAAACTAACATGCAATTAATCGATTTGAATGAGACTAAAGTAATGA
Organism: Medicago ruthenica; assembly: GCA_018208015.1. Classification (NCBI taxonomy): domain Eukaryota; kingdom Viridiplantae; phylum Streptophyta; class Magnoliopsida; order Fabales; family Fabaceae; genus Medicago; species Medicago ruthenica. Next base: position 76,512,803 of record CM031377.1, on the reverse strand, counting down.
TCACCTGCATGTTAAGATCAAGCAGATGAAGATTGGTAACAACAGCCCTAACAATACTCTCTCTAGCAGAAGCAAATTCCTGCCTATCCCACAGTGTAAGAATAGCAATAGTCGATTGCGATGCCCATTCCGTTTTCCCTCCAGGCACGTCAGCCAAATACAACATATTAATCCCAACCTCATAAATCAACGCCGGTTCCAACGATGAAACCAAAAACGGAGCCAAATGTGTAACCACATCCGAAACACCAACCAATTTCTCAGCATTAGCATCAACCTCACCACCACCTACACTAGAAGACTTTGAAAGCTTCCGAATAACCTCAACCCCACCGGAAGCAACAGCTTTAACCGAATAAACAACCGGAAACACAGTAGCCCGAAAATTCTCAACCGGCAAAATCAACGATCTCGCCATTAACGCCCTACGTTTCTTCCAAACAAAATCAACCATGGAAGAAACCCAATTTGACCGAATCGCTAGCGAGTTTTCGCTATCAACAAGCTTATCACCAGCAAGCTTACTCATCCTTTTGGTACTAAACTCCTGAAAAAGTCTCCCAACAGAATCAAAAGCAACTTTCGAAACTGCGTCGGATCGGTCCAGCATATTCGCACCGATCCGACCCCACCAAGCTGAAACACGATCGAGAAGATTAACATTGTTCTCACAAAGCGTAACGAGATCGTCACGTGCGAGAACACACCCTAGGGTTTCTGTGATTGAAAATCTCAGATTATCACTAGGAGAATCAAAACAATCGGAGATTTCTTTATTACAATCTGAAATGAGTTTCGCTAAGCGATAAGAAGGGATAGCAGCGAGAATTGAAACAGCGGCGGCGGTTACATCGGGATCAGGGAAATGAAAGTCGTTGCGGATACCAGTACAGACGGTGTCCCATAAATCTGGGGTTAAGCGAGTGGAGCGGATGACGTCGAAGGCGAGTTTTTTGCAGACGGCGGAGGCGGGGGCAGCGACGATCTCTTCGACGGCGGATTTAGCGATGACGGCAATGTCGCGACCGGCAGCGGATTGTTGGAGGGCTTGGAGAAGGGCGCCTGATTGACGGAGGGCGTCGTTAGAACGGAGGTCGGCTTGGATCTGAGCGAAGAGGATATCCATTTAGTTAGTTGGATCTGTGATTTGGATGGAACTATAGAATGAACATAGTGGTGAAACTGGTTTAGTTGGAAATGGGGAGTGTTCAAAGTCTACTCAACAAAAGCAGTAATGTAATGTTGGAAGCTTTGCTGTAATTTGAAAACCAAACCAATTTCCTTTTGGCTTTTACTTTTCTATCTTATTATTGGGTGCTCTAATTTTTTTCAAAATAACCTCTGGCTGGATTTTATAATCCGGACAAATTTTGGAATATAAAATCCGAACAATTCTTAGACTGTTAGAACATAGAGCACGCGTATTTTATAATACGATATCATTTTAGACGTTTCATATTATATAATCTGAATCATGTCTAACACCTCATAAAAGTCTAACTTTGGCGTAAAAAAGGTAAAAAATTGACCAGTTCGGATTATACAACACCATAAAACTAAAACTATGTAAAATTAAGTCTCGCCACCCCTACCCCCAACAGCACACCTACGGCGATAAACTCACCCTCCATGAACCTCCACCAGGATAGCCTCCAAGTGGTGCCACTGATCAGTCCCCTGTTGCACCACACCACTAGACATGACGTCATATACATGGTCTCTGATGCGACCCAATCTTCCAGTCAGCGCCAGATACCCCTGCTCTCCGTCCTGCTCAGCAGCAATCTCATCAAGGGCCTCTTGCTCGTGTGGCCTCGGGACCTTAACAACCTCGTCTTAAAGAATGACGCGTGGATGTGAGATGGTATAAAATCATCTGATATATCCCTATGAAGTTTCCACGCCAATTATAGCTACGAGCCCCAAGTCACTGGCTGTCAGCATATGATCAAGGTAATGCGCATATATGTGGCTGATCTCCGTCAAGGTCGTCTCGGGAGATGCATTGTCACATGGATATCTAGGGACGGTCTGGAGATACCCAAACTGGCGTAGCACCCGCTTTGGCAGATATCTCACCCTACGAGAACCGTATCTCAGCCATCTAGAGTAAAGGCTGACACGCTCGAAGGGACATACCTCACGGTGTGCCTCATAAGGGGACATGACAACACCCGACAGATCCAACTGATACAGATGCGTCTTGTACTCGTCTGGTGAAGACATACCCCTCAGCGGCAAATACATTAAGGCACGTGGATATATCTCCTCATAACAACCCCATGCATCCCTAGCACTGATGCCCCTGAAATGTTGAAACACCCAAACCTGCAACAAAGTCAACAACATATAAATATACAAACAATGAAGACATAGAAATAAATAAATATACAAACATATTTATTTATACCTGCAACAAAGTTAAGTAACGTGCAAGATGTATGGTCTTGTAATGACATGCATTGTTCAGCTCCCTGTACAGGTGTGCAATGGCAGCAGCTCCCCATGCATAATCAGAGACCAACTCCAAGTCTCTAAAGTACCTCAAGTAGGCAACATCCACATAGCGGGTGCTCTTGTTAGTGAAGAGCGTGATACCTACCAGGTAGAGCAAATATATGCGGAGAGACTGGTCCCGCTTCTTCTGCATCTCATCCAAATCACCGGCATGGAAGGCATCATGTGCCTCTTGAAGACGCTCCTTGAAAGCATCCTTCAAGAAGCTAAACCGTGCATGGCTCTCTTTTGTCTTCTCTACCTCCACCCATGTCTCCCCCGCATCAACCCCCAACAACTCCATCATCAACCCAACAACATCAGCCATGGTCATACTCTCGTGGGACAAGAGTATACCCTCAATGGGGAGATGCAGCAAACAGGACGCATCATCAAGTGTCACTGTCATCTCCCCAAAGGGAAGATGGAAGCTCGAGGTCTCCTCGTGTCATCTCTTCACAAATGCTGAACATAGGTCGTGGTCGATCTGGATGTGGCTAGTATCCTGCAGCCACTGAAGATCGGTGGCTCTCAGCCCATCTTTAAACCATTGCGCTGCCATCCGCGCCTTGTTTGGTCTGTGAATTGCCTCAATCTTCTTCATGTTATTAACTCACTTCAAATTGTCACGCCACTGTAAAAATTAAAAACAATAAATTAACATCAGTTTCTTTTCTGTAGTTTAACAGTAAGTGGTTCAAGTTAAAATTGTCAATAATGTTATCATACTGACGACTATAAAGCAATACGAGACGCGGCACAGATAGTTGCAGTCGCATACGGGCATGCTCGCGACATCGAAGGCAGATCCAGCCGCCATCATTGAAAAAGAATGTGGAAGAAACTATGGATGCATTGAAGAAAGTATTGAAAAGTATATTAACATCATAATCCAGGTTCTTTGGTTCCAATATCCTTCACAAGTATATTAACATCAATGCACGTAGTGTTTTGATTCAGATATGTTGTTATTACCTTACGAATTACTATTTCCAAATTTCATTATTCTCTTTTACGATTTTCTTCGACCGTGATATTTTTATATGATAAATCGAGGTTAACTTGATATAATTAGTATCACTAAATTTGCATGATAAATTGCACTGAAATTGTTGTGGGTTGTGGCAAACATTATTGAAGCGAGTGTTTTAAGTAGACTGAAATAAGTGAAGAGTCTTATCAATGATTAAGCATAAGTCCTTGATTTAGTAGAGTCCAAGTTGAAAGAATTGACATGTATTCTTCGTGTATATACATTTTATTGATGCACTTGTTTTTGCCATCATACTGATAGGTGCTTCATTCAATTTTAATTGTTTAAGAACATTGTTGTGTGGCTGTTCTATAAAATTAAAGAATCCATCTGCTATAGGTTCAGTCTCTTTTATTTGTTATCTTTTTAATATGAATTCCTCAACGAAAAATTTAGAATATTATTTCAAATTAAAATCCTTTATTGCCGAGTGTAATTGGTGTTGCCATGTTATTACTCAATTCCATTTGACTCCCGTATTGACGCGCCTCTATTTCAATTCCAAATTAAGAATTGCTTGTTGCTTGTTGGTCTATTCCATTTTGTCCGGTTTGTATCATTGTTTGTTCTTAATATATATTTCCTGTGGAGCAAGCATGATTGCGAAGGACTAATTAATTTTAACAATGTTATTAGTATATTGTGTGTTCCGTCACTATTATAGGGCATTAAAAGGTGATTTAAAAGTAGCTAACATAACTTGTTCAAGTATGTATATTAATACCTTTGTAGGGATAATTCTACAAAACAAGGTCGGACGAGGACTTCAACGAGAGCGGTGTGAGGTTTGATGAGCAATTGACTTGGCGAGATAAATCAGGTCCACGATGCAAACAAGCTCGTCAAGTCCGAGATTAAAATAAAGCTCACCAACCAGCACGCCAGAATAAAATGTGAAACAAATAAATGCATATGGAAACGACGGTCCCGCCATTAAGAACATGAAGAGGAAACACGAAGTTATTATAACCTTTTTCGATCTTTTCATATTTGTTTTGCAGGTTTTTAACGAGGCGCTTCAGTTCTAATATATGCGTATTTACTTTATTTATTTTGACTGGATATAACTTAAGGCGATAAGACCCCTGTGGCACTAAGACCTATCATCTTAAAGGCGATAAGACCCCTGTGGCGCTAAGACTTATCATCTTAAAGGCGATAAGACCCCTGTGGCGCTAAGACCTATCATCTTAAAGGCGATAAGACCCCTGTGGCGCTAAGACCTATCATCTTAAAGGCGATAAGACCCCTGTGGCACTAAGACCTATCATCCTAAAGGCGATAAGACCCCTGTGGCGCTAAGACCTATCATCTTAAAGGCGATAAGACCCCTGTGGCGCTAAGACCTATCATCTTAAAGGCGATAAGACCCCTGTGGCGCTAAGACCTATCATCCTAAAGGTGATAAGACCCCTGTGGCGCTAATAAGACCTATCATCTTAAAGGCGATAAGACCCCTGTGGCGCTAAGACCTATCACTAAAGGCGACGCCCTACCACAATATAACTACTTCAGGCCCTTAACATGCTTGGCTAAAATTACACTAAGCTCCCTGTTTGAGTTAAAACACCACGCCTAGACTTGGCGCAGGTTCTTCGAAATGGCTTGCCGAGGTAACGCAAATTTGCGCCACAGGGAGTTCAGGCCTAAAACAGTGCTCGGAGTAAAGGCACTTCGCCTAAGATCTCGCCCGCTAAATTTTGTGATAAAAGCAAATGTATAAAAATCAAGTTGTATTGAGATTAAGAGTTGGACTACGATTAAGAATTCAATGATAGGAAAAGAGCTTAATTAATGATCGGCTAAATTCCACAAAGGGGTCGGGGCAGTATCGCGCCTCCAGAAGCTTGCATTTGCAAATGGCTTAGGAAGTTTCACCAAGCTTTCATGTTGAAGATAGGATAATATCACGCCCAAGAGGGCCTGATCTTGGTAGAGTTCTCGAGTCATAACAATATCGCCCCATATAACTTAATAAGATGCGCCAGAAGATTTCGTCATCACATCTAAGCACCCTTACACTCTGTAGAACTTAATACAAAGGCTATGCAAAATAAGCAATACAGGTGTACCGCCAACTTCTTGGCGACATTAGTGGGACTACATTTGCATCAATCACTTCGCCTCTTTGAGCCTCGTGCTTGGGGGGCTGTGTACCACCAACTTCTTGGCAACATCGGTGGAACAATCATATAATCAATCACTTCGCCTCTTTGAGCCTCGTGCTTGGGGGGCTGTGTACCGTCATCTTATTCCTCTCAGAGCACGTGGCAGCCTTCCCCGACAAGCTGGATCTCACTCCCCACGTGCCCGCCACGTGGGCGAGGTCAGGGCCCCGCTGTAACATGTCGGGAAGAGGAAGGGCCCCCATAACGCATCCGAAGCGGGCTGCCCACGTCGATACCCGAACTCAAAGGCTCGTTACGGCCCGTCTACTAAGTCTCCCCCCACGTTCTCATCGTGGGCCGAAATCCCCGGGGAGGAAGACCAAGTCACATCACCAGGTGGCTTGGGAATCCCGAAAAGATCGCCCCACTTCCCTTAGGTCAATGGAAGTATAAAAGGAGCTCGGAACGTCCCTGAAAAAAACACATTCATTATACATAAAAACCTAGAACCAAGTTCTTGAGTTCATCGACTGCTCAGGGGGTTGGTACCATTGTTCTCCTAGCAGGAACAATACAAAAACAAATTAAACAAAGATGTTTGCCACACTATTTTTAATTATTAAATGAAGAGTGAGCTCTGGCGAAAACCATGTGAACAAAACACCGTTTATTCACCACCTTTCTTCAACACATGGTTACCTATATCCAACTCCACCGTCTACTGATTTCTTGCGCCGATGGCTGAAATAACCTACCATGGTCTTGCCTCCTTGATTCAAATCAACCACAACCTAAGCCCAAAACTAAATAGAAACCGCAAAGTTTTGCAAATGCCACAATCAATGTATGTGACATCCCATTAAGCCAGCTTCCCAAACCTTGCCTTAAAGTTGATAGATTGGAAATCATGATCCCTGAGAATGATGATCAGGCAGGATTAGAGACATGCAAACACAATTTTGATGGTAGGATCATATTGCCAAAGGGTTCCACACAACTAACCGTTGTTGCCTTATGAGAGAAGTTAAAACCACTTTGGAAAACCCTAGGACGATGGGGAGTCATGTCACTAAGAAAGGGGGGTTCTATACTTTCTCATATATTGAAGACTATATAAGTGTTCAATCAATAGGTTCCTAGTCCTTGAATCTAGGTTTTCTCAAATTGTTACTTGGACTAGGGATTTCAACTGCATTAGCACATGTTTTTATTTGCACAAATTGTCCTCTTCCACTAGATCAATAACTGCTTTCCTTTTCATCAGTATAACGATAATCTGGGGTAGAATAAGATGTAGCTAAATTTCGTTGTCATCGATCTAATGTTAACCTAAGGATGGATAAGATGTAACGACTTTCGTTTATCATCAGTATAACGTTAACCTGAGATGGTAGCCGTAAATTTTTTGAACCAAACGCGGTATGAGTGATTTTTTTTAACCAAGCACGATAAGCATACAAAGAAAAAATAGAAAAGGAAACTACATTAAAAAAAATATGTGTGTGGGGACAATTCAACCATAAAAAACAAAATCACTAAAAAGGGTATAATAACAATAATAATTCTCTTGTAAAAAAAAAACAATAATAATTCAATTGCTCAAAAAAGAAAAAAAAATTGAAAGTATATTAACGTACACCAAATAAAGAGTATTTAAATTTTATTTCATCTATTTTTATAAAAGATATAAACATTTTTCTTTTGATGGAATATAAACATTATTATTATTTTTTTCTAACCAAGAGATAAAACCAATTATAAAACTTATGTATACGCTTCTTTGTTGATGAAAATTTTTGGTTTAAAGGAGCATATTCTTAACATTTCTTTTCAGCATGTGCTTAGAGAGGGCAACTGTTGCGCAATTTTTTTTGGCCAATCTTGAACGCTGTTCAAGGCTAGGTGTGACCTTTTGGCAAGCTTCCCCTTCAGAGTTGGAGACAGTGTTAATGCTTGATGTCCTGGGCTGAGTCCTGTGTTGTTGGGTTTTTTTTGTCATTCTACAAAAAAAAAACCTACTTTAATTTGAAATAAAAAAAGAAAATTGCTTTTCCTACATCAAACAAAGTTAAAACTCACCAGAAAATGACGTTTTTACCTCGTCGGCAATTAACTGCCGCTGGGATGGTGCATCGGCAGTTAACTGCCGCCGGATGCATCAGTAGTTAATTGCCGCCAGATCCATCGGCATCTAACTGCCGCTACGTTCAGTGCTTATGCAGATCAACACTGCAGAACCTGCACTTCAAGTTGCAAATTTCTCCAAAAACTCTCTCAAATCATCCAAATCCCAAATTTCTTCAAGTTCATATCAACCAACACTCCAAGAAGAAGTAAGTTTTCATAATCAAGTTCCATTGTCATTTTATGTTTATATGTTACATTCTTTCTTTTAAAATAGTAAATTTTTAGTTTTAGGGTTTGTTTAAATTTTGATTCTTTTTGGCAAGAAATGATACAATGTTTACATGTAAATGACTTATGTTACTTAAATGTTTAGATGTTTGCATATTTATGTTGTAGTTTTTAGTTTTAGGGTTTATGTATAATTTGCTTCCAAGTGTTTGATGAAATGGTTGAATGAGTTTTTCATTGATTGTTTTTAATTTCTTATGGTGTAGATCTGAAAAATGGCTCAAGTATACTTTCATGTATCCTTCAACGGTGGTAACCAACATTTTTTCAAGGTTCGCGACGATGTCACGTTAAAGGAATTGAAGGATCTACTTCATGCAATCAACCAACAAATCAACCACGGAGACACGAGGAGGGTGGAATACGTTTGGTACCATCGTCCATCGTTCGACTCAGATGGGAATTTGTCGTTCACTCAGCCGGAGTTAACGAACGACGATGACGTGAGGAGCATGTTCTTGATATTTGCTGAGTCAAACATGATCCCCTCGAGATGGATGTTACGTTGCTGAGGTTGCATGAAGATATTCTCAAGAGTTTGATTCGACCGGATGAAGATGTTTTGGTAGTATTATTATGTTGTGTCGTTAATTTGTTGGATTTTAGTTTAATTCTTGAAAGTTTACGGAAAATCTTGGCATTGAAGTGTCTTATACTTAGTGTAAAAGTTTGCAAGTCTTTTTGGAAACTCAAAAGAATGAAGAGAACACAACATGTATTCTGCCGAATCAGCTATATAGGTTCTCACATTAAATTCCTTCGTATAGGATGAGTGTGACAAAAGGGAATGCAGTTCTAAGATGTTGTTTTGTACTTGATCATGCTCCTTTGTCAATTGAAACTTTGTCAGTTGGCAGTGCAGTAGGATTAAGTTCAAAATAATATATTGGAATGCATTCCTTTTTGTCATGACTCATCTTATATGAGGGAATTCGATGTGAAAAAAATATATAGCTGATTCGGTAGAATACATGTGTTGTGTTCTCTTCATTCTTTTGAGTTTTCAAAAAGACTTTCAAATTTTTACACTTAAGTATAAGACACTTCAATGCCAAGATTTTCCGCAAACTTTCAAGAATTAAATTTAAATCCAATATCATGATGATACAACATATTTAGGAATAATGTAATGTAATGTAACGCTTATTTTGTGTATTTTTAGTTATGATTTAGTTCGGATCATGAATGAATTGTTGTTATTGTTGTTTCGAAGACATGACATAGTTATAACAAAATAATCAAAATAAACCCGAAATCACGTTAAAATTGTACCAAAAAAACTATGATAATGTGCAATAAATTTACAAAAAAAAATCTAACAAATGTAAAAAAAAAAACTAACAAAAGTCCTAAAAAAATGCCCTACTCCTGATCCTAGTCCTGGTCATGCTGCTGCTGTCTCCTCGACCTCCTATGTATCCTGGACATTATCCGTGCCATCTTGTCCCTGATATCGTGCAAGGCCTGATACAACTGCTCATTGCTCATCGCCTCCTGACCAAAGTACTCATCAGCCTGGCTAATAACGCCATCAATCATCTCAATGGTATCAGGCGAGCCTCTCTTCTGGTGCCGTTGCTGATGATGTGCAATGATCTGCTCCTCATTTGTTGGCCTCGGAGGAGATCCATCAATAGGTGGCAGAATCTTTGGGTGAGACACATGTCCGTACCACAACATGTATCCCTCCTCGTGCTACCATGGCTGATCAACCTCCCTACCCCACACAGACTGAGGAATGGTGTGCAACGGCCTGAAAATGGAGAGGAAGCACAGATGTTGGAGCTCTAGGGATGTCTTGCACATACCCGTATTGCCTTTTAACCCGCTTAGGCAAGTGACAGTAGATGATGTGACGACCACACATGATCCAGCCTGAATACCAGCATATCTCCACAAACTTCTGGATCTCCCTATGATCCTCGTATGGCATCCAATAATATCATCCATCTCCAAACGATCCAGCGCCAGACGGTAGGGCTTCGGATTTGCATGACCCCAGTGTGGAATCCATCTAGAAGCGCAAGGAAAGTTTTGCCGGTAATCATCATTATCGTCATGTGGGTATACTCCTGGTAAATGTGCCAAAAACCATCCCTGCACAAACCAAACACATTTATAAGTTATTAGCAAACATAGTAAATTAAAAGGCGTAGTAAATTAAAAAGCATAGTAAATTAAAAGGCATAGTAAACACATTTAAAACACATTATATTCATATACACAAACATAGTAATTTAAAATTATTACCATCAAAAGTGTTGTGCTTCCCCCGATCCTTTTTCCAGCAAGCGAAGAGGCCTCAGATAAACTGTGGTAAAGGTATGCCAATGCCATTCCTCCCCACGAGCACTCCATCATCCCAGCAAAGGTCTCCATCGTTTGCAGGTATGCCAGGTCGATGTGTTTGTTGCTCTTATCACCGAACAACGTACATCCAAACAGATATAGGAGGAAACACCTCACAAAGGTAAGCCTACGTTTGCCTAGCTCCTGGAGCTGCTCCTGCGTCTCAGCACGCGCTAATCTGGTGGCCTCACTCAGGTGAAGCTCCTTCAGCGCCTTATAGCTAATGTAGCCACCATACCTAGTCTTGCAATTTTTCACTGCATACTCCTGGGTGACACCTCAGTACCTCACCATCAAGTCCACCCCATCAACCTGAGACACCTTCTTTTGATGGCTCAGCAACACCCCTTCAATAGGAATATGGAGAAGACACGCCACATCATCTAAAGTGATGGTCATCTCCCCTAGTCATATGAAAATTGCTGGTCTCGGAGTGCCACCTCTCGCCAAGCGCCTAGAGCAGAGCATGATTAACAGTAGAATACCCTGTGTACAGCAAATCATGCAACCCACTCGCCCTTATAGGATCCCAAAACCAGACTTGATTCATAGGTGGACGCTGAAGATCTGCCACCTTCGCCCCATGATTTATGCATCTAATCTTACGAGTGTTATGAATCTAAAATAATAAAAAACACCACATAAATAAAAAACATACAAAAAAAACATATACTTCATATATAAAAAATTACGTGCGAACAATAATTGAAGACAAAAAAAATAGTCAGACAACGGCATGTGTTCATGTCATTTTTTTTAAAAGTTATCATACAAAAAAAAGCATACACTTCATATATAAAAAATTACTCGCGAACAATAATGGAAGACAAAAAAAATAATCAGACAACGACATGTGTTCATGTCATTTTTTTAAAAGTTATCATGCAATAAAAAGCATATACTTCATATATAAAAAATTACGCGCGAACAATAATGGAAGACAAAAAAAATAATCAGACAACGACATGTGTTCATGTCATTTTTTTTAAAAGTTATCATACAAAAAAAACATATACTTCATATATAAAAAATTACGCGCGAACAATAATGAAAGACAAAAAATAATCAGACAATGACATGTGTTCATGTCATTTTTTTAAAAAAGTTGTCATACAAAAAAATATATCGACTTCATATATAAAAGGTAAAAAAGAAAAAAGAAAACTTATATTGTTTGCATTATACCACAACAGTAATGCAACGTGCAAAGCATACGAAGACAACAAAGAGCCATCATAAGGCCCTTCAGGAAAAGGAGCCACATCAGGTAACTGTTGCGGGGCTGTCGCAGCCGCAATCTCGTCCTCATCTGGCGCAGCCGCATCGCCGTCCCCACCCTCATTCGCAACATGCTGGACGTCATAGCCACCATATGTGGCATCATGTAGTTGTTCCTGATAATTCAGGTACTGGGTCGGGTCCTCCACCTGCGATTGTGTCGGCTGTTGAGAAGAACTACCCTCACCCGCAGAAGGATCGGGCCTCCGGCCTCTTTCCCTCTTAGGCACATGAGGGTTTGTAGTCTGACTCTCCCGTCGGTAGCTGCTAGTCATCGTCTGTCTACCAGCTCTCATCCTATATGCGTTCTGATCAGACATATCTACACAAAAATATACCAACATTCATCAACATTCATATAACAATATAACATTTATCAACAAAAATATACATTCATCAACATTCATATAACAACATTCATTAACATTTATCAACAAAAATATACATTCATCAATGTCGCGGTGATTTTCGGAGATCAAGCTATTGATTAGCGTTGACTCACTAATTTTATTTCACGACTGAACTTTTAATTTTTTTAAATGAAAAAGTGGAAAAAAGTTCTAAATTACCACAATTTTAAAAATTAGGGTTCGGGGGTTAGTTGCGTTTAGGGAAGGTGTTAGCACCCTAAACGTTCGTAGTACTCTACGAGAACCTCTTGATTTTATTTATTTATTTTGGGCTATAACTTGCTTATATATTTTTTTAAAAAAGAAAAGAATGAATTAGAATAATGAGAAGATAAAAATGTTTTTTTTTGTATTTTTTATGATTTGGAAGGACAAGGTCCTCTGCCTACGTACCCGTGAGGGATCAAAACCTCGTAGTTCGGGGTAAAAATGACGGTTGATTTGTTTTGTGTTTTTTATTGGTTTTTAAAAATAAAATAAAGGCCAAGTGGCAAAATGAGATTGGTTGGTGTTTTTTAATTTTGAAAATGATTAAAGTGTTATTAAAGTGGATTAATGGTTGTTTAAAGAAAATAAAAGAGAAAAAAGGACACTTGATTGAAAATCAAGGTTTATTTAAAAAAGGTTTTTTTGTGATTTTGATTATTTGCATGTTTTTGTTTTTTTGTTTTTAATAAACTAAGACTAAAAAAAAAAAAACTAAACGCGAGGAAATTCCGTGGTGACGTTGGATCACCACGAAACCCTTTTGAAATTAAACTAACCTAATATCTTTGTATTTTTTCTTTTGTAAAGCGAAATAAAATAAAAAAAATAAAAGACATAAAGCAAAATAAATAGAGTGTGAGTGTCAGTGCATATTCTCATTTATATTTACATGGTACCTAAATACATTCTAAAAGATGGCAAAATAATAAATAAAAAATAAAAATTACAAATGCACTAAAAGTAAGTAAATATGCTAAAAAATAAAAATTAAAAAAATGCATGAGATAAAAGGAAAATAATAAAAATAAAAATGCATGATGTGTTAAAAATTAAAGGCATTAAAATAAAATGCATGAGAATAAAAGGACTAAAATAAAAATGCAAGAAAAGAGAAAGAAAAAAAAAGAGAGAAAATAAAAGATGAAAAATAAAGGGGAAAGGGGGTGCAAGAAGCAGGAAATGGGGTGCACTTAGCAGGCAGAATAAAAAAACAGGAAGAGGGGACTGGGGCGTGTAAGCTCATTGGGCTAAAGGAGGGAAAAATAAACCAGAACGGTTTGGTTCAAAAGAAACCAGACCGGTTTGGTTCAAAAGAAACCAAACCGATTCAGGGCCCATAAATACCCAAAGGGCCGGTTTTTTTCATTTTGTATCAGTTCTTTCTTTCTCTTCTCTTTTAGCGCTCTCTCTTCCTCTCCACTTCTATGAACCCTAGACCCATTGCTACTTTGTGCTTTCATTTTCTGGTTGGTGGATTCGAGTTGGCTATGGAATTCGGGTCTGGTTTTGATTTATTGTGGCTTGGCCGGATTTCGGTGATTGAGTGGGTGAGGACCGAATTGATTCTGTGTGGAGGTTTGGTGAGGTAGTGGTGGCCGTGTGTTGTTATGCTGTTGGGAAAGGGGAAAGGCCGTGTGTGTTGGTTTGGCCGTGAGTGGTTATGGGTGAGGGAGGTATAGCCGTGGCTTGTAATGGGTTTGGCTGGGTTGTATTGTGTTGTGGGTTGCTGGTTCGCTGATTGTGTTTAGAGGAGGGGAGGGAGGCGTGTTATGTTGTGGTAAGTGGTGGAGGAGTGCCATGCGATTTGGGTGTGTGTGTGTGGCTAGGGAAATGGCTGGGCCGGTTGTGGTGGTTTTGCGGCTAGGAGGTGTGTACGTGGTTGTTGGGATTGGGACTGGTTTTGTTTCTTGTGTTGGGGCTGTAGAGGAGAAGGTGGTTGAGGGTTGTTGGGTATGGTGGCTGAGTGGTGGTTGTGGAGGAGTGGCTGGGTTGTTGCCGTGAGTGAGGGAGTTGGAAGGCTGATTGTGTGGTTTGGTGTTGGGGGGTGGGGAAAAGGTGTGGATTTGTGAAGTGGGAGGAGGTAGTGCCGTGAGGTGGTGATAGGGTGAGTGGTTGGTTGGGTTTTGTTTGGTATGGAGGAATGTGTGGTTTCTGATGAATTCTCAATTGGCTTCGGTTACTGATTCCCCCCTTTGGCTGTGCTGCTACTCTCAGTTAAAATACTAATTATTAACACTAATGCTCAATAAAGGACAAGGTTGACAAAATAAGTGGCAATAACACTCAATAAAAACAAATAAGTTACAAATTAAAACACAATAAATTGTAAACAAAGTCTTCTCTAAAAAAAAAAGTCAGCTCTAAAAATTAAAAAGGCAACTAAAAAAGAAATAATAGTACTAAATAAAATAACAATAAAACATTTAAAAGAATAAAAATAAAAATAAAAAAAATAATAAAAACAAAAAGACGGACCCGGACGAAATTAAAAAAAATGAGGTATTTTAAAATACCTCTCTGTCGAAATTTCGTCTGAGACGACGAAAAATTCCGAACTAAAAACACGAGTAAAAAAATAAATTTTGGGTCAAAAATTGGGGTATGACAGATGCCCCTATTTAAGTCTCTTCGTCTGGAGATCTGAAGAGAAAATCTTGGATTCGACGGGTCGAAGGGACTTAAATACAGAGTACGCCAATTTTGGACCTAAAAGAAAAAAAAAAGTGAGATGCTCGTGATGCAAATGTGAATGCAAGACGACGAAGCTGACCCGACTGGGGGTAAAACAAAACAAAAGGATACCCGAGTTTGTTAAAGCAAGGGATCCGACTCCACTGGGGGATAACATAGTTTCACTGGGGAAGGGATCAACTATCGTATTGACAGCTGAGAAAGGAAATATGATATGGGAAAAGACACTGACCACAAGCTGCCCGTTTGTAGAGCTTGCCACTTGAGGTAAAGACAGGAATAAAAGTAACATGCCACTGACGACAAGAAACAAAGGTGAATGTCAGCTGTTCGGGATGATGCCGAACTTGCCACTGACGACATGAAATAAAGGTAAATGCCAACTGTTCGGGTTGATGCCGAACTGCCATTGACGACAAGAAATAAAGGGTAAATGCCAACTGTTCGGGTTGTTGCCCAACTGCCATTGACGACAAGAAGTAAAGGTAAATGCCAACTGTTCGGGTTGTTGCCGAACTGCCATTGACGACAAGAAATAAAGGTAGATGCCAACTGTTCGGGTTGTTGCCGAACTGCCATTGACGACAAGGAATAAAGGTAGATGCCAACTGTTCGGGTTGTTGCCGAACTGCCATTGACGACAAAGAAATAAAGGTAGATATCAACTGTTCGGGTTGTTGCCGAACTGCCATTGACGACAAAGAAATAAAGGTAGATGTCAACTGTTCGGGTTGTTGCCGAACTGCCATTGACGACAAAGAAATAAAGGTAGATGTCAACTGTTCGGGTTGTTGCCGAACTGCCATTGACGACAAGAAGTAAATGTAGATGTCAACTGTTCGGGTTGTTGCCGAACTGCCATTGACGACAAAAAGTAAATGTAGATGTCAACTGTTCGGGTTGTTGTCGAACTGCCATTGACGACAAGAAGTAAATGTAGATGTCAACTGTTCGGGTTGTTGCCGAACTGCCATTGACGACATGAAATAAAGGTAAATGCCAACTGTTCGGGTTGTTGCCGAACTGCCATTGACGACAAGAAGTAAATGTAGATGTCAACTGTTCGGGTTGTTGCCGAACTGCCATTGACGACAAGAAGTAAATGTAGATGTCAACTGTTCGGGTTGTTGCCGAACTGCCATTGACGACAAAGAAATAAAGGTAGATGTCAATTGTTCGGGTTGTTGCCGAACTGCCATTGACGACAAGGAATAAAGGTTGATGCCAACTGTTCGGGTTGTTGCCGAACTGCCATTGACGACAAAGAAATAAAGGTAGATGTCAACTGTTCGGGTTGTTGCTGAACTGCCATTGACGACAAGAAGTAAATGTAGATGTCAACTGTTCGGGTTGTTGCCGAACTGCCATTGACGACAAAGAAATAAAGGTAGATGTCAACTGTTCGGGTTGTTGCCGAACTGCCATTGACGACAAGAAGTAAATGTAGATGTCAACTGTTCGAGTTGTTGCCGAACTGCCATTGACGACAAAGAAATAAATGTAGATGTCAACTGTTCGGGTTGTTGCCGAACTGCCATTGACGACAAAGAAATAAAGGTAGATGTCAACTGTTCGGGTTGTTGCCGAACTGTCATTGACGACAAAACAAAGATAAATATGGACAAGTTGTTCGTTAAAGAACTGCCACTTGGCATAAAGAGGGTGACGTCTTTGGAACAGACACACTGGGGATTACACTTGGGGAAAAAGAGTCACAAATTGTTCATGATTGATTGACATGAAAAGCAAGACTCAGGGTGGTTAATGCAACCATGTTTTGAATGATGTTATGTGCATGTTGTGTATGCATGAATGTGTATATCCATGAATGTATGAATGTATGTAAGACAATACGACTTGTATGACTGTATGGAGGATTGACTTGTGGAATAGTATAACTGATGGACTTGATGAGACAATACTGGACAGATAAGATGGAAAGTGGACCGACGACACAGAACCAACACTCAGCAATCTTCATTGGGAATGATGCCATTGGGAACATATCAAAACATTGACGGGGTAAAGCCCGATGTATGCAACGACTGGTAGGGAGTAAACACTTCCTAGGGGAATCGTGCTAATCCAAAAACCTGGCAGAAGGACTGGTGCTCCTGTGGTCATGCTTTTCTTTTGTTTTTTCTTCTTTTTGAATCCCTGACTTTTGCCTGGACCGCCCTTTCGGGTTTTCAATCCACCGGGAATATATTCTTTTTTTTTGCCTGGACCGCCCTTTCAGGTTTTCGATCCACCGGGAATATATTCTTTTGTATGCCCCTAATTTTTGCCTGGACCGCCCTTTCGGGTTTTCAGTCCACCGGGACGCTCATTTTTGCCTAAGCCGCCCTTTCGGGTTTTCGATTTACCGAGCTCTTTTCTTTTTCTTTCTTTTTTCAAGCAATTGACCATGTTCAGCCTGCAGATTTTATCCGTTCTCAGGACAGATGTTGACGCATACTTCACTTATTCATGAGTTCAGAGAGAATGTGTTTGTTGTCTATGCTTTCAAAAAAAAAATATATAAATTTTTTTTTATGATTTTAAAAAAAGTTTTGCTTCAAGTACTACCATCAAAAATAGAAGGAGTTTTATAAACAGAATAAATGGGAGTTCCAAATAAAAGGCACAGGCTCAAATTCAATTAACAGAGTGGTGGCCCGCCAATGGCGTGGCTCCACGGATCTCACGAAGTTTGGAAAATGGTAAATATAAGGGGAAGGTACATTGAACACAATAACCGCTATTCTCCCTAACAACTTTGAATTCCACTGTTTGGGTGCTTCAGATTTAGGGTCTCTTTGACAGCAAATGTGCCCCAAGTGAGTCATGGTCAATTTGATGCAGTTACTTTGTCTTTTGATCCTTAATTTTTGCATAGACCGCCCTTTCGGTTTTTTGATCTATCAGGATGATTATTTTCTATTTCATGTCTCTAATTTTTGCCTGGACCGCCCTTTCGGGTTTTCAGTCCACCGAGACGCTCATTTTTGCCTAAGCCGCCCTTCCGGGTTTTCGACTTACCGAGCTGTTCTTTTATTTTTAGACAAAGTATTTCTTGACTGCATCTGTGTTCACAGGACGGGGAAGCTCAATCACCATCCATAGTCGTAAGAGTCATTGCACCACCGGAGAACGCTCTCTTGACGACATATGGGCCTTCATAATTAGGTGTCCATTTGCCCCTGGAATCGGGTTGAAAGGATAAAATCTTTTTGAGCAAGGTCTCCTTCTCGAAATTCACGGGGACGAACCTTCTTGTCAAAGGCTTGTTTCATCCTCCTTTGGTATAATTGTAAGAGAAGGGGGTTGCCCCTGCTGATGTTCGCACCGAAGTACAATACTCATGCAAAATAAAAGGGAGCATCCCATGCCAATCCTTGTAGGTGACCACCATTTTCTGCCCTATGATGTATTTTTTCTCTTTTTTTAGTTTGTTTGTTTTTTTTGCAGCTTCAATGGCACCATTCATCTGGGATTCGACCAGGAATATTGTAATGGCAGTTCTCCTGAACCCAAGTTAATCCTTTCATACACTAAACCGTGAGATCTCATCGGGAATCTCTTCATCCTCTTCCTCTTCAGCTTCGCAGACAGGGAAATCAAAGTTGGGAGAGACAATAGGGTTACAGTGTTCAACGGGTTTATTGATGTTTCAGTCTGCATATGATTGTCGATTGATTTTAGAAGATGAGTGAACAATGCAAACTTTTTTGAAATTGATTGAAAACAGAAAATAAAAATAAAATATTTTGGTTTTTTTGTGTTACCATTTTCTAGAAAAAGCTAAGAATAATAAGAAAAACATAGTCAGGAACAAAACGACTTCTTATTTGATGATGGGAATGCATGAAACAAAAGCCCTAAAAGTTCACTTTCGTCTCGGGCGGAATGAAAGGATTTTTTTTGAAAAGACAAGACAACAAAACACATTACTTGGACCTATGAGTAGCTGAGGAAATGTCAACAGTGACCCAATTGCAGTAATATCTGTCATGTGTTACAAAATTCACTGCCACCTTCCTCAACAGGGTGAGCTTCTGAGCAATCTTGCACCAAATTAACAGATGGGGTCCCATGGCCAGGTAGTAGGTTAGCTTGCACATCGGGACTCGACCCTTTGAAGGATAGGATGTTGGCCTGGATCAACTTCTGGACTTCGGCTTTCAAGGCGTAACAATGCTCAACGTCATGACCGGGTGCCCCTTGATGGAAAGCACAAGAAAGATGAGGTCTATACCCCCTTGGCAATCTTTCAGGTACCTTAGGAGGTGCCCTAGTTTGAACGAGAATTTTATCGAGCAAAACGGGGAGCAACTTTGCATATGCCATGGGGATTGGATCAAAATGGGATATCCGCTGAACCCGATTCTGTTGTCGAGATTGTCGTTGATACTGTTGCTGAGGCCTTTGTTGGGGCTGAAGCTGATTTCTGGATAGCCGAAGTTGGGGTTCCAAAAGAAGTGGGATGGAAACCTTCGTCTGATAGAAATGGCATCCCCATGGGTAAGCTCCAGACGTGCCGGGCGGTGGAGTAAGTACGGTAGAAGTTGGTAAAGCAGATAAGATTGGCTGCTCAAGAGTAGTGACAACAGGCTGAGGATCTGGAGCTTGAGCTTGGGAAGCTAGCAAAGCGTTCACCATGGAGGTCAGCTTCTCCATTCCTTCCCAGAGATTGGTCACCTCTTCCCGGAGGTTCTGGTTTTCTTGCTCTAACAGATCCATTCTTTTTCTCTGATATGCTCTAGTGTTGTATGTGTAAGTCGGTTTCTGCCGAGGACGTCGGGCCACTTTCTTGGACTAGGCAGATAGAACTTTGGAAAAACAAGACGTGAGACTCGGCTTGAGAAACTATGAATGCGATATGATGCATGATTATGCTTATGCAAAAAGAAGAAAGATTTGTTATCGAAGGACTTTGTTGAAGTAATTGTAAACATCATGGTTTGAACATTTCATTTGAGCATCAAGGCCATATAAAATAGTTCTTTTTTAAAAACCAAGCCAAGGGACCAATTCAAAAGTCCTTTAATGGAAGCTAGATTTTTTTTAAAAAAATCTAAAGACTCCTAGCTTCCTTAAATTCAACAAATCAGGGCTCTTGAAGGTGTACTTCCTAGTGTCCTCTATGATGTTTAAAAAAAACTTGTTTAAGTCCTTCGGTAATTGGATGAAAAAATGTTTATGAATGAATGCATGCATGCATGATTATGCTAAAGAACGGAGAAAACATGGTGAGGTTAAGTCCAAAATGTTGGAGTCAAGGATAAATACGCCATTTGGTAAGGACTATGGTTTCATCTGTACCTGTATCACGGGTTCTACCAAGTTCCCAAACACTACTAGAAAAATCAGTTTTAGTGAGGGTATAAATCCCTCACTAAACTGTTATAATTCCCTCACTAACAAATTTAGTGACGGATTTTGTGACGGCCAGTAATCCGTTCCGAATTTTGGCCTTGCTAAATATTAGTGAGGGATTTTGGATTCCGTCACTAATTGATACGGATAAAATCCGTCGCTAATCATGTGAATCCGTCACTAAATATGAGGCAAAAATGTCCTAAAAATGGGACAATTCCCTCACTAATTAGTGAGGGATTTGTGTTCCCTCTCTAACAGCGAGGGACCATTTCTTCCTTATCCACCAATATTTCCGTCACTAATTAGTGAGGGATTTGTGTTCCCTCTCTAATAGCGAGGGACAATTTCTTTCTCAAGCACCAATATTTCCGTCACTAATTAGTGAGGGATTTGCGTTCCCTCTCTAATAGCGAGGGACAATTTCTTTCTTAATCACCAATATTTCCGTCACTAATTATTGAGGGATTTCTGTTCCCTCACTAATAGCGAGGGAATTCACCAATATTTCCGTCACTAATTAGTGAGGGATTGGTTTTCCCTTTCAAATTGTGAGGGTATATTTCTTTTTTATTAGTGACGAAACTGGAATTCCCTCATAAACTAGTGAGTAAATTCAAACCATTATTGATTTAATGTTCAATTTCCTGCCGGATTTCATTAATTATATTAATATGGCAACTGCATTTATTATATTAAACCATATGAAACTTGTTGGAAATTATAAATACACAATAAAAAATTCATATCCATCACATACATTCATCATCATAAAACATAAAATTCATAAGGAAACTCTTAATAAGTTTACAACCATAGTTCAACACTCTCAAAATACATAAGAGTACTCATAAGAAAACTCTCAAAATAAGTTTCATAAGAAATATGTCAACATTTTTAATGGTACTAGATGTAGCACATTGTTCTTGAAACTAAGTTTGCAACCAAGCTATCAAAATAACCATATACTATACATATTATATATCTATATATCAAGTAGATGGAGGTGGAGGTGGATGTAGATGACCTTGAGAAAACATTTCCATCAATTTACTCATTTGCTCCCTAAGCAAACGTGAATCTTCTTGCGATGCACGAATTAACTCATCATGAGCCTTCAATTGATCTTTAAGTGATGCATTTTCAGCCCTCATTTGTTCAAATTCAGATTGTAGGATGCCGTCGGATCTGGAAGATCTAGACGACTTATATTTCCCTGCTTCCGGGCCCAAACCATATACACGACCCTTCTTGTTTACTCCTCCAACAACATCTAAGAAGATAATGTTGTCACTTTCATGACTGGAAACATCATCCCCTAATGCCTCCTCACGTGAATCCCTCTCAACAATCCTTTTTTCAAACTCATCCTGCAAAATAGACTGAAGAATTAGCAATCTGAATTCTTTTTTTTTTGGAAGGCAACACACCACTTTTAGTAGTAGAAAATAATGCAACTGGCATTAACAATATTCCAAGAGGACAATGCAAAAAGATATTACACAGAAACTTCAAACTCATCAAAACAGTAACATTTAAACATAAAACTAAGCCATGTTTCAAACTATACAACTTTAGACTAAGGCAAATGGCCATTTCAACAGCTGTTCAAATCTGAAGGCAGCAACCAGTCTACAAGCAACACACATAATTTACTCCAACTATTAATTGAATACAAAGAAACATTTTACACCAAATAAGAATGCATACTATTAGTTTGGGAATTTAGAAACAAAATCAAAAAGTTTCTGACTTCCAGTTTATGTCACTAACAAGGCTGTAAGCAGTGATAACCATGAGATGTTACTAGCAACTTTGTTGTACTATTTGGACCACTGTACTGTCCACATGAGCTGCTTCTAAGTACCAACTCACTCAAGAAACAATCATGGCACTAATTAATTAACATACTAATAAAATTAGCAAAAGCAGAGAACAGCACACAGATTGAAAATGATCAACCAGGTGCTTTGCTCATAATAATGAACAAAGTTGCTTAATTGTACTATAGTAATACTTAAGATATATTAATGACCTACCAAGTGCCTGCTCATAATAAACATAGCATTGCCTAATTGTATATGCTACTGTTACTTTAGAGAGAACAAAAAATTTCAAGTATATAATGCACAGCATTGCTTTTTGTTGCTTTAAATTATATATTTGAATTAAAATTTAAAGTATGTATGCACACTGTTAGGCGTAAATGATATCCACTTTTAGTTTTTCATATATCCACTTTTTCATGAAAATGATATGAAAAACTAAAAGTGGATAAATGAAATAGCAAAAACTAAAAGTGGATAAATGATATTTTGCTATTTTATACCCATTATGTTTCATGAAAATGATATCCTGCTATTAATTGAAATCTAGCAACAGGCTCCACACACATGTTAGAAGTAGCATTAACAGACTAGTCATGTTGCAAAAACTCCAATTTCTTTTATATTCTTAACCAATTATTTCACTTGTACCTAACACTGTATCATTGTTATCAACACATTTTAACTTTTTTACAGGCTATTCTTAGTGGTAAAGTTGATGAGCCTACTTTATCGGTAAACATAAATCTATGAACTTACAGCAATATCCTTTGATTTTGAGGAAACCCACTTGGTTGGATCACCTTTCAATTTGTGTGTCTTTAGAAATATTTCCCAACATGTTGGAGTCACATCTGGAGATGTTTTCTATAAACAAAACGGATCAATCAATGTTAACTGAAATTAAAATGCTTAACCTAACAAATACAATTAAACTAAAATTCAATTACTTACTAATCTCTTAGAAATCTCAGTTGTTGGAATCGACCCTCCAGTGTGGAGTGGAGCATCAGAAGATTTTCTGTTTTCGCTGTTAATTTGTGCCTTCTTTTTCCATTCTTCCGTACTCCATTTTTCATCCAATTTCTTACGCATTTCAACAGGAATCCAACTACCATCATCTTCCCCTTTTCTGACCCTATACATTGCACTTGAGTATAACTGAGAGGCTTTATGGTCAAATGACTTCTTAATCTCTCCATCAAGTTCAGGTAGCCACTTAAACTTCCTCTACAATATAAAAAATATAGGTTAATAAAAGAATAAATCAATATATTCAGTATAATCTACATGAAAAAAAAATATATAACTATTAAGATACTCAAATATTCAAGAATACTTTCATACATTAAACTCTCTAAACCACATTGAAATCACACTATGGGGACCATTTTTTTTCTCTTCAGCCTTTAGTTCTCCATAATTTGACCAACATCCAGTAAACTTTTGCTTGATAATTTTTATTATCGCACGTGTAGGCGCAATAGCAGGGTCAAACCTATAAAAACAACATTGAAGAAATTGTATGATACAAGTATGATATATTTTAAAATTAAAGGACAAAAAGTAATAAAAGCTTACGTGTTCTCTGGTCCTGGGCGAATCCAAATACGCCCATCAAGAGGGTCCTCACTCCCAATGTTTGGAGATGAATCCATATCATTTGATGATACATGTGGATCAGCATCAGATACATTAGTTGATGCGATGAGTGGCGAGCTTAGTGTTTGAGAAATAGGTGGGCTAGGAGTAGAGTGGGGAAGTTGTGTATTTGTTGTTGTATGAGATGTGGAAGGATTTGTTGCTTGCCCAACAGGAAGGGGTGATGGAGTAGTGGCAGTCATACCTCTCCCAGATGAAAGTGTGGTACCCCTACCTCTCCTACCTCTACTGATACCTCTACCAGTACCTCTTCCTCCACCCGTCGGAGTATCATTGCCTGCCATCTATATATACATAAAAAAAAACATATATATTTGTCAGAAAGTTCAATTGTTATTTGTAAGAAAAACTTCTTATCATGTCGGCATGATGTACTTTGATGCACAAATCAACATTTACCGGCATAAAATTAAATAAACGCACAAATGATAATATTTTCATTGAATATGCATAAGAATAACACGTCAAAATCAAAATAATCCAAAAAAAAAAATACATGTGTGCGACTTTCAACTTAATTTGGCTCAATGACTTAGTTTGAATCTATATCTTCAAAAATATCTTCATCTTCATCTTCATCTTCATCTTCATCTTGATCTTCCTCCTCCTCCCCCTCATCTTGATCTTCCTCCTCCTCCCCCTCGTATTCATCTTGGTTTCCCTAACACTGCAGCACTAAAAAAACACTGGACTATACTAAAAAAAAAAGCAGAGCTTTTTAGCAGACAATCAACAAGGATATGGCAGATTTTTTAACTATTTACCGCAAAGCAAGCTTGGGATTAAACTGCATTTTTAAAATTTTTGGTTAAGTTATATAGAAAGTATTATTCTGATTTTTCAAACTCAGGATCATTCAAACAGGTCTCAAGCTTTATTAAAAATTAAAAATGAAAACTAGTGCACACCTAACAATTGGGCAATGAACTTTTATAAACTCGGAAATTGTAGAATAGAAACAATTTTGAAGTCCAATATCATTAAATCCATCATTTTCATACACAAAGATCCTATTACGTCATTGCAAATTCAAAAACAACATAAAAAACTACTAATTAAAATAACTAATTGTTCCTAAAGATCTAAGCCTTCTTTGGAGACTTTCCAGCCTTCTTAGGCTCCTTGCTAGCAGTAGCAGCCTTTTCGGTCTTCTTAGGCAAAAGAATAGGGTTAATATTAGGAAGAACACCACCATGAGCAATTTGGTATGGGAAGGGTACAGATGAATGTTTGTGAGTGATGTCAAGACTGCTACTATGTTGTTATCTTGTGAAGACTTAAAATTTAGAGGGAACTTGACTCAAAGAAACACACAGGCACCTTAAATCAGGATCACACATACTCATGTGAATAGCAGCAAACAAAGAAACAGAGTTATGATTATCCCTTATATCTTAACAGCGAAAGAAGTTCTTGTTAAGTAGATAAACTTGTTAATTATTATAACATTCTAAAATTACATAGCTACAAATTGTCCAATTTATATGAAATTCTGTGTATTTGATCATTAATAAAACATGACATTATCAACGGTTAAGTTGAGGAGAATAACACTACTCAAAACTACTCTTGGAGTTGTACTAATTATTATGAAGTGTGGAGTGGTTACACAGATAAATTTCATATTAATGTTCATTTATAATATTGGTTTTACTATTTAGAGTACATTATTTTCACCCTAACAATCATTTGAGCCCCATCACATTGATCCACAGGTTACACTATCAGGGCTGCTGAATTTTATTGATGGGCTTTGGTCAAGTTGTGGAGATGAGAGGATTATAGTGTTCACGACAACCACAAGGAAAAGCTTGATCCAGCTTTGTTGCGCCCTGGTCGCATGGATGTTCATATCCACATGTCCTATTGTACTCCCTTTGGTTTTAGACAGTTAGCTTTCCGTTACCTAGGAATTAAAGAACACACCATGTTCGGAGAGATTGAGGAAACAATTCAGCAAACACTGGTGACTCCTGCTGAAGTGGCAGAGCAGCTTCTCAAGGGGAGTGAAACTGAAACTACTCTTAAAGGTCTGTCAGAATTTCTTACAAAGAAGAGAGTAAGTCAGGAACTTGAGGCTAAAAAGAGAGACCAAAAGGAGCAGCATAGGGATCAGCTGGTAGATGACGGTGATTTTGAAGGAGAGAATGTTCGGCATTTCAGTCCTCAGAACTGTAATCGTGGAGCAATTTAGTTTCTCAAATTTACAAAATAGTAAATTAGTCCGTTAAACTAAAAAACTTCCATCAATTAGTCACTCTATCAAAATATTTTTATGGTGAACATGCATCAAAACTAATATAAGACTTACATATCGACTTGAATAGTCTTTTGCTGCTTCGTGACAAACAACACTAGATTGATTGATGTTGTTCAATCTAAAGGACTAAATTGCTATTTTGATAAATTTAAGAAAAGTGTACTAACTCAAAGTGATCTACAACTTCAGCTACACTCTTTCACAACAAACATATATTCCTATTTCCTATACCCAAAAATTAACTCAAATGTGGTAAAGCTACGATTGTAATATTGAAAAGAGGAAGCATACTACCAATCTTCAACAAAATCAAAGTCTCAACATAATAGGCAACATCACAACATATAAGTCTCAACATAATAGGCAACATCACAACATTCAAAAATCTAATCTAAAACAAGTCTCATACTACCAATCTTCAACAAAATCAAAGTTATATAATCCCAGTTTAAACATCAATCATCAAAATACAAAATTAAACAACAATAAGTTCCCTATCTAAGTTCAATCAACAGAAAACAAGAAAGTTTCACCATTGTAAAACTTATGATCAAGAACATTAAGATTATTCAACAAAAAATTACTAAAAAAACAGAATTTAAAGGAATTGAAGAAAATTACATACCTAATGAGATTTTTGGAAGTGATCCTGGGAGCCTTAATAGCAGCACAGTGAGTTCCTGGACCCCTACCACAACAACATCACGACATATTAGTTCCTCTTTTAACTCTCTTTTAACTATATGCTAGTACACATTCCATTGTGTAAGTGTAAGCCGCTGAAAATACCATATAGAAATATCCATGTTGGGCTCATATATAAATGTCTTTCAAAACCATAGGTTTTACCATCTCATTTCAAATAATATGGAATATAAAACTCCAATATTTAAGTCATGATTCAAATATATTCTTAGAAGCCCTGTTGGATCTTGTTGCTAAACGAATTGCACATTAGTCACCATTAATTAAAAGCAAAATCAACAATGATCTAAACAACAGAAAATAGTGTTAAAATTAAAACTCATAATGTTAGCAGGGATACCTTTCAAACAAAACAATAAGAAGTAAATGATCATTGATTTAAAGCCACAAACAGACTGCTAATTACAAACTCATAATGTTATTCTATAAGTACAACTTAAATGAACCTAATTACAAATTTTTGCAGCCAAAAATAGCTTCTAAATCACTCAAGCCAAAAATAGCTTCCAAACTACTACAGCTGCTAACAGCAGAACAGCAGCTGGTACCCAGCAGAATGACAGAAAACAAAGAAGGAAAACCTTAATCCCTGCACAAACCTTAACTACAGAAACGTTTGTTCTTCCATTCCTGTAAAAAAAACGTGAATCTCATACAAGTAAGCTCAACAATATCACAAACGAATAATGATAAGAAAGAAAAATTTTCAGCAGGAACTATACATAAATTTGAAGTAATTTCATGGTGGGCAACTTTCTAAACAACAAATTAATTTCTTCTCCTTCCAAATATGGATACCACGGCAGGGTAGAATTGTCTCAACATTAAGGTATAAGCTTGTCAAAATAATGATTTAGGAGTGAGGATCTAAAATAATGAAGGCTAAAAAACTGACTCATATTGTGATTCTTTCTTTAACCTAATTTATAAGAAAATTAATCCCTGTCTTACTAAATTTGACACACAAAACATTCTCTTTTTTGTTTCTTTTGAAATCCAAGATGTGAAAAAACAGACTATACAAGGAGGGTGATTCAATTTGACCAATAACAAACAAAAATAAGTATAACTATCATATCAGATGGACAATAAGAATTACCTTGTCATGCTTATACTTTCACATCTGGACATGTGCTGATTCGTAGGCAAGGACGGTGGTTGTACAAGGCTTCCAACACAAATCACGGCTTCTTTTTGTTTTCTTAACAAGTGTCATCAACATTAGTTAGCACTTAACATGACATTTAAGAATATACTGAAAAAAATTAAAGTAACCTAGTTAGTTATTTAAAATTGTTGAGAAAGTTAGGTAAATTTGTTGACGGATAAGAAAAGGCCAACAAGGCAAAAGAAGTAACCCATCTATCTAGAAAACGCGATTCTTTCTGGTAGTAAAATTTGAAGGAAAAACTGTGATGTTAGTAAGGTGTACACAGTGATGAAATGCAGAAGCGGAGATGCGTTCATTGATGGTACAATTATATGGAAGAAGAATGACATTGACATTGACATTCATATCCCCATACAACAACAATACTCATTCACTTTCACTCATTCATAATCATAACCACAACCACAACCACAATCACAAACCTCCCTTTCTTCAATTCTTCTCGGTAACTAATTTCTCTCGTCTTACTTAATTACCTCTAATTACTAATCACTAATAATCAAATCAATTGATGTTTAGTTTCTTCGTTTCAGGGTATTCGATCATTTTCTACCACAATTACTTCTTCGTCTAAAACCATGTCTAATTTCGATTCCGACTCCGTAACTTACCTCAAACAACAAGACGCCGTTGAGATTGATGAAACTCTTATGGGTCCTCTTGGCTTCACCGTTTAAATCACTAACATTTTCGCTCATGAGATCATACCAAAACAGCCTCTTATAATCTACTCTCAACAGAACCTTTTTTCCATCACTGGAATAACCTAAAGGTCTTAAATATCTCAAATGTTGAATGAAACACGAGTAATCCATCAAAGAAAAAAGTTTACACCAATCTCTGGATTCATATTCCTTCATGACCCAAAAAATAATAAATAAATTACTAAATTCTGAGATTGAGAGAGGGAGAGATTACCGTGAGTTTTGAGAGATTCGATTCTGGAAGAAGGAAGGAGATTCGATTCTGGGAGTGAGGTTCGATTTTGGTATTGCTATTCAATTTCAGCGAAGATTTGAGGTTCGATTTTGGTATGAATTGAGGATTTGAGAGAGATTCAGTGAAGATTTTGGTTTGATTTGAGGATTTGAGAGAGATTTGAGGTGGAATACGTTTGTTTGTTTGGAGTACGTAAGCTGTGCTGTGCTGCTATTGTTCGCTCATTCCGGAGAAGGCGAGGTGGAGACTTCGGTAGGAGAAGAAGAGTTCATAAGCTGTTCATACGATTTGTTTGAGTTTGGAGAAAAAATTTGGGGAAAATTTTATTCTAGGGTTTGTGAAAAAAAGAGGGGGAATGTTTTAGTATAATAGGAGGGAAAGCCAAAATGTGAAACAATTGGGAGAAAAATTCAGTTTTCTCATTAATTGTTTGTGAGGGATTAATTTCCTCACTAATTATGTAGTTGACATTAGTGAGGGATTTAGTGAGGGAAACATTAGTGAGGGATCACTTCCGTGTCTAACTCCGCAACAAAAGTTTAACTCATCAATTTTGTGAGGGATTTAGTGACGGAATTTTTGTGAGGGAATATTTGTGAGGGATAATTAATCTTTTCCGTCACTAATGTTTGTCCACTCGATTTTTGTGGCGAATATGAAAATCCGTCACTAAAACCGTCACAATTAGTGAGGGATTTTTTTCCCTCACTAAAATCCGTCTCTAATTTGCGTTTTTTTAGTAGTGAGTCCTCAACCCCTTCCAAATATCATCGGGTTGCGAGATTGACTCCCGGTCCAACAATACTTGTAAGAAAGTCTCGTTTGAGTGTAGTATTGCGTATCAACTAATTCAAGATTACTCTTGGTTAGCCACCGCACTACGTCCTAAAAGGCCAAGATGGGTTAAGTGTAACTAAAGGTCATCAACTTCATAGGTCACTTGAAAATAATAATGCCGGACATGACTACTCATGCCGACATAATAATACTTCCAAGATTCCTCCATTGAGCGGGGTTATCACATGTGCCACATCCGAAATTTACCCTCGGAAAGCCACTTTGATTATACCACCATCCTATCTTATGTTTCCCTCAAGTCCGGGTGTAGGACTTATCTCACCACTCACGTAAAAGGAAAAAAACACATATGCACATATTTACATTATTTTTATTTTAAGCAAGTTATAGCACAAAATAATTAAATAAATTCAAGTTAGGCTCAACCCTCTTAAGGAATCCCCAGTGAAGTCGCCATTTCTGTCGCGGTGATTTTCGGAGATCAAGCTATTGATTAGCGTTGACTCACTAATTTTATTTCACGACTGAACTTCTAATTTTTTTAAATGAAAAAGTGGAAAAAAGTTCTAAATTACCACAATTTTAAAAATTAGGGTTCGGGGGTTAGTTGCGTTTAGGGAAGGTGTTAGCACCCTAAACGTTCGTAGTACTCTACGAGAACCTCTTGATTTTATTTATTTATTTTGGGCTATAACTTGCTTATATATTTTTTTAAAAAAGAAAAGAATGAATTAGAATAATGAGAAGATAAAAATGTTTTTTTTTTGTATTTTTTATGATTTGGAAGGACAAGGTCCTCTGCCTACGTACCCGTGAGGGATCAAAACCTCGTAGTTCGGGGTAAAAATGACGGTTGATTTGTTTTGTGTTTTTTATTGGTTTTTAAAAATAAAATAAAGGCCAAGTGGCAAAATGAGATTGATTGGTGTTTTTTAATTTTGAAAATGATTAAAGTGTTATTAAAGTGGATTAATGGTTGTTTAAAGAAAATAAAAGAGAAAAAAGGACACTTGATTGAAAATCAAGGTTTATTTAAAAAAGGTTTTTTTTGTGATTTTGATTATTTGCATGTTTTTGTTTTTTTTGTTTTTAATAAACTAAGACTAAAAAAAATAAACTAAACGCGAGGAAATTCCGTGGTGACGTTGGATCACCACGAAACCCTTTTGAAATTAAACTAACCTAATATCTTTGTATTTTTTCTTTTGTAAAGCGAAATAAAATAAAAAAAATAAAAGACATAAAGCAAAATAAACAGAGTGTGAGTGTCAGTGTATATTCTCATTTATATTTACATGGTACCTAAATACATTCTAAAAGATGGCAAAATAATAAATAAAAAAAAAAAATTGCAAATGCACTAAAAGTAAGTAAATATGCTAAAAAATAAAAATGAAAAAAATGCATGAGATAAAAGGAAAATAATAAAAATAAAAATGGATGATGTGTTAAAAATTAAAGGCATTAAAATAAAATGCATGAGAATAAAAGGACTAAAATAAAAATGCAAGAAAAGAGAAAGAAAAAAAAAAGAGAGAAAAAAAAAGATGAAAAATAAAGGGGAAAGGGGGTGCAAGAAGCAGGAAATGGGGTGCACTTAGCAGGCAGAATAAAAAAAACAAGAAGAGGGGACTGGGGCGTGTAAGCCCATTGGGCTAAAGGAGAGAAAAATAAACCAGACCGGTTTGGTTCAAAAGAAACCAAACCGGTTCAGGGCCCATAAATACCCAAAGGGCCGGTTTTTTTCATTTTGTATCAGTTCTTTCTTTCTCTTCTCTTTTAGCGCTCTCTCTTCCTCTCCACTTCTATGAACCCTAGACCCATTGCTACTTTGTGCTTTCATTTTCTGGTTGGTGGATTCGAGTTGGCTATGGAATTCGGGTCTGGTTTTGATTTATTGTGGCTTGGCCGGATTTCGGTGATTGAGTGGGTGAGGACCGAATTGATTCTGTGTGGAGGTATGGTGAGGTAGTGGTGGCCGTGTGTTGTTATGCTGTTGGGAAAGGGGAAAGGCCGTGTGTGTTGGTTTGGCCGTGAGTGGTTATGGGTGAGGGAGGTATAGCCGTGGCTTGTAATGGGTTTGGCTGGGTTGTATTGTGTTGTGGGTTGCTGGTTCGCTGATTGTGTTTAGAGGAGGGGAGGGAGGCGTGTTATGTTGTGGTAAGTGGTGGAGGAGTGCCATGCGATTTGGGTGTGTGTGTGTGGCTAGGGAGATGGCTGGGCCGGTTGTGGTGGTTTTGCGGCTAGGAGGTGTGTACGTGGTTGTTGGGATTGGGACTGGTTTTGTTTCTTGTGTTGGGGCTGTAGAGGAGAAGGTGGTTGAGGGTTGTTGGGTATGGTGGCTGAGTGGTGGTTGTGGAGGAGTGGCTGGGTTGTTGCCGTGAGTGAGGGAGTTGGAAGGCTGATTGTGTGGTTTGGTGTTGGGGGGTGGGGAAAAGGTGTGGATTTGTGAAGTGGGAGGAGGTAGTGCCGTGAGGTGGTGATAGGGTGAGTGGTTGGTTGGGTTTTGTTTGGTATGGAGGAATGTGTGGTTTCTGATGAATTCTCAATTGGCTTCGGTTACTGATTCCCCCCTTTGGCTGTGCTGCTACTCTCAGTTAAAATACTAATTATTAACACTAATGCTCAATAAAGGACAAGGTTGACAAAATAAGTGGCAATAACACTCAATAAAAACAAATAAGTTACAATTTAAAACACAATAAATTGTAAACAAAGTCTTCTCTAAAAAAAAAAGTCAGCTCTAAAAATTAAAAAGGCAACTAAAAAAGAAATAATAGTACTAAATAAAATAACAATAAAACATTTAAAAGAATAAAAATAAAAATAAAAAAAATAATAAAAACAAAAAGACGAACCCGGACGAAATTAAAAAAAATGAGGTATTTTAAAATACCTCTCTGTCGAAATTTCGTCTGAGACGACGAAAAATTCCGAACTAAAAAGACGAGTAAAAAAATAAATTTTGGGTCAAAAATTGGGGTATGACAATCAACATTCGTATAATATATGCCAACATTATCACAATTCTAACATCATCTTGGACTTCTACACTATCACAATCTAAACAACATTCATCATTGTGTTAATTGAAACAACATTCACAACCACTTCTCATTTAGGCATTTTAACATTCTCATTGTGGCATTTTAACAAACACTTTGAGTGCAAAGTATAAAACATATTTTCATTGTGTTAATTGAACAACATTCACAACCACATTCTACTTAAACATAATCTAAACAATATTTACAACAACAACATTCTCTATAACATCCTAAACTAACAAAAAATTCAATTTTTACATAAACCCTAACCATATGCAATCTACCAAAATTAACAAAAATAAACCTACCTAAACTAACATTAACATTAAAAATGATTAATACTACTTACTTGTTGTTTTGTGGGTATGAAATTGCTTCAATTTAGTGGGTATGAAATTGGAGAGGATTGGAGAGAATTTGAGAGAATTGGAAATTTGAAAACCTGACACATGTTCTGTTTCGTTTCTGCATAAGTACAGATCGCAGCGACAGTTAGATGCCGATGGATCCGATGGCAGTTAACTGCCGATGCACCATCCCAACGTCATTTTCTGGGGTGTTTTAACTTTGTTTGAAGTGGAAAAAACAATTTTCAATAAAAAAAAACAACAAACATATGAGTTATACACTAAAGCCCATTCCAATTATTTTGAAGGGGCAGGCCCATAATCATATCATATGCCATCAAATACAAATCTGGCGCTCTGTTTGCCTTTGTAGTTGTATCAGAAATACACAGTCGGAGTTGCACCACGAACTCAGGTGAGTTCATTGTTTTTGGAATTTGTTTAACAAATAAAAAAGACCTAAATTTTGGGGTTATCATGAATTATTTTTGTTATTTTATATATTTTATGGGTTAGTGCCACTTAGTTTTGTTTACGTTTTATGTATTGGTTTTTTTGTTTTGAGTTAGGACAAGTGGTTGATGATGTCGTTGGCAATAACGCGTGAATGGGTAGGATTCAACACATTTGCACTAGCAACCCAAACCAAATTGCTTGAATTGTTGGCAAGAATGAAGGAGGAGGTTTCATTTTATTTTTATTTTTTCTTTCGATTGCAATCTAAACTTATAGATATTTTTAATTGAAATTTGAATGTTGTTTGTTTGCTTAGTTTTTTTTTTGTTTCGAATATTGGGATTTTCTTATCATAGTTTTCCGCATTTTATTGTATGACATAGAATGTGAACAAGTTAACAATACTCGTGATGGGAAAAGGTGGTGTTGGAAAATCTTCAACTGTTAATTCAATTCTTGGAGAAAGAGCTGCTTATATCAATCCTTTTCAGGTAAATTTTTCTCCTTTAAGTGAATGAGTTAATGGTTAAATTTTCGATGATTAATATCTTGAACTTGAAATTAACTGGGTATGATTTGTTTTTGGAAGTCGGAAGGATTTAGACCTGTAATGGTATCACGATCAAGAATGGGATTTACACTCAACATCATTGACACTCCTGGACTCATAGAAGGGGGATATATCAATAATCAAGCAATAGATATTATCAAAAAGTATGTTATCTTTTAAACAACTATATAATTATCTAAATATTTGCAATATATTATGTTATCATTTTTCGTACCATTTCTTTTTGACTGGTTTGTGTTTTGGGTGTTGTTGGAGTAGTTTCCTCCTGAACAAGACCATAGACATTCTTCTTTATGTGGACCGTTTGGATACTTATAGAGTGGATAACCTTGATAAGATGGTTATCAGAGCTATAACAGACAGTTTTAGCAAAGAAATATGGAAAAAGGCTTTGATAGTTCTTACACATGGTCAATTTTCACCTCCAGATGGAATACCTTATGATGAATTCTTTAATAGAAGATCCGAGGAACTTCTAAAAGTTGTTCACGAGGGTGCTCGGTTGAAGAAAGATTGCACTTTGGTATGTCTTGCATATTTTCAACTTTTAACAGCATAACTATTTTGTTTCTTGCTCAAATATGATGAGTTTTGGATCATAAATAGATTGCCTTTTATTTTTTGAATAATGCTAAATAATATATTTTTTTGGTCTAGTAGCCTAGTAGCTAGCAATTCATCTCTTAAAGGTGAATAATAGGGTGTCCGGAGTTTGAACCCTTGCCAACTAAGCTAAATTCACGGGGACCCCAAATTTTTTTTATTAACCCACTAAAATGGTACAAGAGGTATGAAACAAATTTTCGCTGCATGATTTTTAACTGGTGCAACATCAGAAGTTACCCAATTTTGATCTATTGACTTGCCTTTTGTTATTAAACCTGCATGTTTTTGGGATATTAAAACTCTTGAGTTTATTCTGTAATATATACTATGTGTCATAAGTTTATTTTCCATGTATGATATCCTAATTTGTGCTTAATTATATTTTGCATGCAATAGTGTGTTGATACCTTTCATTATTCATTCTTTTTATTTTATAATTGGTTTGACTTTAATAGTTTCTTCCTTTTCTTGTAGGCTTCTAGCATTCCATTCGTTTTGGTTGAGAATAGTGGGAGATGTAACAAGAATGTAAATGATGAAAAGGTTGGTATTTCTTGCCCTTAAGTGGAGTTAATCAATAATTTACATTTTACTTAGTTTGCCTTTGCTTGTGTGGTTGGTTTGTGATAGGTTCTTCCAAATGGGATTGCTTGGATTCATAATTTGGTCAAAACAATCACAGAAGTGGCCATGAATGGATGCAAGTCTATTTATGTTGATAAGAAGTTGATTGAAGGGCCAAATCCTAATGAGAGAGGGAAAAGCTATATTCCTCTTATATTTGCGTTCCAAGTAAGATTTTATTAGATTTTATGGTCGTCCTTCTTTTCTTTGGGTTAAGAATATATAATGTATTATACCTTAGTTGTTATAGATAAATTTCAAGTTTCAGGGCCTTCCCAAATCCTTTTCAATGCATGTTTATGTGGAGAAATTTTTTTCCTTTCTTGATTGACTGTGCAAGAATACTTATAACACATTAGTTCTTAATCTCTCCATATTTGTTTATTTTTCAACAGTATTTCTTTGTTATAAAGCCTATACAACGATCAATCAAGAGGGATATAACAAGAGCGACTAAACCATCGTTGGCGGCGCATGATGCTAAAATCAAGTTTTGATGGGCTGTTCTCCATTGATGTCATGTTACTTTCTCTAAGATGATTTATATCGTATCTCACTCTTATTTACAACTGAATCAAGCTACACCATATAATGCAATTCTACAGCATATGAAAATTCTTTGGTTCCATAGAGAACTCTTTTGCCCCACAAAGTTTAGTAATTTACTTTGTAACAATGCAACCTCTTTGTAGTTTCCTTTTGTTTCAGAATGTATCTTAATTTGAGTGCAATTTGTTTCTGGCCAACTAAAGTGTCTGAGATTTAAACTCATACATTATACATTCAACGGGACTATGGTTGCAACATGATGCTAGAAAGTACCAAACTCTTCTAAATTCCAACAAATATGATTGATTCTTGTGATCAAACTTTCATTTGTCATATGTTAGTATTATATTAAATATGTGTTGAGACTTATGGAATGCTCAAAGTAGTAATCTTCCCTTACCTTAGAGAACTTGATTGTTTTTCTTTTTCTTTTTGAAAAAAACTTAGGTGTAGTTCCTTCGGTACTTTTCATATGGTTCTTAACTAAATTATCAATGATTTCCTCAAATCTATTATTTTTTCAAAGGTTTGTTATAACCAAAAAAGATGTATTTTAGTTAAGAATCATATGAAATCACTTAAGCAAATGTATCTAAGTTTTGTCCTTTCTTTTTCATTATATCAAGTTGGATTGGTTTCATGAATCAATTTCATTAAATTCGACTTAGTTTTTTTTTTTTTTTTTCTGTGTTTTCTTCTACTTCCCTTATCTCCATAGTTAAATTATGGCATTTATGAAACTGATATGATTGAATGGATAAAAATTGTGGCTTTGGTGGATGCAACCCATGTGATAGGTCACTAAAAGGGAAAATGACAATTTCAAAATGAAATATATCCAATTGCTACTGCTTAGGGGGGTCACTAAATTAAACTGATAAGATTATGTTTGTCTGGATGTTATGACTTTGATTTGAGAGGGATTGGGAGTAATCTTATAATAGGAAAAATAAGGTTCTTAGTTGTTATTAAAGCTGAAAAAATAACATACAACAGGTGAGACATATTTGTATTGTAGAATGGAGCTTATGGTATTATTTTGCCCTGACACTAATATGATGTTGTTTATTTCACCATTAGACGAACTCTTGGTGTTGTATTGTTTAAATATACTAATTTGATGATAATATCAATATATAATCATATGTATTGTCCATCCTTTGATTAGGTATATTGTAATTATCTTATACATACTCCCTCCAGAATGAAATATAAGCAAAATTGGTACTTGAAAAGTCAATGTTGAATTACTCATTTAGCTTATATTTCATTCCGGATGGAGTATGTATTAGTCATTTGTTAATTTTAACAATTTTTTTTTCAACTTTCTTCCAGATTTTCTCCCGTGTATATGTAAATAAGTGGAATTAGTTTAATTTCTTAATCTTCAAAAATATATTGTTTAGCTAGAATTCTATCATGCTTATTTATATCTTTTAGATTTGGGGGGGTGTCGTCGTCTCTTCTATGTTAATCTCCAACCTTTTCTTCTATCTTTATTAACCAAAGGTCCGAATGGAGCCAAACCAAAGGCAAATGAAAGCTAACATCTATATCTACAACTTTCATGAAGACACCTAAACCTAATTCAGAACATAAGGGGGTGGAAAAAGTTGGTTTTCCTATGCCTGGAAAGGGTGCACGACCGTGCACCCCCAAAAACATAAAAACTGGAATTTTAGGCAGAAACTACACACATGGTACCCATTTGGCACGACCGTGCACCCCCTACTGACAGCAAAAATCGCAGTTTCGCTGCGATTTTGCTTTGGGGAACCTTCCCTGTCACCGTTTTCGACCTAAAACTCGACAATTTCGTCCCCAATTAACATCTTATGAATACCCTATCATTCAAACCCTAATTTCTCATTAACCTACCAGATTATCTACTCTTTTTAAGGCCAATTCCTCAAATTAAAACCCTACACTAATTCCCTTCAATTCTAATGTTTCAACATCATCATTGTCGTGGTGATTTTCGGAGATCAAGCTATTGATTAGCGTTGACTCACTAATTTTATTTCACGACTGAACTTTTAATTTTTCAAAAGAAAATGGGAAAAAGTTCTAAATTACCCCATTTTTAAAGATTTAGGGTTCGGTGGTTAGTTACGTTTAGGGAAAGTGTTAGCATCCTAAACGTTCGTAGTACTCTACGAGAACCTCTTGATTTTATTTATTTTTTTGGCTATAACTTGCTTATATTTTTTTTTAAGAGAAAATAAGAAATTAGAGTAGTGAGAATCAATTATTTTTTTATTTTTTATGATTTGGAAGGACAAGGTCCTTTGCCTACGTACCCGTGAGGGATCAAAACTCGTAGTTCAGGGTAGAAATACCGATTGATTTGTTTTTGTATTTTTTAGTTTTGAAAAAAGTTTTAAAGATAAAATAAGGCCAAGCGGCAAAAAAGATTAAAATTTGTTTGTATTTTTTTATTTTTTGAAAATGATTAAAGTGTTATTAAAGTTGATTAATGGTTATTTAAGAAAGTAAAAGAGAAAAAAAAGGGCACTTGATTGAAAATCAAGGTTTGTTTAAGAAAATATTTTTTTTTGATGAATTTTGACTTATTTGCATGTTTTTGTTGTTTGATAATTAACTAAAACTAAAAGAAAATAACTAAAAGCTAAGCGCGAGGAATTTCCGTGGTGACGTTGGATCACCACGAAATCCTTTTGAACATAAACTAACCTAATATTTTTTTCATTTTTTTTTATTTTTTTCGACGTAAAGCGGAATAAATAAATAAAATAAAGACACATGCATGATTCTTCTCATTTATGATTTACATTGGTCCTAAATACATTCTAATAGAATAAAAACGAAATAATAAATAAAGATAAAATTGCAAATGCAATAAAATAAATACGCTAAAAATAAACAAAGAAATAAAAATGCATGAAATAAAAGAAAAATAAATAAAAAAATGCATGAAATACTGTAAGATAAATGCAATGAAATAAAATGCATGAGAATAAATAAGGAATTAAAAAATAAAATGCAAGAAATGATAAAAAAAGAAATAAGAAGGAAAAGGGGGGTGATGTGTGCAGAAAGAGGGGTGTAGAGAGAAACCAGAAGAGAAGAAGGAAAGAAAAGGAGTGGGCCGAATGGGTCTGGGCCGATTTTGGGTCATTATAAAAAGTTTCCTCTGGTTTTTTCCTCATTTTCTTTCCTTCCTTCTCTCTCTTCATTTCTTCCCTCTCCCACTTCTCTCTAAGAAACCTGGCCGGAGATCTCTCCGGCGCGGCGGCCGCCGGCGGCGCCACCGTGCCGGAGTGATTCAAACCCTTTTTTTTAAAATACCTTTCCGCCGAAATTTTGTTCGAGACAACGAAAAATTCCGCGAGTAAAATAAAGAAAATCTATGTCAAGGGTCGAAGGGACTTAAATACAGAGTACGCCAATTTTGGACCTAAAAAAATGTGAAATGCTCGTGATGCAAATGCAAATGCAAGACGGCGAAGATGACCTGACTGGGGGTAAAACAAAACCAAAGGATACCCGAGTTTGTTAAAGCAAGGGATCCGACTCCACTGAGGGATAACATAGTTTCACTAGGGAAGGGATTGTCTACTATCGCACTAATTCAGAACGATAGCCTAACAAGACAAAGACCGATGTTACCTACTATCGTGTAAATGATAGCTTAAAAAAAGGTAAAAGAAGGAGACACTATCTATTATCAACAAAGATGATAGCTTAAAGAAGAAAGATGACATGTATTACCTACTATCGTGCATTGATAGCTTAAAAAAAGGTAATAGAAGGAGACACTGTCTACTATCAACAAAGATGATAGCTTAAAGAAGACAGATGACATGTATTACCTACTATCGTCTATTGATAGCTTAAAAAAGGTAATATAAAAAGAAAATACCTTGCCTACTATCAGTGTGCGGATAGCTTAAAAAAGGCAGACAAAATATTTTACCTACTACCACTGTGGGGGGTAGCTTAATGAAGGTTAAATGTAAGGGAAAAGACATGGTCTACTATCGTTGTATGGATAGCTTAATGAAGACCGACAAAATATTTTACCTACTACCGTTGTAGGGTAGCTTAAAGAAGGTAAAATGTAAATGTTAGCTGTTCGGGATATTGCTGAACTGCCACTAAAGACAAGGTACAAAGATAATTGTCAGCTGTTCGGGGAACTGCCACTGACGACAAGGAACAAAGGTATATGTCAGCTGTTCGGGATATTGCCGAACTGCCACTGACGACAAGAAATAAAGGTAAATGTCAGCTGTTCGGGATGTTGCCGACTGCCACTGACGACAAGAAACAAAGGTAAATGTCAGCTGTTCGGGATGTTGCCGAACTGCTACTGACAGTAAGAAACAAAGATAAATGTCAGCTGTTCGAGATGTTGCCGAACTGCCACTGACGATAAGAAACAAAGATAAATGTCAGCTGTTCGGGATGTTGCCGAACTGCCACTGACGACAAGAAACAAAGGTAAATGTCAGCTGTTCGGGATGTTGCCGAACTGCCACTGACGACAAGAAACAAAGGTAAATGTCAGCTGTTCGGGATGTTGCCGAACTGCCACTGACGACAAGAAACAAAGGTAAATGTCAGCTGTTCGGGATGTTGCCGAACTGCCACTGACGACAAGAAACAAAGGTAAATGTCAGCTGTTCGGGATGTTGCCGAACTGCCACTGACGACAAAATGAAGTAAAGACATGCACAAGCTGTTCATTAAGGAACTGCCACTTGGCATAAAGACAGGATAAAAAGATGCACAAGCTGTTTGTTTGAACTGCCACTTGGCATAGAGAGGGTGACATCTTTGGACCAGCCACACTGGGGATGACACTTGGGGAAAAGGAAGGCTACAAATTGTTTATGAATGATGGGTGTGAAAAGATAGTTAAAGCAAGACTCAGGGTGGTCAATGCAATCATGTATGAATGATGTTGTCCTTATGTTGTATATGCATGAATGTATGTATGAATGCATGTATGACAATACGAGTTGTATGAAGGATTGACTTGTGTGATGGTATAACTGTTGAACTTGATGAGACAAGACTGGACAGGTAAGATGGAAAGTGGTCCGACGACGCAGTACAAACACTCAGCAATCTTCATTGGGGATGATGCCACTAGGGACATATCAAAACATTGACGGGGTAAAGTCGCAACAACTGATGGGGAATAAACACTTCCTGGGGAAATCGTGCTAATCCAAAAACCTGGCAGAAGGACTGGTGCTTCTGTGGTCATGCTTATCTTTTGTTTTTTCCTTCTTCTTGAATCCCTAACTTTTGCCTGGACCGCCCTTTCGGGTTTTCAATCCACCGGGAATATATTATTTCTGTATGCCCCTAATTTTTGCCTGGACCGCCCTTTCGGGTTTCGATCCACCGGGGATATATTCTTTTTGTATGTCCCTAATTTTTGCCTGGACCGCCCTTTCGGGTTTTCGATCCACCGGGACGCTCATTTTTGCCTAAGCCGCCCTTTCGGGTTTCCGACTTACCGAGCTTTTCTTTTTTTCTCTTTTTTCTTTTTCTTTTTTCAAGCAATTGACCATCTTCAACCTGCAGAGTTTATCGTTTTTGGGACGGATGCTGGCGCACACTTCACTTATTCATGAGTTCAGAGAGAATGTGTTTGTTGTCTAAGCTTTCCAAAAATATAAAAAGATTTATGATTTTTTTGAAAAAAGTTTTGCTTCAGGTACTACCATCAAAAATAGAAGAAATTTTATAAATAGAATAAACTGGAGTTCCAAATAAAAGGCACAGACTCAAATTTATTTAACAGAGTGGTGGCCCGCCAATGGCATGGCTCCACGGATCTCACAAAGTTTGGAAAATGGTAAATATAAGGGGAAGGTACATTGAACACAATAACCGCTATTCTCCCTAACAACTTTGAATTCCCCTGTTTGGATGCTTCAGATTTAGAGTTTCTTTGACCGCTAATGTGCCCCAAGTGAGTCATGACCAACCTGATGCAGTTACTTTGTCTTCTGATCCTTAATTTTTGCGTAGACCGCCCTTTCGGGTTTTCGACCTATCAGGATGATTATTTTTCTGTTTTATGTCTCTAATTTTTGCTCGGACAGCCCTTTCGGGTTTTCAGTCCACCGAGACGCTCATTTTTGCCTAAGCCGCCCTTTCGGGTTTTCGACTTACCGAGCTTTTCTTTTATTTTTTAGACAAAGTATCTCTTGACTGCATTGGCGTTCACAGGACGGGGAAGCTCATCACCATCCATAATCGTAAGAGTCATTGTACCAATGGAGAAAGCTCTCTTGACGACATATGAGCCTTCATAATTAGGCGTCCATTTGCCCCTGGAGTCCGGTTGAAAGGATAAAATCTTTTTGAGCACAAGGTCTCCTTCTTTAAATTCACGTGGACGAACCTTCTTGTCAAAGGCTTGTTTCATCCTCCTTTGATATAACTGTAAGAGAAGGGGGTTGCCCCTACTGATGTGCGTACCGAAGTATGATACTCATGCAAACCGAAAGGGAGCATCTCATGCCAATCCTTGCAGGTGACCACCATTTTCTTTGATGTATTTTAT
Source organism: Medicago ruthenica (assembly GCA_018208015.1). NCBI lineage: Eukaryota > Viridiplantae > Streptophyta > Magnoliopsida > Fabales > Fabaceae > Medicago > Medicago ruthenica. The sequence continues at coordinate 76,470,569 of CM031377.1, read as the reverse complement.
TGTTTCTGTTTTGTTTTTTTTTCTTTTGTTGTTGTTGTTGTTTTTTTTTTTTTTGCAGTTTCAATGGCACCATTCATCTGGGATTCAACCAGGAATATTGTAATGGCAGTTCTTCGGAACCCAAGTTAATACTTTCATACACTAATAACCGAGAGATATTTTCGGGAATCCCTCCATCCTCCTCCTCTTCAGCTTCGTAAACAGGGAACTCACAGTCGGGAGAGAGCAAATGGTTAAAGTGTTCAACGGGTTTATTGATGTTCAGTCTACATATGATTGATGATTGATTTTAGAAAATGAGTGAAAAATGCAGACCTTTTGAAATTGATTGAAAATAAAATAAAATATATTTTTGGGTTTTTTGTGTTACCATTTTCCAGAAAAAGCAAAGGATAAAGAGACATAGTCGGGGACATAACGACTTTTTATTTGATGATGGGAATGCATAAAGCAAAAAGCCCTACAAAAGTTCACTTTTGTCTCGGGCGGAACGAAAGGATTTTTTTTTAAAAAAAGCGAAAAGCGAAAACAACAAAATGTTATTTGGAACAATGAATAGCGGAAGAGATGTCAACAGCGACCCAATTGCGGCAAACTCTGCTATGTGTCACAAAACTAGCTGCCACCTCCTCAAGATTGTCTTCAACAGGGTAAGCCTCTAAACAAACTTGCACCATATTAACAGATGCAATCCCATGATCCGGTAGTGGATTAGCCTGCACATTGGGGTTCAAATCTTTGAAGGATAGGATATTAGCCTGAATCAACTTTTGGACTTCAGCTTTCAGGGCGTAACAATGCTCAATGTCGTGACCGGGTGCCCCTTGATGGAAAGCACAAGAGAGATCAGGTCTATACCCACGTGGCAACCTTTCAGGTACATGAGGAGGCGCCTTAGTTTGAACAAGTTTTTTCTCAAGCAAAGCGGGAAGCAACATTGCATAAGCCATCGGGATTGGATCAAAATGGGATATCCACTGAACTCGATTCTGTTGGGCGAACTGTTGGGGAGCCTGTTGTCGAGGCTGTTGTTGATACCGTTGCTGAGGCTTTTGCTGAGGTTGAGGCTGATAACCTGGATTCTGGATAACACTAAAGTCAGGTGCGACAGTGACGACATATTGATACCCTGGATACTGTTGCTGAGGCTGCCCATGAGCCACCATACTTACCCCTTGCTCCTTCTTTCCTGAGAAGCCATTCCCAAACTTCTTTGTACTGCTGGCAGCAAAAGCACTTTCCATAACCAAACGTCCTTCTCGGACTCCTTCCTCCAGACGTACTCCCATATTTACCATCTCAGTAAAATCACTAGGTGCACTTGCAATCATCCGCTCATAATAGAATGAACCAAGAGTATTTAGGAAAATCTTGGTCATTTCTTTCTCCTCCAGTGGTGGATTAATCTGAGCAGCAACCTCCCTCCATCTTTTGGCATACTCTTTGAAAGTCTCCTTATCCTTTTGAGCCATGGCCCGAAGTTGGTCTCTGTCTGGGGCCATGTCCAGGTTGTACTTGTATTGGCGAATGAAAGCCTCGCCTAGATCGTTGAAAGTGCGAATGCTAGCACTGTCAAGGTTCATGTACCACTTTAGGGCGGCACCGGTCAGACTGTCGTGGAAGTAATGGATGAGTAGTTGATGATTATCTGTCTGGGTAGACATCTTCCTAGCATACATTACCAGCTGGCTTTGAGGACAGGTGTTCCCCTTGTACTTCTCAAATTCAGGGACCTTGAACTTGGGCGGGATCTTGACATTCGGCACTAGACAAAGGTCGTGGACGTTCTTCCCAAATAGATCTTTCCCACTGAGGGCCTTGATTTCCCGTTGCATCTCGTCAAACTTTTCTTGGAAGTCATCCATCCGATCTCGAGCCCCTACACTTTATGTGTGAAAGATAGGTTCATTGTCAAATGGGGTGGTATGAATCACTAGAGCCGAAAAGGCAATAGTAGCCTGAGGAAAAGTAACATCGGGTTGAGGAACAGGAATTGCTTGATGTGTAGCAGGAATAGGGACAAATCCTTCACTGGAGCTGAGAGGCATGCCCCAGGGATAACCGGGGGGCATGGTGTGTTGTGGAGCGCTGGCGTGCGCTGTCGGAACCGGAGTAGTAGAAGCCGTTAACTGAGCTAGTGAGCCGGAGAGAGGAGGAGACGATGGATGAACTTGTGTAGCTGCCAGCAGCTTTACCAACTCTGTTAATTCTTCGATCTTGATCCGCATGGATGTCATTTCTTCCCGGAGTACTTGGTTTTCTTGTTCCAAATTATCCATTTTCTTTCTTGTTGGATATTTGGTTGTTGGCTTCATGTTTGCTAAAATCAAATAGACAAGCAATTTGTGCTTCAGAAGCTAAAATGTGTCTTCATAAGCTGGAAGCAGAACTTCAGAAGCTGGTACTGTTCATCAGAAGCTGAACTGGTCATCAGACGCACTGTTTAGAAGCTGACCTTCAGACACACTGTTCAGACGCTGACTTTTGTTGACTTTCAGACGCACTGTTCAGACGCTGACTTTAGTTGACCTTCAGAAGCTGCACTTCAGAAGCTACATTTCAGAAGCTTGATTTCTGTTAATTCTCTCATAGTATCTTTTGAAGATTTAATTGAAGAATTATCCAAGCTTTCTTTCTAGAAGGAAGATTGTTTTGCGTGAAGATCTTTATTGAAGATTGGTTTCTTTTATTGATGAATATATTTTCAAAGGAATCTTTGCAAAATATATTTCAGAAATATGTGTGCTTCTATTTGCTTCCAAAAGAATTCTGGAAACATATCTTTGAAGATTTGGTTCGAATTTATGGTGCTGCTGAAGATTATAAATAGAGGAAGCTGCTATTGAAGAATATACAATCAAAAACCAGAAGTTGTCATTGAAAGAGTCTTAGTGTTTTTGAGTCTGTGAGTTGTTGCTCTGTTTTTTGTGCACCACTCATCTGTTAGAGTTGGTTGTTTGTTTTTGAGTTGTAATCACTTAAAGCTTTTAAGCACAAGTGACTGTTTTTATGTTTTGAAGAGTGTCTTCATAATTGTTTAGAGTTTACAATCACTGGGACTGTGATTGCTTGAATAGGAAGTAAGTGGGTTCTTATATCTAGGAGTTCCTAGGTAGAAGTCTATACGGGTAGTGATTGAATGATAAGGCTGGAAAAATAGGGGGCTGTGTCTAGAGTCTTTGAATTGATACTACTTAGTGGATTTCCTTCCTGGATTGGTATCCTCCAGATGTAGGTGAAGTTTGCACCAAACTGGGTTAACAAATAAGCTGTGTTCTTCACTTTCTGTCATTATTTTTCTGCTTCTGAACTACTATTTTAATACTCTGTTTTACGAGTTCAGAACCAGTACCTGCCAGAATTTCAATTGGCATCAGAGCAGGCACCCTGCCTGTATTTAGGTGAGCTCCAGGGAAGATATTTTCTGGCATAATGAAGAAGAAGACAAGATCTGATGAGAAAGGCAGTCAATCCAAAGGTGTTCAGTGCCATGAATGTGAAGGATATGGTCACATTAAAACAGAATGTATCCCATACCTCAAGAGACAAAAGAAAAGCTTGGCTGTTGCTTGGTCTGATAACTCAGAAAGAGAAGAGAATGAGTCTGCTAAGCTTGTTGCTGCCTTTACTGGTAAATGCATGACTGATAATGAAGATATGGTTTCAGAAGCATCATCAGAGTCTGAAGAATCATCTGATGCTGAATCCAATGATGAAGAACTGGCTTACAAAGCACCTGCTGAGTTTTGCAAGAAGTTGCATGTTCAATTTAAAGAAGTGTGCAAGTTGATGGAAGAACAAAAGAGAACTATCAGTCAACTTCAGTCTGAAAGAAGAGAACATCTAGCTCAAATTTCTGATCTAAAAGATGAGGTAACCCAACTGAACTCTCAACTTGATCATATGAAGAAGCAAGTCAGAATGTTAAACACTGGTACTGATGTGCTGGAAAAGATTTTGGAGAGTCAGAACCAAGGGAAACCAAATGGTATAGGCTTTGATGATAGGATCCTGAACAAAAAGCAAAATCCAGATAAAAGGTTCATTGCTGCTGTTAAATCATGTGATCCAATGCTGAATAAACCTAAGTTGGAATACCAGAACCAGCCTCAGGGATCTAAAGACAAGAAGACATCTCATCCTTGGGTATGTCATCACTGTGGTAAAAAGGGACATATTAAGCCATTTTGTTACAAGCTGCATGGATACCCCAAGCATTTTCAACAAAGAAACGTGGAACCAGCTGTGAACAAAAGCAAGGGCAAGAAGGTATGAAGACCAAAATGTGCAACTGTTGCCCAGAGTCTGAACAATAGGAAAGGAAAGGCTGTTGCTGCTGACAGCAGGCCCACTCCTGTAGCAAAGAAAATTTCTGTTGCTGGACCATCTAAAGTCTGGAGCAAGGTGTTGGTTCCTATCCCTAAGGCACTAAAAGGAAAGGAAGTAGATCCTTGTGAGTCTGAGTATAATTTTGAGCAAGACATCATGAAGAGAATTGCTGATCTTGAGAAGCAGATTGATCGGAAGAAGACTCTGAATGTGCCTGAAGCACACATCAACTGAACAACATCTGATGTTGTGTCTAATGAAGACTAAGCAACTTCTGATGCTGAGTCTGAAGACTGTCAAGTTGGTGACTGATGTCCTGGATTTCATTTTGTGTTTCTGGTTTGCTAGTGTGCTGTACTCTGCAGTTTTTTTTTTGTTCTTCTGTGTGTGGATGCTATGTGGTTCTGATCATAATGTTGGTGATGTGATGGGTTCTGTACTGATGTTTCTGATGCTGATCCTGATATGGTGTTTGTGTGGTGTTCTGTGATGTGCTTATGCTATGTTACTTGTGTTTCTCTGCTCCTGGTGTTTGCTGGTTGTTTTGTCAACATTGTTTGGCTAAAAAGGGGGAGAAATAAGTATGTGTATCTGTTTCAGAAACTATTCAACAGTTCAGGGGGAGTTGGAGTTTCTGATTGATCTGTTTCAGGGGGAGTTCCAGAATGTGTTTCAGGGGGAGTTCCTGAGTTGTGTTGTACCTGAGTATCTGTTCAGAGGTAGTTCAGGGGGAGTATTTGTGTGTAATGTAGTGATTCATCCGCTGCTGACTCTGTTGCTACATTTGTGTTTTGTTCTTCATAGTTGCGTACCTTGATGTTTGAAGAATTTGCTTGTTGTTGTGCTCAAATTGATTTTAGCCAAAAATTTACCAAAGGGGGAGATTGTTGGATATTTGGTTGTTGGCTTCATGTTTGCTAAAATCAAATAGACAAGCAATTTGTGCTTCAGAAGCTAAAATGTGTCTTCAGAAGCTGGAAGCAGAATTTCAGAAGCTGGTACTATTCATCAGAAGCTGAACTGGTCATCAGACGCACTGTTCAGAAGCTGACCTTCAGACGCACTGTTCAGACGCACTGTTCAGACGCTGACTTTTGTTGACCTTCAGAAGCTGCACTTCAGAAGCTGCATTTCAGAAGCTTGATTTCTGTTAATTCTCTCACAGTATCTTTTGAAGATTTAATTGAAAAATTATCCAAGCTTTGTTTCTAGAAGGAAGATTGTTTTGCGTGAAGATCTTTATTGAAGATTGGTTTCTTTTATTGATGAATATATTTTCAAAGGAATCTTTGCAAAATATATTTCAGAAATATATGTGCTTCTATTTGCTTCCAAAAGAATTCTGGAAACATATCTTTGAAGATTTGGTTCGAATTTATGGTGCTGCTGAAGATTATAAATAGAGGAAGCTGCTATTGAAGAATATACAATCAAAAATCAGAAGTTGTCATTGAAAGAGTCTTAGTGTTTTTGAGTCTGTGAGCTGTTGCTCTGTTTTTTGTGCACCACTCATCTGTTAGAGTTGGTTGTTTGTTTTTGAGTTGTAATCACTTAAAGCTTTTAAGCACAAGTGACTGCTTTTATGTTTTGAAGAGTGTCTTCATAATTGTTTAGAGTTTATAATCACTGGGACTGTGATTGCTTGAATAGGAAGTAAGTGGGTTCTTATATCTAGGAGTTCCTAGGTAGAAGTCTATACGAGTAGTGATTGAGTGATAAGGCTGGAAAAACAGGGGGCTGTGTCTAGAGTCTTTGAATTGATACTACTTAGTGGATTTCCTTCCTGGATTGGTATCCTCCAGATGTAGGTGAAGTTTGCACCGAACTGGGTTAACAAATAAGCAGTGTTCTTTACTTTCTATCATTATTTTTCTGCTTCCGAACTGCTATTTTAATACTCTGTTTTACGAGTTCAGAACCAGTACCTGCCAGAATTTCATTTCTTATATTTGCCCGAGTGTTGTACGTGTAAGTCGGTTTCTGCAGAGGACGTCGGGCTACTTTCTTGAACTGGGCAGATGGACCTTTTTGGAAAAACAAAATGTGAGACTCGGTTTGGGAAACTATGAATGCTATATGATGCATGATCATGCTTATGCAAAAAGAAAGATTTTTTATCGAAATACTTTGTTGAAGTAATTGTAAACATCATGGTTTGAACAATTCGTTTAAGCATTAAAACATTACAAAATAGTTCCTTTTTTAGAAACCAAGCCAAGGGACCAATTCAAAAGTCCTTTAGTGGAAGCTAGATTTTAACAGAATTTTTTTTAAAGACTCCTAGCTTCCTTAAATTTGTCAAATCCGGGCTTTTGAGTTGTACTTCTGAGTGTTCCTCTTTGTGAAGTTCATTCCTACAACAAAACTTGCCTAAGTCTTTCGATACTTGATGCAAAAAAAAGTTTATGAATGAATGCATGTATGCATGATTATGCTAAAGAAACGGAGAAAACATGGTGAGGTTAAGTCCATAATGTTGGAGTCAAGGGTAAACACGCTATTTGGTAAGGACTATGGTTTCATATGTACCTGTATCACGGGTTCTACCAAGTTCCCAAAGTCATTGACCACTTCCGAATATTGTCGGATTACGGGACTACTCCCGGTCCAACGACGTTCGTAGGAAAGTCTCATTTGAGTGTAGTATCGCGTATCAACCAATTCAAGACTACTCTTGATTAGCCACCGCACTGCGTCCTAAAAGGCCAAGATGGGTTAAAGGTAACTCTAAAGGTCCTCAACTTCATAGGTCGCTTAAAAATAACAATGCCAAACACGACTACTCATGTCGACATGGTATTACCTTTAAGAGACCTCCATTGAGTGGGGTTGTATCACATGTACCAAAACCCAAGACTACTCCTGATATGGCACTTTGATTATACCACCATCCTATCTTATGATTTCTCTCAAGTCCGGGTGTAGGACTTATCTCACCACTCACGTAAAAGGGAAAACACACATAGACACGTATTTACACTCTTATTTTTATTTTAAGCAAGTTATAGCACAAAATAATTAAATAAATTCAAGTTAGGCTCAACCCTCTTAGGGAAGTCCCTAGTGAAGTCGCCATTTCTGTCGCGGTGATTTTCGGAGATCAAGCTATTGATTAGCGTTGACTCACTAATTTTATTTCACGACTGAACTTTTAATTTTTCAAAAGAAAATGGGAAAAAAATTCTAAATTACCACATTTTAAAGATTTAGGGTTCGGGGGTTAGTTACGTTTAGGGAAGGTGTTAGCACCCTAAACGTTCGTAGTACTCTACGAGAACCTCTTGATTTTATTTATTTATTTTGGCTATAACTTGCTTATATATTTTTTTAAGAGAAAAGAAGAAATTAGAGTAGTGAGAATCAATTGTTTTTTTTATTTTTTATGATTTGGAAGGACAAGGTCCTTTGCCTACGTACCCGTGAGAGATCAAAACATCGTAGTTCGGGGTAGAAATACCGATTGATTTGTTTTTGTATTTTTTAGTTTTGAAAAAAGTTTTAAAGATAAAATAAGGCCAAGCGGCAAAAAAGATTAAAATTTGTTTGTATTTCTTTATTTTTTGAAAATGATTAAAGTGTTATTAAAGTTGATTAATGGTTATTTAAGAAAGTAAAAGAGAAAAAAAAGGGCACTTGATTGAAAATCAAGGTTTGTTTAAGAAAAGATTTTTTTTTTGATGAATTTTGACTTATTTGCATGTTTTTGTTGTTTGATAATTAACTAAAACTAAAAGAAAATAACTAAAAGCTAAGCGAGAGGAATTTCCGTGGTGACGTTGGATCACCACGAAATCCTTTTGAAAATAAACTAACCTAATATTTTTTCATTTTTTTTTATTTTTTTCGATGTATAGCGGAATAAATAAATAAAATAAAGACACATGCATGATTCTTCTCATTTATGATTTACATTGGTCCTAAATACATTCTAATAGAATAAAAACGAAATAATAAATAAAGATAAAATTGCAAATGCAATAAAAGAAATATGCTAAAAATAAACAAAGAAATAAAAATGCATGAAATAAAAGAAAAATAAAAATAAAATGCATGAAATACTGTAAGATAAATGCAATGAAATAAAATGCATGAGAATAAATAAGGAATTAAAAAATAAAATGCAAAAAATGATAAAAAAAAGAAATAAGAAGGAAAAGGGCGGTGCTGTGTGCAGAAAGGGGGGGTGTAGAGAGAAACCAGAAGAGAAGAAGGAAAGAAAAGGTGTGGGCCGAATGGGTCTGGGCCGATTTTGGGTCATTATAAAAAGTTTCCTCTGGTTTTTTCCTCATTTTCTCTCCTTCCTTCTCTCTCTTCATTTCTTCCCTCTCCCACTTCTCTCTAAGAAACCTGGCCGGAGATCTCTCCGGCGCGGCGGCCGCCGGCGGCGCCACCGTGCCGGAGCGATTCAAACCCTTTTTTTTTAAAAAAGATTTTGCTTTTCAGGATCCTTTCCTTCTCCTCTTCTCAAAAAATCAAATTAGATTTTTTCAAATATTTTTAACAAAGAGTGGATCTAAATTTGATTTTTTTTTGAAAAGAAACAAAAAACTACCTTGAAAATTCGATTCGGTTTGTATGTTCGAGTTGTTTTTTGTTCAAGCCTTGGTTCAGGTTTGGGCTTATGGTCCTGGTTTGTAGGTGGTTCGATTATGGGTGGAGTTTGTGGTTTGGCCGTGGGTAGAGTAAGATGCTGTGTGATTTTGTGGATTCGGTTGGTACGGTTTATGGCCGACTTGTTGAAACAAAAATCTTTTTTATGAATGTTTTAATGATAACAAACCTTATGGAATAAAGGCTAAAGTTTTATGAATGATGATCTACTGATGTTTGCACTTAAGTCTTTTCACAGAAGTAGACAAGAAAGAAGTCTCTTACAAGTGCATATATATACTCAGTGGAAGATTACCAAAACAGTAGCATCACAAGCTCAAAGAAGATATAAAAAGAATATTATTTGAATCAAAAGAGTGTTGATCAAAGATTCAACAAGAAGATGAATTTTACTATCAATTGACTCATCCTCGTCACCACATGGTTTTCAATAAAGCCTTAAAAATTCGAGGAATAAAGGGTTAATATTTGAATGGTACACAAGATCACTCTTAAAAGTCATGTGACAAAACACAGATTGAGTTTTTGTTACATACCTTGAGTATCTACAAGATACGAAGATTCAAGAATGATCTTCAAATAGTTTCTAAAAGAGTTTAAGGAAAAGGCATAAAACTTTCATTCAAGAGAATGATTGATTTTACCTTCATGACTACATGCATGCTTAAACTAAAACATCTCAAAGATACTCAATGGACAAGAAACATTGTGTGGAATCACTTAGAAGAATTATGAGAAGAATTGCATCAACAACTAAATAATTCAAGGTTAATTGACCAAGAAGATATTGTCTTCTCATAAAGAAGAGAACAATATCAACTTTGATGAAAAAATATTCTCACAATGAAGATGATTATTACACTCGAAATTATTCTCATTACTTCACCGAAATGATTAGAATCAACTCCGAAGAGAAACCAATCCATGAATGAACTATTCATTAAGCCATTCATTAATTGGAGAATTATCAAGAAAGAAAATTCATGATAATATGCACGAAGATTCTATCATAAAAGAATTAGGATGATCCAAGAATCTTCCATCATTATTCAAGATATGATTTGGGAGAATAGAAATCAATCAAAGGAATTTTGACTTTGAGAAAGGTTTCTCATGTTCTTACAAAGAACATTCTGGTCATACAAAGTGAAGAGAACATCCTTATTTGATGTTTTAAAGATTACAAACATATTAAATTTATTTCATCTTGTTATCTACTAATCCATTTTGTGAGAATTGTTTCATGAGAACATTACGAGAACGTTCTGGTCACTGTTCCATGAACCTTCTGGATACAATGAAACATTTACATCAAAAGGCAAGAAAGCAAAAAGGAATGCATGGCATTAAAACATGAGAAGTTATCTTAGGGTGTTGAAAGTTTCGATCCATTTGGAGAAAAGCCCATCAAAAGATAAATATCTCATGAAATGTATTAAGTCACATGTGAAATGGAATGACATCATCATATGACATCATGGTGACATAAACATAAGTGACTTGCAAGTTTTTACAGCAAGCAACATCTCACTACAGCAAGCAACAGCTCATTACAGCTGTATACTTCACACGTTGAAGCAACAAAAGCAAGCTGAATCAACCAGAACGTTCTGAGAACATTCTGGATGAATTAAAGAAGAAGTGTGAAATCAAATGAAGCTGTAGACAGCTGTAAAAAACGTGTCTAACAGCTCTATTTTCACCCTTGGTCACCAAGACACTCCTCACCTATAAATACAAGAGGCTTTGGAAGTTAAATGCAAGAGTTTGCAAAGAAAAACATCTCTCTCTTTCAAGCTCTTCACAAAATCTCTCTCAAAAGTTCTAGATCATACTCTTATGAGTTTTTTAGTAAAATCTCAAACATCTGTTGAGTATTTTATTTGATCGAAAAACTATCTCATTATACAAAGTGTATTATATTCTCAAGTCTATTCGTAACGATAGTTTGAGAAGGAATTTGTAACAACCTTTCTTGTGCGAAAGCAAAGAATTGTAGAAGCCTGCTGGGGTTGATAATACAGGGTGTAACGGACTGATCTGGTGTGATCAAGAATCTATGGTGCTAGTCAGAAGTTTCTGTTAGCAGGATACTATAGTGGATAATCTCACACGAGGTGTGGGGACTGGAAGTAGCCGGGTTTGGTGAACCAGGATAAATCTCCTGTGTTTTTCTCTCTTCCCTTCTCTATTATTTTCATTGCACGATATACACACACTATCACAAATAATAATAATATCTATTAATCTCTCCAGAATATTCTGGTCCTAATTAATCACAATCAATCCAGAGTTCTCTGGTCCTAATTAATTTAATCATTTATATTGTCTTGATTAATTCATACAACTGCATCCAGAATATTCTGGTCCAAGATAAAACAAATTCTTAAGTTAAACTCACGTTTAAAATCAACATATAATATTGTTTTATCATTCTGCTTTTATATTAATCATTCTCCAGAATATTCTGGTCCTTGCTTTAAAAGCTTAATATCATTCTGCAGTTATTTAATCATTCTCCAGAACATTCTGGTCCTTGCTTTAAAAGCTTAATATCATTCTGCTGTTATTTAATCATTCTCCAGAACATTCTGGTCCATAGTAAAAGCAACTTAATTTAATCCAGAACATTCTGGTCCTAGATAAAACAAACATTTTTATCTAAAAATCTGTAATCTTGTTATACTAACAATTACCAAGAATTTTCTTGAGTATATAAACTTGTTAAGTTTTTCAGGAGTAATTTTAAATGGGTCACAATTCAAACCCCCCCTTTCTTGTGACTATTTCTTCCACTTCAATTGGCATCAGAGCCTGTCTCTAAGGTTTAAGCACTTCACAGTGTAAGAGGAAAAGATTCGGGAAGAAGTGATGTCAAAAATTTCAAATCAAAGTTCATGTCGTAGATGGAACAAGCTCGTCCATTTCAAAACTAAAGAACAAATAAGATTCATTTGTAAAAAGAAATCTATGATGGCAACTCGAGTTAACTTTGATAACTCAAAAATAAAAGAAGAAACCAACATGTGTCTAATAGCACGCAAGGAAAATAAAAAGGTAACTTTTGAACCCTCTCTTTTCTGCACAAAAATGGAAGATGATTTTGATAATCTTCTATATGATTCAAACATTCTATCTGAGAAATGTATTTTATTAAAAGAACAAATTTCTGAGATAAATAAAGAAAAAGAAAAACTACAAATCTTGAATGATAAATATCTTCAAACTATTCAAGAATTGCAGAAATCTCATTTTAGAATGTCTGAACAACAAAAGATTCTCAATGAGAAAAATCTCAAAAATCATCCTTCATAACGTTCTGGAACTCAGGACGAAAATGTTATTTTAAAAATAGAAGTTGATAAATTGAAAAATAGTTTAACCAAGTTTGTAAAATCCACTAAAGCCTCTCAAAAGATCATTGGATCTAAAATGGAGATATTTAACAAAGTTGGTCTAAACTTCAAAACTTCTCCAAAACAAAAGCTTTATGAAAACTTTTTTGCATCAAAAAGGAAGGATGATAAAATTAGAAAAAGATGTTCATATTGTAATAAATATGGATACCTCTCCTCAAATTGTTATCCTATGAAAAGATTTGAGAAAGCTAAAGAAGAAGGTTCTTATTATAATAAATTTAATCATCCTAGACCAAAACGTTCTTGTAAAAAAAAAAGTTGAGAAGGTTAAAACAAAATGTTTTTATTGTAACAAATATGGTCATCTTGAATCAGTTTGTTATCATAAGAAAAGACTTGAAAAGATTATATTTGAAAAGTCTTATCATAAAAGATTTGAATCATCTTTTCACACTAAATCACAATGGTCTCAAAAGGCTGAGATTGGTAGAAGAGTATGTTCTTCTTACAACAAATCTGATCATCTTAAATCACAATGTGATCGTAAGAAAAATTCTCTTGAGAAGATAAACACTAACCTCCAAGGACCCAAATCAATATGGGTACCAAAATGATTACCAATTTGTGATGCAGGAATGTCTTCTAAAAATTTAGGGAAAACCTTGATTCTTGGAAAATTGATGCTCAAGAAATTAGTTTGGAGATCAAAAGAATGATGATTCTCAAACTAAATACAAGTGACAAATATCATTAACTTGGTTATTTGCAACATTTGATGCTCACACACTCACAATTTTACCTATGCTGTTTCACTTATAATCTTATTTGATGATGACCTTATTTGTGGTGTTTTTAACTTTATAATTTAATAACAATTTAATTAAGTAAAAATCAAACAAAATTTTGTATTTACATGTTTGAAAGATAAACAACAATTTGTGTCATGTATCCAAGTTTACTTTGAGATAGCTAAAAAGTATCTCAAAATCAAACTACACATGTGAAAACCTATGTATTTTCAAATCTATGTCATTCATTTAAAAAATATTTTATGATAGAGTTTTGGTATTGTTTGTGTATTTTTTAAACCAGTAAGTAATAATTAACAATGCATTTACCCTCTAGAGTTTTACAAAAACAAATCATTTGTGTGAAATAGTGTAATTACGATATCTTTGTATTTCTTTTCTACAAGAAAAGTATATTTATGTCACTAACCATGCAGCTTAACTACACTCATTTGTGCACATTGTAAGTACAAGCACAATCCTCACCACACACACATAAATTCCACTCAAAAGAATTTGCAAGATTAGGTTATACTTTTGATCCAAAAATCATCTTTGTGATCTTTACTACTTCTATATCAAAGTACAAAATATTCAAATTTGATATAAGAAAAGGTCTCTCAAAATTTTGTTTTGAAAATAACTAAATATGTGAAGTTTGTGTTCTAGAAAAATAAGTCAAGAGTAATTCTCTTCTCAAAGAAATTAATTAAAACTCTTGAATTTCTTCACATAGATTTATTTGGGATCTTATCAAAACTACAAGTCTTATGGCTTTGTAATAGATAAGTGTTATCCAAAAGTCATTTGAGTTTATTTTTTAAAAAAAAAGGGTTTAAGGATGATTGCTTAAAATCGTTCTAAAAATTCTTTATTAAAAAATTCAAAATGAAAAACCTCAAATATCATTTATTTAAGGAATGATCATAAAATTATCTTTGACATGATTTATTTTGTTCAAAAACTTTCCATCAAAATTAGAGTTTTTGAAAAGTGTTATAAATACTTTTGGAGAAAAGTCATGAACAATGCATCTTTGTGTTTTTCACTTTATTTTATCCAAAACATATCAAAGGTTGATCCTAAGTCATGATTAAATGACCAAGTTCTAAAAATCTATATGAAAGAGCTTACATGAGAAAGAGTTGAACAAAAATTATTCTTATGACATGAGAATGATGATCATTCTAAAAGAAGGAGAAGAAGATAAAGCTACTAATGATCAATCTGCTTCAAAAGGTTATGCTTATTGATGCTTGAAATTCTCTATTCAAAAGGGAAAAGGTATGAGAAAGAGAAACATGTTATACTCATTAAATCTCAAAGAAAAGTCATCCAAAAAGGTACACTCATTTATAAACTTTATAATACTTGCAAATTGATATGCAATGTTATGTTATGAATGATTGGATGCTCTTAGAAATACACGATAAAATCATTTCCAAATTTGTGTGACTTCAAACCTTAATTGTATGCATTAATTGCTGTGATGTCTAATATATGCATAAGTCTAACTCCTAGCCTAAATGCAATAAATTTTTCATTATTATTTCTATTCCTTTCATAAAGATATGATATCCATAAATATCTTTATAAATCATATTTGATGATTAAAATTATTGCATTATGCTTTATGTTTTGAGAAGACATGTTAAGAATGCATTTAAAACAAAATTGTGTGTTCTAAATTGAACAAGGAGTTGATGTTGTGTCAAGAACAACTTTTGCATAACTCTCTTTAATTTCACACTCATCTCTTATGGAATATCTTGATGAATATTAAATGATTCAACTTCACTTTGACAAAATTCATCTCTTCGCATTCTTAAATGAAATCATTCTAATGTTCTTAAAATGCATTTCTAAATAAGTTATTATCGTAAATTGCAATTTGAATAATTCTCATTTTTAATGGTTCATCAAAATTTTGTTCCTAAATGACATGTGATGATAGGCCATAGAGCTAGATCATAAAAATATCTTAATTGTAATATTTCATAATGGTCTGAAATTTGATGATATCTATTAAATTTATTCTAGTTTATTCATTAACATATTCATTTCTTGATTCTTAAGGGATATATTTTGAATATGGTTTTTGCAAATATTTTAATATGGATTATAAAAATTTCAGTCTCCAAACATGTTTTTAAATAGATCTTAATTTAAGATTTATCTTTGAAATATTTTCAAAAGAAACACAAATTGTTCTTGAACTTTTTAAAATGTTGAGAATGTTCTCGTCACAGTAATCAATTAAAATTTTGCATGTAAAAGGCAAATGAATTAACACTGTGTAAGTTCAAATTTTTTGGCAATGTTTTAAATATATATTGATTGCATTATTGATCAATATCTTGGTATGTGAATGTCTTTCTGTATTCTTTGTAGAAAACATATTTCTCATCATGACAAGAATACTCTAAAGTAAATGAGTTAGCTTCTTAATCATAATGCATAATAGACTTGAGATTCACTACAAGAAAAATGTCAAAATATCATGTTTTTGATAATTAAAATACAAATCATATGTTGTTCTTACACAAGTATGATATTTTAAATATGTATATTCATGAATTGATTTTTGATATGTCTTGTCTAAAAATCATGCTTCAATTTCTTTTAAAATGAATATTCTAATTTAAGATTTATTGTTGAAAGAATTTCAACAAAGAAGTCATATAATTGGTTTATATGAGAATGATTTGTGTGATTCAAAATTGTTCTAAGAAAGAAAAGATTTGCATATTTTGTACCTAAACTAATATTGAAACATGTTCATGACATGAAAATTTGGTTTAAGCATTGTTGAATGTCTACCTTGCTGCACTTGCAAACAATGGAGACAAAAATAGAGATGTATGCATCAATGACGTATCAATATATGTTTGTGCATAAATATGTCGCATTAAGAGAACTCACACATGCACACTTACAAATAAATTTAATCATATACTTGATTAAAAACATGTGTGTCTTTCCAATTCTTGTGAAATACATGTAATTGATTTCCATTATAATGAGCAAATCATCTTGCATATAATTATCATTTAAAGATGTTTACCCTCTGAAAATATTTAGAAAAATCCTCAACATGAAAATCTTTTGAAGAGAGAAATATTTTTGACATTGTGTTAAATGACTCTGATTTCATCGCTTCCACTAATGAATCATTTTCTCTCGATTTAAAAAATTGCTGAATATGATTAATTGATCATAATTGTCATTGTTCATGTATTAACTGAAATACATATTAATCATGATACATGCTTGATTAAGTTTGATAGGAGAGTATTACTTCTCAAAAACATGATTCTTATGTGCAATATCTTTCTATTGTTTATTTCCACATCTGTACTTCATTTTTTTTATATATCATACGCAATACTTTTTGATAGATGCCAAAAGGGGGAGAGATATATGTGTGATGAGAGAGTAACATAGGATGGGGAGAAAACTCAAAGATGAATTTAATCAATGAAGAATGTAAAAATTAACCTCTTGCATATGTTTAGGGGGAGTTTAATTAGAATGATAAGAATTAAACTCTTGCACGTGTTTAGGGGGAGCTTAATTTCATATCTATAAACATTCTTACATTTCTTATTATACACATCCATAAAACTTAAGATTTATTCAAAAGAGGTTTGTCATCATCAAAAAGGGGAAGATTGTTGAAACAAAAATCTTTTTTATGAATGTTTTAATGATAACAAACCTTATGGAATAAAGGCTAAAGTTTTATGAATGATGATCTACTGATGTTTGCACTTAAGTCTTTTCACAGAAGTAGACAAGAAAGAAGTCTCTTACAAGTGCATATATATACTCAGTGGAAGATTACCAAAACAGTAGCATCACAAGCTCAAAGAAGATATAAAAAGAATATTATTTGAATCAAAAGAGTGTTGATCAAAGATTCAACAAGAAGATGAATTTTACTATCAATTGACTCATCCTCGTCACCACATGGTTTTCAATAAAGCCTTAAAAATTCGAGGAATAAAGGGTTAATATTTGAATGGTACACAAGATCACTCTTAAAAGTCATGTGACAAAACACAAATTGAGTTTTTGTTACATACCTTGAGTATCTACAAGATACGAAGATTCAAGAATGATCTTCAAATAGTTTCTAAAAGAGTTTAAGGAAAAGGCATAAAATTTTCATTCAAGAGAATGATTGATTTTACCTTCATGACTAAATGCATGCTTAAACTAAAACATCTCAAAGATACTCAATGGACAAGAAACATTGTGTGGAATCACTTAGAAGAATTATGAGAAGAATTGCATCAACAACTAAATAATTCAAGGTTAATTGACCAAGAAGATATTGTCTTCTCATAAAGAAGAGAACATTATCAACTTTGATGAAAAAAATATTCTCACAATGAAGATGATTATTACACTCGAAATTATTCTCATTACTTCACCGAAATGATTAGAATCAACTCCGAAGAGAAACCAATCCATGAATGAACTATTCATTAAGCCATTCATTAATTGGAGAATTATCAAGAAAGAAAATTCATGATAATATGCACGAAGATTCTATCATAAAAGAATTAGGATGATCCAAGAATCTTCCATCATTATTCAAGATATGATTTGGGAGAATAGAAATCAATCAAAGGAATTTTGACTTTGAGAAAGGTTTCTCATGTTCTTACAAAGAACATTCTGGTCATACAAAGTGAAGAGAACATCCTTATTTGATGTTTTAAAGATTACAAACATATTAAATTTATTTCATCTTGTTATCTACTAATCCATTTTGTGAGAATTGTTTCATGAGAACATTACGAGAACGTTCTGGTCACTGTTCCATGAACCTTCTGGATACAATGAAACATTTACATCAAAAGGCAAGAAAGCAAAAAGGAATGCATGGCATTAAAACATGAGAAGTTATCTTAGGGTGTTGAAAGTTTCGATCCATTTGGAGAAAAGCCCATCAAAAGATAAATATCTCATGAAATGTATTAAGTCACATGTGAAATGGAATGACATCATCATATGACATCATGGTGACATAAACATAAGTGACTTGCAAGTTTTTACAGCAAGCAACATCTCACTACAGCAAGCAACAGCTCATTACAG
This sequence comes from Medicago ruthenica, assembly GCA_018208015.1. NCBI lineage: Eukaryota > Viridiplantae > Streptophyta > Magnoliopsida > Fabales > Fabaceae > Medicago > Medicago ruthenica. The sequence continues at coordinate 76,452,376 of CM031377.1, read as the reverse complement.
CTGTATACTTCACACGTTGAAGCAACAAAAGCAAGCTGAATCAACCAGAACGTTCTGAGAACATTCTGGATGAATTAAAGAAGAAGTGTGAAATCAAATGAAGCTGTAGACAGCTGTAAAAAACGTGTCTAACAGCTCTATTTTCACCCTTGGTCACCAAGACACTCCTCACCTATAAATACAAGAGGCTTTGGAAGTTAAATGCAAGAGTTTGCAAAGAAAAACATCTCTCTCTTTCAAGCTCTTCACAAAATCTCTCTCAAAAGTTCTAGATCATACTCTTATGAGTTTTTTAGTAAAATCTCAAACATGTGTTGAGTATTTTATTTGATCAAAAAACTATCTCATTATACAAAGTGTATTATATTCTCAAGTCTATTCGTAACGATAGTTTGAGAAGGAATTTGTAACAACCTTTCTTGTGCGAAAGCAAAGAATTGTAGAAGCCTGCTGAGGTTGATAATACAGGGTGTAACGGACTGATCTGGTGTGATCAAGAATCTATGGTGCTAGTCAGAAGTTTCTGTTAGCAGGATACTATAGTGGATAATCTCACACGAGGTGTGGGGACTGGAAGTAGCCGGGTTTGGTGAACCAGGATAAATCTCCTGTGTTTTTCTCTCTTCCCTTCTCTATTATTTTCATTGCACGATATACACACACTATCACAAATAATAATAATATCTATTAATCTCTCCAGAATATTCTGGTCCTAATTAATCACAATCAATCCAGAGTTCTCTGGTCCTAATTAATTTAATCATTTATATTGTCTTGATTAATTCATACAACTGCATCCAGAATATTCTGGTCCAAGATAAAACAAATTCTTAAGTTAAACTCACGTTTAAAATCAACATATAATATTGTTTTATCATTCTGCTTTTATATTAATCATTCTCCAGAATATTCTGGTCCTTGCTTTAAAAGCTTAATATCATTCTGCAGTTATTTAATCATTCTCCAGAACATTCTGGTCCTTGCTTTAAAAGCTTAATATCATTCTGCTGTTATTTAATCATTCTCCAGAACATTCTGGTCCATAGTAAAAGCAACTTAATTTAATCCAGAACATTCTGGTCCTAGATAAAACAAACATTTTTATCTAAAAATCTGTAATCTTGTTATACTAACAATTACCAAGAATTTTCTTGAGTATATAAACTTGTTAAGTTTTTCAGGAGTAATTTTAAATGGGTCACAATTCAAACCCCCCCTTTCTTGTGACTATTTCTTCCACTTCACGACTGGTGTTTATGGGTTTTGATTTGGATTTGATATGGTTTTGGTGTTAGGGTTTGTTTGTGACTATGGATTTGTGGTGGCTTGGCCGAATTTAGGGTTTGCGATTTGTGATGTGATGGTGGTTGTTGGTGGCGGCTTGTGGTGACCGTGGGGGGTTGGTTGTGGGGTTGACCGTATATGGTGATTTGAGTAGGGAGGTGGTTCTGATGATTGTTGGTTCTGATCGTGATTGGCTGATTGGGATTTTTTGGATGTTCCCTCGGTTACTGATTCCCCCCCTGTTATGTTAGCAGACTCAGTGTCTAAATACACTTGATTTGCCATCACTGACCATAATGATCAATGAATGACAGTTAAGTGACAAATTAAAACACATTAAGTTTCTAAAAAAAGTCTTCTCCACAAAGGTCAGGCTGTAAAAATTAAAAAAGGTAACTAGTAAAAAAAGGAAGAAAAAAGAATAAACAATAAAAATGCTAAATAAAATAACAATAAAAATATTTAAAAGAATAAAAATAAAGATAAAAATAATAATAAAAACAAAAACAAAAAGACGGACCCAAATGAAACAAAAAAAAATGAGGTATTTTAAAATACCTCTCTGCCGAAATTTTGTTCGAGACGAAGAAAAATTCCGCGAGTAAAAAAAAGAAAACTTAGGTCAAAAATTGGGGTATGACAATCATCGTCTTCGTTCATAATCATATTACCATCACAAATTACAACATAACGACAACATGAACTTAAGAATATCAAACAACCCCCGTCAAGAATAAGACACCCTAAAGTGAAGAGATTCTCCCCCTTACCTCGAATCGTTCGAAAATTCCGGTTTTTTGCTTGACCTTGTTGCAGCTAGGGTTTCTCTTCCTCTGCTCTTCTCTTCTTTCTTTTCCATGTTCAGCAATATTGACTCTTCTAACTTCTAAGGGCTTCTATTTATATTCAGGTCAGTCACTCGTTGTAATCCTTTTCTCCTCTACTCACTATTCTTTTACTTCCTTCCTCCCCCACTTATTTAAAACTTATATTCTACACCCCGACTCTATTATTTTTACTTAATTCTTCTCTACATCATATTAGTCCTCATAGTACATCATTAATCATCGACACTCTATTCCCTCATAAATAATATAATACTCAAGCAACATGCATCTTTATAATCATAATAAATACGACTCCACCTATTTAACCTCACAAAATTAATTAAATATAAATTTGGGGTGATACAAGAATCAACTCTTACTTTTTCAGTGTGAAAATACAAATATGAAGTACAAATGCTAATTGAAGAAGAAGGGCACATCCAGGGGGAATAATCGGAAAAGTACAGAGAGAAATCATCATCAATCATTATGCCTAATCCTTCAGACTCGACCCCTATTTATATTCTAACCCTCAACTCTAAATCTGTTACCTTGTATAGGGAATCTTCTTTCTAAATCCGCGTCAAAGATCTTGGATTTGTGGCAGTTTGTTATGAATGCCTCCCCTTGCTAGCTGAAGTACCGTTACATTACCCCCTCCTTTAAAACCAGCCTTGTCTTCACGGATGAATGTTGGATAGCTTGCTTGAATATCTTCTATGTCTTCCCAAGTAGCCTCTTGCTGAGGGTCATTCTCCTGTTGCACTAGTATTGGTTGTATGTTCTTATGCCCTATAATAATGGTTCTAGTTGCCAACACTTTGGTTGGATGAAGTACTGGGCCCAATTCAGAGACTGTCAGTGGCAGAGGCATGTAAGGTTTTACAGAGTCACCTATAAAGAGTTTAAGTTGCGACACGTGAAAAATATGGTAAATCCTTGCAGTAGCAGGCAGCTTCAATCTGTAAGCTACTACTGTACCAATTTTTGTTTCCACCTTAAACGGGCCAAAGTATCTCATAGATGATTTCTGGTTCTTCCTTAATGCAGCTGAGTGTTGCCTATAAGGTTGAAGTTTAACTAAGACCTCATACCCCACCTGTAATACCATATCCTGGTGCTTCTTATTAGTTTGTTGCTTCATAACATGTTGTGCTCTCATCAAGTTGTGCTTCCGTTTGGATAATAATTCGCCAATTGTTCTCTTAAAATTTCAGGATCTATCTCAGCACAAGGTTGTCTCAACAATGCTAGAGAGTTTTTTTTTTCCATATAATGGCTTGAATGGAGTCATACCCAAGCTCATGTGATAAGCATAGTTATACCAAAACTCTACCTAGGGCAAAGCTTTATACCATGATTTGGGATTTTCAAAAGTGAAACATCTGAGATACATTTCTAAGCACTTGTTCAACACCTCAGATTGTCCATCAGACTGTGGATGGTACGATGAACTCATGGCTAACGTTGTTTCTTGGAGCATAAACAACTGTTGCCAAAAGTTGCTTGTGAACATCTTATCCCTATCTGGTATTATGAATTTTGGTATTCCATGAAGCTTCACAATGTTATTCATAAGTGTTTCTGCCACTAACTTGCTACTATAGTAAAATTTTAGTGGTAAGAAATGACCGTATTTAGTAAGCCTGTCAATTACTACAAGAATCACAGTGTATCCAAAAGAATTTGGGAAGTTGTAATAAAATCGATTGCAATATCCTCCCACACCCGTTGTGGAATAAGTAAAGGTTGCAATAATCATGATGGCAGTGTATTGCTGGATTTTGCTTACTGACAAATAACACAGTTTTGCACAAACAGTTTTACATCCTCTCTCATCTTTGGCCAAAAAAATTGTGGTGTTAATCTTGCTATAGTTCTGATCACCCCTGCATGTCCCCCAATTGGAGTGTTGTGGTATTCATAAAGTATTTTTCGGATAATAGTTGTATTTGTAGGAATTACCATTCTACCTTTCCAAAATAGTAACCCCTCTCTAACTGTATAGTGCCCTTTTGTATCATCTTATTGGGCTTGTTGCATCACTTGCTTTCGTTGATTATCACTAGCAAGTTATGCTTTCAATTCCTCCAGAAATGTTGAATGTGGTTTATACCATGCCATCATAAACATCCTAGACAGTGCATTTGCTGCAATATTCTCTTTGCCTAGCTTGTATTCCACCTTGAAATCATATCCTAGAAACTTGTGTAGTCCAGCTTGTTGTTTTGATGTCTGTAATGATTGATCTTGGAGACTTTTAAGGCTATTTTGGTCAGTCTTGATAATGAATTTGTTCCCTAATAAGTAGTGTCTGAACTTTGCTAAAACTTCAGTGATAACTAATTATTCTCCTGTATACGCACTGTTTTTGAATTCTGGGTGCCAACTTTTTTGAAAAATATGCTATAGGATGGCCATTTTGACCAAAAACTGACCCTACTCTAATTCCAGAAGCATCCGTTTCCAAAATGAATGGTTGTGAAAAATCTGGGAGTGCTAACACTAAGGCCATTGTCATTGATTTCTTCAATCTGTCAAAAGTTATTTCTACATCTGCATTCCACTTGAAACTATCCTTTTGAAACAATTTTGTCAATGGCCATGCAATATTAACGCATGACTTGATGAATCTCCTATAGTAACTAGTAAGCCCCAAGAATCCTCTTAGTTGTTTGATGTTAACCGGTTTAGGCCATTCTAACACGTGTACCTTAGATTCATCCATGGCCACTCCTATTCCACACACTTTATAACCCAAATAATCAACTTTTGTTGCTCCAAATGTGCATTAAGACAACCTTGCAAAGAGCTTATGATGATGTAGTGCCTGCTAAACTTGCTCCAAATGCTGCAAGTGTAGTTGCCATGAAGGGATTTACACCAAGATGACCGAAACCCAGTTCTAAGGTTGTAGTGAGACTTTGCCATGATTGAAATGGCTCGTTTTTTTTGTTGAAACATTTGATACCAGGGTACCAGGTCATGATCAAAGTGTACTGAAGCAATAATCAATCGATTCATATCAGGTGTATCATAATAATAAAAAATTGACAAGCCTTGAATATCCAGTCCATAACATTTTTTCCTTCAAACCCAAGAAAATCCAGCTTAACTGATCGTACCTGAAAAGGGTTCCGGTTGGAATCCTTGCTTGAGTTCGAAACACCATGTTGAGACATAATAAATATAAAAAAATGTAAACATACTATGTAGAATAAGTAAACAAGACAACATTCCTTTAGCCTTTTGAGCTTCATTTAAGATCTTCTTTCTATGTGTCATATCTTCATAATACTTCACTTTCTGATCACTAACACCTACTACTTCTTTCAACTATTAAAAGAAGAAAAAAAATAATATAATTCACATATCTATCTTCCCTATGTATTCATAACACTTAACACATTAGAATTTAATAACTTCGACTTATAATAATTCTTTTGGATAGAAATAAACTCTACTTATACAATGTAGAATAAGTAAACATGAGAACATACATTTAGCCTCTTGAACTTCATTGAAGAGCTTCTTTCTTTGTGTCATCTCTTCCTAATTTCTATCTATGGTATATGATGGTTGAAATCGGCTAGTGCACTAAATCATATCAACTAATAAAATAGTAAGTTTATTGTCTTCACATGGATTATCTTTCAACTCGGTAATTAGCAGAATTTTTTGAAAAGCAAATAAAAGAGAAGATTGAAAGGTGTAACGGCGATTAAGTTTGTTGATTCAGAAGTGTAACGACGATTAGGGAATCCTTGAATTCCCCTTCCGTCTTTGTTGGAATTAACTTGATTAATTATTAGTTTATGACTTGTCTCAATATTGGATTTAAGAATGTAAAACATAACCCCGTGATGAATCAGTGGAAATTTATTTTAATATCGCCACAATTCAACCAGTTACAATTGCGGCGTTCCCTTAAGATGAGTTATAGCTCTAAATTCATACTTAGATTCAATTAAAAGAATTTAATTTAGAAACTAAGCAATTCACTACTGTCTTATTCGGATGAAATTCGGGTTGTCAATCCTACTAAGATCCATCTAGAGATATTGTATAGAAACAGACATAGACGAATTAAATTAGACTCTGAATAAATTTGTTTTATAAATTGAATCCAACAAATAAGAAGGGGTTCATCGTGGAACCCTAATCAAAAAGGCTTAGTTGCTCATGACAACCGACATCATAAACAATAGAAAAACATACCCTAATGAGAACAAGAGGAGGATGGAGATTCTCTGCCTTGAAGCTCTGATTTTTGGCCCTTGTCTTGTATCACTAGCTTTCTGAATGAATAAAAGAGTGTGCAATGGTCTCTATTTATAGTGCATCATTACTTAGGGGTTAAGAGAAAGAAACTAGGGTTTTACAACTGAAAATAGATTGGAAAACAAGCAAAAGGCACCTCCTGGCCGTCACTCATGCGCGGGGCGCATGAAGTGAGACGCAGGGGGCATGAGGTAGCCTTTCCAATGCGAATTTTGCAGTTTTCATCCCTTTCTTTATTGTTCTTTCGTGTTGCAATGCCTTGGAACTTGAAATGATTTTTTTTTTCACTTTGTATTCTCTTCAAAGACCTTATAAGAACCATTGATCTTCAATCTTCACATCCTCGGTCCTTCATGAGATGTCTCGTTTTGCCAATTTAGATGATTTCTCACTAAAAAGACACAAAACACCTATGAAGTTGCATGATTTAGGATAAAATTGAATTGCAACGACTCGAATGAAAACAATACAACTTATTCCTCGAACCATTTACATTTACAACTCCTCTAAATGACTTCTAATTTACATTCAAATACAAAGAAAAATCTTGAAATATAACAAAAAATATCATATGATGTTCTATCATCGGTATCCTAACATGTGCCACATGTGTTAGCATTAAAAAAAAAAAATACTCCTATAAGATAACTCTAAATTCAAATAAAAAATAACTTTGCTCAAAAGTCCAACGATAAGCTTTTGTCAAAAAACAAGTTCAACCATACGTGTTTGTCTCAAGCTCACTCCAAGTCGGTAAGTCTGACTTCATTCATGCATTAATTAACGTGTGAGCATTGTGGTTGTTTAGAGCCTGTACAGTTGAACTTTTTTTAGCTTCTACAAACATGGAAAAAATACTTATACAACCACATAATCACAATTCAGTTTATTCCATCAATTTAGTCATGTTAGTTCATTCATTGATAACTGATTAAAAAAAATCATTGCTGACTCCTGGATGTAAGTAGTACTCCTATATATTTATCAACTCAAATAATTAAAGGATACCTTTCACATATCAAGTAGACTAAAGATAAAAACATCGAAAGCTCTGTTTTCACTTTCAATATTCATAAGCTATCTCAAAAATTTCTTTGTATTTATCCGACAAAAATGATTTAGCCTTCATGGTTGGTTCCCATCACTTCTTGAATACATGCACTCCACCCCAATGACAGTAGTCAAACCTGCACAAATTATCTACATTTTACACATAGTAATGCTTAGCCAAATATAGAAGGTTAAGCCAATTCTCTAAATATAACAAAGTAACGATAGGATCAAAGAGATGAAGATGAAGTTCATAGGAGAAGTAGGCTTGATAGGTAGAAACAAAGGAATAATCCTTGCAATTCATATTGAATTAGAATGAAAATGATAACCATAATAGTACAATAGTGAGAGATATTTATAGGGTGAGTTAGTCTAACTAACTCTTAACTACCTAACCAACCAACTAACCATAGTTTACATATCAACTAACTGTTGTTTATTCACTATACTCTAATAGTCCCCCTCAAACTCAAAATGGGGAAATTCACCAATTTGAGTTTGAAATACAATGGAAATTACAATTTATTCATACTAAAGTAACTAAGTAAAATTAGGGTTAAAACTAGCAAATGACAAAAAAAATGATAGGAAATGATAATGAGGCCCAATATGGAATCCATCAAACTGTAGAGACCCAAGGCCAAAGTGGGAGAAGCCAAGTTCTGATGGAATTCTGTGTAAGCTTGCTCTCATGGAATTCTGATTGAATTTTGAAAATCTGAAACGTCTTTCAACTAAAGTAGATTGCTGCAATCGTGCTTCTTCAATCAAAACTGCTTTTCTCAAACACTTTGCATCCTGTAACAAATCAGCTTATGCAAAACCAAAAACAGCTTATGCAGAACATGTTTTCCCCAAAAACAACTTTTCCAAACGCTTAATCACAAAGCTCAGCATGTTTCCTTCTATTCTCCTTCCTGGTTTCATGGCAGTAAACATCAACCCTAACTTCTGCAAACAACCTCTCCAGAAGCGCTTTTGCATAACGTGCTTTTCTGAAACAGCTTAATCGAAACACACTTTTACCAAAACAGCTTATTGGAAACACTCTTTTACCAAAACACACTTTTCCAAAAGCACGATTGTGCTCAAATTCTCCCTTGTCTAACCACACTTTCTTGATTGTGATTGAATCTGAAAAGGAGGTAGAAAGAATATTCTGAACTGGAACGGTATCACATGAAAGTGGATGATGAGCGCATGGGAGAGTTCCATCAGAAAATTGTTTCTTCCCTCTATCCCATGGTATCCACCATAACCAATCGATAACAAAGCTTGTGTACATGAAAAACGAAATTGAAAAAGAACTTGACAGAAAAGAGGGCATCAAACCGCAACGATTTCCACCAGGATCAAAATTGACGATAGATTCATCATGTAACTGAAAGTACTGAAGCTTGTTGTTGAGTGTGATTACAACTTGTTCCTGTTTTCCGACGAAGAAGAAACTAACGCCGTAAACAAATCCAGAGCCTGAGAGAACAAAATCGGTGACGAGACTCTTCGAGTTCTTGATCTCTACTTCAGAAACAGCGAACTCAGATTTTCGATTGTTCAGTTTTGCAGATTCAGCAGAGGCGTGAATCAACGAATCAAGATTATGTGATTTCTTGTTTTCTCCTGAAGCATCAAACACAAAGTTGCGATCACTGCAACAACATGAATTAACGAAAAGCAAGGAATTTTGCGGATCTTGAAGGCAAATCCATCAACCACAGGCTGAAACGAAGCAATCCACGGTGAAGAAACAGAAGTGGAATTTGAATCACCGAAACTACCAAAAACAAAGCAATCTTGCAAAGTGGAAGAACACAAAGATTTTGATGCAGAAGCTTCAAGATCTTAATCACCAACCGAATCCTCTTCATCACCAACAAAATCATCTTCATCGTCTTCATGATCACTATATGCGCAACAATATCACTCTGATACCATGTTAGAAACGACAGGATCGAAGAGATGAAGATGAAGTTCATATGAGAAGTAGACTTGATAGGTAGAAACAAAGGAATAATCCTTGTAATTCAATGAGAGTGTCCTAGATGAGATTTTCTCCTCTTGCATAACAGGAGTTATATCTTTAGTGCACTTGATGAAGTATGACTATAAAATTGCATGGCCATGCCGAATTAAGTCAATAAGAGATATTAGACTTATTCGTTACTCAGTATATTTCGGGATCAAGAAATATAAATATTGAGTTATGAAGGTGAGAAAAACACACAAGAAGGGGGGGTTGAATTGTGTAGACTCCAAAAACTAGGTTTCTTTCTTTTCAAAAATATGTTGAGTTCAGAAACAGGTTCTGAACTACTACCAAAGTTTAATTGCAGCGGATTCAAAAAGAAAAGAGAGAGGGAAAGAGAGACACACAAAGTTTTATACTGGTTCCTTCCAAATGTTGGAAGTAGTCCAGTCCCCTTGTTTTCCAACAAGAGATTTTCACTATAATCAGATGATTACAATTGCTCAACCACTAAGGAAGAGACTTCCAGTTGCTCAACCACAAAGGAAGAGGCTTCCAATTGCTCAACCACAAAGGAAGAGGCTTCTAATGCTCAAGACACTAAGTCAAGAGGCTTCCCAATGCTTAGACACAAAGTACTGAGACTTCCTTACTCAGACCACAAAGGAATGAGGTTACAACTTGCTCAAAACACTAAGTAATGAGACTTATGATGCTTAGCACGCAGACTAAGACTTAGACCAAACTGATTTACAAAGAAGGTAAGCTTGGGTTGAACACTTGATAAAATATCAGAGGTGTTCACTTAATACAACACAAGTTAAGACTCTTAACCTTAAGAAATTCTAAGTTACAAAGACTGAAAGAATTTCTAAGAGTTTTGTGAACTTATGAGTTTTGACAGCAAAAACAGAGCACATGTTCAGCAGTTTTGTTTCAAGAGTCTTAGACAATTTCTTCTTCAATTCTTCTTCCTTTTATAGAGGAAATTAGAGCTGTTGAAGATTTGCAGAAATTAAGCAAAGAGCCGTTGCAAATTGAGAGCTAGGATAGCTGCAATTGTGTGCTGAACTTTTGCAGATAACAGAGTGCAACAGCCATTTTTGAATTTGCTTTCCTTAAAAGCTGGGGAATGTTTGAGTCAGGGAGACAACTGTTCCATTAAAGTTGTTCTGACATATCCAGGCATTAAATGCGCACAGTTGCTTTTCTTGCCACATCAGACTTCAGAAGCTTCTCTTCATCAGAAGCTGGCTTCACGTACTAAACATCAGAAGCTGCCTTCAGTTGTACGGATCATAAGTTGGTCTCAGTTGTACGGATCAGAAGCTGGTCTTCAGAACTTGATCTTCAGAGGCTGATCAGAAGCAGCCCTTCAGAAGCTGATCAAAAGCAGCCCTTCAGAAGCTGGTCAGTAGAACCACTTCAGAAGCTGATCAGTAGCACTACTTCAGAAGCTGATCAGACGCACCTTTCAGACTCAATTTTCCTTCAACTTTGAAACATAGCTTCTAAGCTTTCCTTTCTTGCTCTAAGCTTGTTCTTCCATAGTCAATTTCAAATACTGATCATTAAGCACATGGTTCTGAAATCACTTGAACAAAGCATTAGCAAATAGCCAATTTTCTATTTAACACTTTTGTTATCATCAAAACCACAAAGAAAGATATGTTTATGCATAATGTTTCAACAATCTCCCCCTTAATTCAGAAGAGAGTTGTTTAACACATTTGTTCCAACAAGTTATACAAGGGTGACAAAATCTATGTCTTATGTTCAATATATATATAAAGGGCAAAGGAGTAATTATACACATAAACATTATGATTGAAAAATTTTCGTCTGATCACTTGACATTCTTGTCACTTTGGTAACAGTGATGTGTTGCTAGATAATACTCACTATTTATAAATTTATAATATTAAATACAAGATTTAATATTATTGCCAATGTTCCAAGAACCTATAGGGTCACACACAATAAAACGGTTACAAGAAGAAATATAAGTAAGACTTATAACTTGGGGTGAAGTTAGCAAATGAGCTAATTAGTTAGCAAAGGCTAATGGGTTACTGGGCTTACAGAAGCCCGGTAGTGATTACTTGACTTGTAGATCACACATGTAGTTCTATAAATAGAACCCTTGTGTCGCAGTCAGAAAAAAACACTACAGAAACCCTAAAACCGCAATCCAAACCCTAGTTCTCTCAGAACCTTTGATTGCTTGACTAGCACCGGGAACCAGAGGAGATCTATTCGTGTGGACGAGTAGAGGCACTTCTGCGTTGCTTTTCTGTGATTGAAATTGTTTTCTGCACTTCAAGAGGTAACAATTCCATCACTAATTCATGTCAAATTCGTAATGATCCAAAGAAAGGAAATAAAAAAAATTAATTTCCGCTGCCTTTATGATCGTGATTTCCCTTCAGAATCTTCATTCATTGTCTATTAAAATCTTCACAAGTATTGAAATTTTTTTGCTTTGCCGATTTGCATGATTTCTTCTTGAATTACATCAAAACACCCTAAAATTGCTATGTTTCGGGAAAACTAGAATTACATGACTCGAAATGAAAACATTACAAAATCTCCTAAAAACCATAGGTAATTGCTCTAAAACTCCTCTATTTTGGATCAAAACTAAATAAAAATGACTGAAAAATATGCTAAGAATAACGTAAGATGACATGTCATCACCCCGCAATCCGAGGTTAGTGCAACCCCTTTACACAGTTTGAGACTTACTTGCCTTACAAAAGAGGACTTGTACACTCAGAATCTATCAAATAAATTTGTATGTGTTTACACTTTGTACTTAGAGAGTGGAAAACAAAACTGTAACATCCCGCTTAGACGTAACTTTTGCCAATATTAGATGACTAATGAGTAAGTAAGGGCAAATTTGTAAATTTGGAAGGAAAGATTATTATAGGGGGAGACCAAGATACTTTTGCCACATTTTTCCTCTCACCATTCTCTCTCTACCAATCTGAATTTCCTCTCCTCCCTCTCTCTATAATTTCGACCCATCAACTTTCTCATCATCCATCAAACCTTCATCCAATCTTGTGAGGACTCTTGCTAGTAAGCTTAATTTTGGGGAGTTAGAACAAGAGGAGGTTAAGAAAAAAAACAAGGAAGGACCAAGAACCAAGCTGGGGTTTTGGAACAAGCTTAGCAAAGCACCAATCAAGTTTTAAGGTGAGCTCCATAGGGTTTTAGAACCCACCATGAGTGAGGATTATAACTGAATTTCTAAGTTATTAGGAAAAGGTTAGTTCTCCCCTATTTTGATTCTATGCTTGATCCTGTTTAATCCTTGATTGCAGGCATGTTTTCAAAGATCACTGGGCAGTTGGGTATCAGGTTTTTAAGATTAAAACATGTTTTTCAGAAATTCTGTGTTCTGCTACAGTCGCAGAGCGACGCCCAGGGTCGCAAAGCGAAGTAGCAGAGTTTTGCTACTGACTAGCCATTGCCTAGACCTCGCTCTGCAAAGTAATCAGAAGCTGAGTTCGCAGAGCGAAGCTTTCAAACATTCTGCGAAGCTTCAGACTCAGGATTACCAGGTTCTGAAGGTTCAGAGTCTGAAGGTTCAGACGCAGGATTTCGCAGAGCGAAGTCAGGAGGTTGCAGAGCAAAGTTGTCCAGAATGGCATTTTATTTTCAAACAACTGTACCATGCTAATGATCTTTGATATGCTTTGGGGTAAAGATACTTATGAACCTTCAAGGATTAATATAGGATGAGGATAGGTATCTTACAGAGAGATGGGTATTTAATCCACAAGTTATTCTAGTAGTTAAGAGGTTAGTTTTCAGGTTTCCCATAACTAAGCAGATTATTATGCACTCAATTAAGTATGCGTAAGCACAAGAAATGATTCAATATTCAAAGTTCAGAACCTTTTATTATAGGTTAAGCATTCAAGAATAATTACTTGAAGAATAAGAACAAGTTAATAAAAGGACTAGATGTGTCTCCTGTAGTCTCGTTAGTTAGAATACAGGGGGTTCCAGACTAAGCTGGAATGGTGAAGTTACCGTTCGTGAGGGCAGCTACACATCAAAGTCAAGAAAGTTAAATGTGTCTCCTGTAGTCTCGTTAGTTAGAATACAAGGGGTTCCAGACTAAGCTGGAATGGTGAAGTTACCGTCCGCGAGGGCAGTCACACAAAAGTAAGAGGAGTTCGGTGTTAGCCTGATATGATAGGAATTTCACTGGTAGCAGGGAGATGTATTCTGGGGTTACTCCACCTGGATGCACTCCATAAAATGAACCAAGATAATGTATTGTTTGTTCAACGCTAACTTCTAACTTTATGTTATGAAAAAGATAAATATGTGTATATATTATACTAAGAGATAAGGCAAAGACATATAGCGATCCTACTTTTCCCTCGATCGCGAAATATGTAGAGAAGGACGGCGATCATAGGTATCCCCAAGATTGCCAAAAGTTAGTGCATGGTGACCCTAGGTTTCCCCGAGGTTGTCAACAGTAGGTTGGGCCGGAGCTCACTGAGACATTATGTCTCATCCCTTTCCTTCTGGTGCAGGTTCACAGGTAGCACGACGCAAAGGTAAAGAGAAAGCTTTGGATTGATCGTGCTGATTTTATTTGTTTATAGATGTTTGTACACAGATGTTGTATTATGGTGTATATTACCAAGGATATTTTGTATTGGATTTCAGATTGTATTAATGACTCGTGTCTTGTATCAACTATAAGAAAACTTTTTGTATTGTATTTAATGTATCTAGTACGAAATTTTAATACTCGTATGAGATCCTAGGCAATCTCTATATGGGTGTTACAATTTGGTATCAGAGCCTGGTTGATTCAGATCGTGCCTTGGGTCATTAAAATACAATCCAAGTATGTGGACCTTTTGGATCCAGGACATTATTCTAAATGTTATATCCGGTTAAAACTGATCAATTTGACTTGTATATGACAGCTAGGATAAGATGTCTGGGAGAAGAAGAGGACCAGGAAGACCTCGAACTAATCTGGCCAGTGAAGAAAGTGGGGAACCTAATATGAATTTCTGGGAACAAATGATGCAACAGCAGCAGGCCTGGCAGCAGCAGTACCAGGAGCAACAAGCTCAAAATGCATTGCAGCATCAGCAGATGATGTTAATGATGCAACAACAAGTACAACAGCAGGCCCAATCCCAACAACAATGGATGGAAATGATGAATCAAGGGCAGGGATTCCATCAACAGCCACCACCTCCTCCCGTTATCGGTAATTCAGTTTTCCGGGAATTTAATAGGAATCATCCTCCCGAGTTTAATGGAGAGGGTGATCCCCAGGAAGCCAAGAGATGGCTGAAGCAAATGGAAAAGATTTTCCGGATGGTTGAATGTTCGGAAACTGATAAGGTGGTGTATGCCACGAACCAATTTAGAGGCGCATCAGAAGACTGGTGGGAATCCACCCAACGTAGAATGCTGGCCAATGAGGTGGAAGTAAATTGGGTGAACATTAAGGAGGTGATGTTGGAGAAGTACTTGCCCCTATCTTACCGAGTGAAGAAAGAACAAGAGTTCTTAGAGCTGAAGCAGGGCAACATGTCTGTTACAGAGTTTACAAAGAAATTTGAAGAGTTGTCTTATTATTCCACCCATAATGAATATGTCGGAGACGAGAATTGGAAAATGAATCAATACAAGCGAGGTTTAAGGGGTGAAATTGATACTGCTGTGAGCCTCCAGAGAACCACAAGCTATGATGAATTAGTGCACGATAGCCTAGTTGTTGAAGCGGGTCTTGCAAAAACCTCTAAAGAAAGAGCAGCAACATTTGAAAGAAGAAAGAGTAGAATGCCAGACAAATACCATGATAAACTGAAACCAAAGGGGTCCCCTCAGAGAGGAAAATAATCTGGTTCACTTATAACTTTTTCTGCCTGCAAGAAATGTGGAAAAACTCACAAAGGAGAATGCATGCTAGGTATGGGTGTGTAACACCCATACTAATTTTAACTAGTATATTAGCAAGAGTGTTAAACTGATACTGGATACATTTAAATACAATACAGAAAATTTGTTTGATAATTATACAAAACATAAGTCTCTGATTTCAATCCATAGTCTGGTACTAAACATTCCCCATAATATTCATATACATCATGATACAATAATATACAACACCAATAAAACATGAGCAGCACGATCAGTCCGTAGCTTTCTCTTTACCTTTACGTCGTGCTACCTGCGAAGAACCTGCACCAGAAGGAAAGGGATGAGACATAACGTCTCAGTGAGCTCCTACCCTACCTACTGTTTGGCAACCTCGGGGAACCTAGGGTTGCCGTGCCTACCTCGGCGAACTCAGGGATACCTATGATCGCCAAGTCTCAATCTCACCCATAGAGGGCTAACTGTCTGCTTCTGATAATCTGGTGATCAAGGGGAGTCCTAGGATCACCGTCTGATAGCTGCTAACTGATATCTGATAACTATCTGTTTAAATATTTTCTGACTGATAAAGTAATAAATTATTAACTGATCTTTATGTTAGCGGTTAGCGTTGAACAAACAATGTTATCTGAGTTCATTTTACGGAATACCCCCGGGTGGAGTAACCCCGAAGCACATTCCCCTGATAACCGGTGAAAATTCCTATCATATCAGGCTAACACCGGACTCCTCTTGTCGTCGTGCGGTTATCCTTGCGGAATAACACGTCCCACTGGCGTGAACCTCCTGTGTCCCACTGGCGTGAACAACAGAAGACACGACTTAATATTAATAGTTTTAACTGTTGCGTATACCTCCCGTGTCCCACTGACGTGAACGACGGAAGACGCAAATAATAATCCGTAAACTTATGCGTGAACCTTTCAGGTCCCACTGGCGTGAACGATGAAAGTCACGACTTAACAATATTAATCTTATTCTTTACTTGAGTGGACCCTTCGTGCCCCACTGGCGTGAACATCGAAGGCCATGGCTTAATATCTGTATAATACATGACTACTTAACCTATAATAGGTCCTAAGCTTGGATTCTGATATTAATCTTGGCTTACATGCACTTAAATGATTGTAGGGATTTATGTTTATAAGGAGATAGTTCCATTCCAATCCCTTTATATATCTATCTAACTTAAAAGTATGAGTGTTCATCTCCTATTATCATATCTATCCTTTATCCTATCCTTAACCTATACGTTGATTCATAGCATAAAAATTGGGTGGCTTAAAATCGGTGGCCGATTTCCCAATTTCGGGGGCCGAAATATTGCGTGAGTCCCATGGCCAACCATGCTACAAATCGGTGGCCGAAGGGTCAAAATCGGTGGCCGATTTTGACAATTGCAGGGGACGAATTTCAGCTTCCTAAAACATACCAATCCCAACCAAAACCTCATAACAGCTCATGAACAAGAATTACAAGGCATAGGGTAGATAAAAGCATGAATTAGGCAAGGAATTGGTTCACAAAGGATTAGGGTACAAATTATAAACATTGATTCAACTTGTAAAAAGACATTAAAAACTACACAAAGGGGTTATATCACCCCATGGAGCTCACCTTAATCCCAATTTGGTGCTTAGTGATTCTGATTCTCAAAGCTTTGGTTCAATCTATCTACTTCTCTCACTTTCTTCCTTGATTCTCCTTGTTTTCTTTCACTTGTTCTAGCTTACTAACCAAACCTTGCTTGTGAAGTTTCTCTCAAGAATTTGGATTGGGGAAAGATGGGTTTAGGGAGAGGGAGAGAGAGGGCGTGTAGGTTGGGACAAGGGGAGAGGAGAGCTGAAAATTTTGGAAGGAAAATGGGAATGGAAGAATAAGTTGGTAAGAAGATATTTCTACCCCTTATTTTAAGAAAACAAACTTCATTCTCCTATAATTTACAATCATGCCATTCCAAACATTACTAATTTGTCTTGCTTCTCAATTGCGTATAATACTGATAATAATTGCATCTGAGCGGGATGTTACAATCTACCCCCCTTAAAGAAATTTCGTCCTCGAAATTTAGAAGTTACCTGAAAATAAATGAGGATAAGTCTCTTGCATTTCTGACTCTAGTTCCCACGTTGCTTCGCCGTCGGGAGAACCTTTCCATACCACCTTAACAATAGGAATCTCTTTGTTCCGCAAAGTCTTAACATCACGATCGATTATCTGTTCTGGCTCAGGTTGAAAGGTCAAGTCTGATCTCAATTCGATACTATCTAGCTCCACTGGTTGGAAAGGATCAGGAATGAATTTCCTTAGTTGCGAGACATGAAAGACATCATGTAACCCTGACATGGCTGGTGGCAACGCCAACTGATAAGCTGCCGGACCAACACGTCGAAGTATCTGGAACGGTCCAACATACCTTGGACAAAGCTTCTTAGTTCTGAAAGCTCCTCTTAAGCCCAACTTAGGAGTAACTTTAAGAAATACATGGTCTCCTTCATCAAACTCTAAGGGTCTTCGCCTCCTATCAGCATAACTTTTCTGGCGACTCTGTGCTGTTCTCATTTTATCTTGAATGGACTTAATCTTTAGAGTCGTCTCCTGAATGATCTCTGGACCCAAAATGCTCTTATCTCCAACTTCAGCCCAACAAAGCGGGGTTCTACATTTCCTACCATATAGAGCTTCATATGGTGCCATTCCAATACTAGAATGGTAACTATTGTTGTAAGAGAATTCAATCAACGGTAAATGATTGTTCCAACTTCCTCCATCTTCTAAAATGCATGCACGTAACATATCCTCTAACGTTTGAATAGTCCTTTCTGATTGTCCGTCTGTTTGAGGATGATGGGACGTGCTCATCTTTAATCTTGTTCCCAAAGCTTTCTGAAAAGCTTTCCAAAAGTGGGATGTGAAGATCGGATCTCGATCGGATACAATACTGGCAGGTACACCATGGAGTTTCACTATCTCAGAAATAAACAATTCAGCATACTGTGAGGCTCGGTACGTAGTCTTAACCGGCAAGAAATGAGCTGACTTGGTTAACCGGTCCACTATTACCCATATGGAGTCATGTCCTCGCTGGGTTCGAGGTAATCCACTCACAAAATCCATGGTTATATCTTCCCATTTCCATTGTGGAATTTCCAAAGGTACTAGCATTCCTGCAGGCCTTTGGTGCTCAATCTTCACTTGCTGACAAACAATGCATCTCGACACAAACTCCGCCACATCTCTTTTCATGCTAGGCCACCAATAATCTCTTTTCAAATCTTGATACATCTTGGTGGTACCTGGATGAATGCTGAAACTGCTCTTATGCGCCTCTTCTAAAATCAACCTCTTTAATTCCTCATCATTCGGAACAAAAATCCTTCCTTCAAACAATATCACACCATCTGGTGCCCATGAATACTCTGCTTGACCAACTTTCCTCTGAAGGTCCATATCCATGCTTTGCGCTTGTGCAATCCTAGATCGTAGGTCGCACGAAATCTCTAACTTGTTTAACAAAACACCACCTTCCATCTCGGTAACATGGAGATTAAGATCTCTAAACTTTTCATACAGTCCACACGTGTGCATCATCACCTCAGCTTTGACTAAAGCCTTCCGACTCAAGGCGTCTGCTACCACATTAGCCTTTCCTGGATGGTACTTCAGATCAAAATCGAAATCCTTCAAGTATTCCATCCATCGTCTTTGTCTCATGTTAAGATCTCTTTGATCAAACAGGTATTTCAAACTCTTATGGTCACTAAACAAATCGAATTGTGCACCATACAAATGATGTCTCCATATCTTCAATGCGAAAACTATTGCTGCTAACTCAAGATCATGCGTGGGGTAATTCTCTTCATGTGTCTTGAGCTGTCTGGACGCGTATGCTATGACATTTTCCCCTTGCATAAGAACACTACCCAGTCCTTTCGAGGATGCATCGCAGAAAACGGTGTATCTCTTTTCAGGATCTGGTATTGCCAACACTGGCGCCTTAGTCAACTTCCTCTTTAACACTTTGAAGCTTCTCTCACATTCTTCGTCCCAAATAAAGGGTACGTCCTTCCTGGTGAGGCGTGACAGAGGTAAAGCAATTTGGGAAAACTTCATGATAAATCTTCGATAATAACCTGCTAAGCCGAGAAAACTTCTGACTTCAGCTACATTCTTGGGTCTTTCCCAACTGAGTACGGCTTCAACTTTAGATGGATCAACGGCTACTCCTCCTTGAGAAATAACGTGACCCAAAAACTTAATCTCTGATAACCAGAATTCACACTTGCTAAACTTAGCATACAGCTGCTTGTCTCTAAGGACATCCAATACAATTCTTAAGTGCTGAGCATGCTCCTGAGGATCTTTAGAGTAGATCAAAATGTCATCAATGAAAATCACCACAAATTGATCAAGGTAAGGCTGGAATATTCTGTTCATGTAATCCATAAATACTGCTGGAGCATTAGTTACACCAAAAGGCATAACCAGAAATTCATAGTGTCCATAACGCGTTCGAAACGCCGTCTTAGACACATCTGAAGACTTTATTCGAATCTGATGATAACCTGACCGAAGATCAATTTTGGAAAATACTGTTGCTCCTTTAAGCTGGTCTAGTAGGTCGTCAATCCTAGGAAGAGGATACTTATTCTTGATAGTCACCTTATTCAGTTGACGATAGTCAATACATAGTCTCATGCTTCCATCTTTCTTCTTGACCAACAAGACCGGAGCACCCCAAGGTGATACACTGGGTCTGATAAAATGCTTCTGGATTAACTCCTCGAGTTGAGATTTCAGCTCTTTCAATTCCGTTGGTGACATTCTATACGGTGCCACAGATACTGGCTCCGCTCCTGGAATCAAATCAATTGAAAATTCCACCTCTCGCTCTGGAGGCAAACTAGTTACTTCTGAAGGGAAAACATCTAGATACTCATTTACAACAGGAATATCACTGGGGCTCAAGTCTGATTCTGAAGCCACAGTGAGCATGATATAAAACCCTTTATCTTGAGCACAAATGAATTGAATTAACTGATGAGTGCGGTTAATCAATTCAGACAGAGCCACACCTTCCGCCGTATCACTGGTCGGCATATAAATACTCTTCTCTGAACAACCAATATACACATGGTTAGCAGAAAGCCAATCCATGCCTAGAATCACATCCAACTGCTCCATCGGGAGACAAACTAAATCAACATAATAGGTCTTACTAGACACAGTGATAGGACAGCTTTCACAAACATACTTTGCCTCGATTCCGCCTTCAGTAGCGGTAGATACTAACATTGGAGGGTTCAACGGAGACAAAGGTAATTGCAGCGTCTCCACACATTTATATGAAATAAAAGAGCATGTAGCGCCGCAATCAAAAAGAACTTTCACTGGATTAGTACCCAAATAACACATACCGGCAATTAAGTCTTCATTGGCTACAGCCTTTGCACCGTCGAGAGAGTACACTCTGCCTCTACTAGTAGTTGTTCCTTCAGCTGATCCTTTACCACGTCTGTTGGGACACTCTGATATGAAATGCCCTGGCTGCTTACATCCGTAACAAATACCAGCACCTATCAAGCACTCTCCTTTATGCATCCTACCACATGTCTTGCAAGTAGGATTAGTCCGTAAAGGATTATGTTGTGGAGAGTATGTCTGCTTCCCTCTCTGCGGGGATCCCTTTGGTTTGAGCTTATCGTGATACTTGTCTGACATCCTGCTTTTCTTCTTCTCATAAGCTGCTGATCTTTCTTTAGAGGTCTTAGCAAGTCCTGCTTCAACCACCAGACTATCATGTACTAGCTCATCATAACTTGCAGTTCTTTGGAGACTCACTGCAGTGTCAATCTCGCCTCTTAAACCTCGCTTATACTGATTCATCTTCCACACTTCATTCTCAGCATATTCGTTGTGTGTGGAATAGTAGGACAACTCTTCAAACTTCTTTGTAAACTCAGCAACCGACATACTACCTTGCTTCAATTCCAAAAACTCTTGCTCTTTCTTTACCTTGTAAGACAAAGGTAAATACTTCTCCAACATTACTCCTTTAAAGTTCTCCCAATTCACTTCTACACCATTTGCTTCCATCCTGCGCTGAGCAGATTCCCACCAGTCTTCTGCTGCGCCTCTGAGTTGGTTCGTGGCATAGACCACTTTATCCTCTTCAGAACATTCTGCCATTCTAAAAATCTTCTCCATCTGTTTAATCCATTTCCTGGCTTCTTGCGGTTCACCTTCTCCGTTAAACTCCGGAGGGTGATGTCTGTTATACTCCCGGAACACAGGGTTACCAATTACTGGGGGAGGTGGTGGCTGTGGATGGAAACCTTGTCCCTGTTGCATCATTTCCATCCATTGTTGTTGAGCTTGAGCTTGTTGCTGAGACTGTTGTTGCATCATCAGCATCATTTGCTGATACTGTAATGCATTCTGAGCTTGTTGCTCTTGATATTGTTGCTGCCAGGCCTGTTGTTGTTGCATCATCTGTTCCCATGAATTCTGACTGGGTCCTCCACTTTCATCGCTAGCTTGATTGGTACGAGGTCTACCTCTTCTTCTCCCAGACATCTTATCCTAGCTGTCATATACAAGTCAAAGTGATCAGTTTTAACTGAACATAACATCTAGAATAATGTCCTGGATCCAAGAGGTCCGGAAACTTGGATTGTACTTTAATGACCCATGGCACGGTCTGAATCGACCTGCTCTGATACCAATTGTAACACCCATACTAATTTTAACTAGTATATTAGCAAGAGTGTTAAACTGATACTGGATACATTTAAATACAATACAGAAAATTTGTTTGATAATTATACAAAACATAAGTCTCTGATTTCAATCCATAGTCTGGTACTAAACATTCCCCATAATATTCATATACATCATGATACAATAATATACAACACCAATAAAACATGAGCAGCACGATCAGTCCGTAGCTTTCTCTTTACCTTTACGTCGTGCTACCTGCGAAGAACCTGCACCAGAAGGAAAGGGATGAGACATAACGTCTCAGTGAGCTCCTACCCTACCTACTGTTTGGCAACCTCGGGGAACCTAGGGTTGCCGTGCCTACCTCGGCGAACTCAGGGATACCTATGATCGCCAAGTCTCAATCTCACCCATAGAGGGCTAACTGTCTGCTTCTGATAATCTGGTGATCAAGGGGAGTCCTAGGATCACCGTCTGATAGCTGCTAACTGATATCTGATAACTATCTGTTTAAATATTTTCTGACTGATAAAGTAATAAATTATTAACTGATCTTTATGTTAGCGGTTAGCGTTGAACAAACAATGTTATCTGAGTTCATTTTACGGAATGCCCCCGGGTGGAGTAACCCCGAAGCACATTCCCCTGATAACCGGTGAAAATTCCTATCATATCAGGCTAACGCCGGACTCCTCTTGTCGTCGTGCGGTT
The DNA here is from genome assembly GCA_018208015.1 of Medicago ruthenica. Classification (NCBI taxonomy): domain Eukaryota; kingdom Viridiplantae; phylum Streptophyta; class Magnoliopsida; order Fabales; family Fabaceae; genus Medicago; species Medicago ruthenica. Next base: position 76,429,600 of record CM031377.1, on the reverse strand, counting down.
ATCCTTGCGGAATAACACGTCCCACTGGCGTGAACCTCCTGTGTCCCACTGGCGTGAACAACAGAAGACACGACTTAATATTAATAGTTTTAACTGTTGCGTATACCTCCCGTGTCCCACTGACGTGAACGACGGAAGACGCAAATAATAATCCGTAAACTTATGCGTGAACCTTTCAGGTCCCACTGGCGTGAACGATGAAAGTCACGACTTAACAATATTAATCTTATTCTTTACTTGAGTGGACCCTTCGTGCCCCACTGGCGTGAACATCGAAGGCCATGGCTTAATATCTGTATAATACATGACTACTTAACCTATAATAGGTCCTAAGCTTGGATTCTGATATTAATCTTGGCTTACATGCACTTAAATGATTGTAGGGATTTATGTTTATAAGGAGATAGTTCCATTCCAATCCCTTTATATATCTATCTAACTTAAAAGTATGAGTGTTCATCTCCTATTATCATATCTATCCTTTATCCTATCCTTAACCTATACGTTGATTCATAGCATAAAAATTGGGTGGCTTAAAATCGGTGGCCGATTTCCCAATTTCGGGGGCCGAAATATTGCGTGAGTCCCATGGCCAACCATGCTACAAATCGGTGGCCGAAGGGTCAAAATCGGTGGCCGATTTTGACAATTGCAGGGGACGAATTTCAGCTTCCTAAAACATACCAATCCCAACCAAAACCTCATAACAGCTCATGAACAAGAATTACAAGGCATAGGGTAGATAAAAGCATGAATTAGGCAAGGAATTGGTTCACAAAGGATTAGGGTACAAATTATAAACATTGATTCAACTTGTAAAAAGACATTAAAACTACACAAAGGGGTTATATCACCCCATGGAGCTCACCTTAATCCCAATTTGGTGCTTAGTGATTCTGATTCTCAAAGCTTTGGTTCAATCTATCTACTTCTCTCACTTTCTTCCTTGATTCTCCTTGTTTTCTTTCACTTGTTCTAGCTTACTAACCAAACCTTGCTTGTGAAGTTTCTCTCAAGAATTTGGATTGGGGAAAGATGGGTTTAGGGAGAGGGAGAGAGAGGGCGTGTAGGTTGGGACAAGGGGAGAGGAGAGCTGAAAATTTTGGAAGGAAAATGGGAATGGAAGAATAAGTTGGTAAGAAGATATTTCTACCCCTTATTTTAAGAAAACAAACTTCATTCTCCTATAATTTACAATCATGCCATTCCAAACATTACTAATTTGTCTTGCTTCTCAATTGCGTATAATACTGATAATAATTGCATCTGAGCGGGATGTTACAGGGTGTTTGTTATGGGTGTAAACAACCTGGACACTTCATACATGAATGTCCTAACAAGCGTGGTAAGGGAGCAGCTGAAGGAACCACCACCAGTAAAGGTAGGGTGTATTCCCTGGATGGTCAGAGGGCTCTAGAAAACGAGGTTTTGATTGCTGGTATGTGTTATCTTGGTCAGAATCCTGTTAAAGTTCTTTTTGATTGCGGCGCAACTTGTTCTTTTATTTCTTATAAGTGTGTTGAAACGCTACAATTACCTTTATCTCCATTGAATCCTCCGATGACGGTGTCTACCGCTACTGATGGCGGAATAGTGGCAAGTTGTGTTTGTGAGAATTGTCCTATCACTGTGTCCAGTAAGAGATACTATGTTGATTTAGTGTGTCTCCCTATGGAGCAACTTGATGTGATTCTAGGCATGGATTGGCTCTCCGCTAACCATGTATATATTGGATGCTCCAAGAAAAGCATTTATATCCCAACGAGTGATACGACAGAAGGTGTGGCCCTATCTGAATTGATTAACCGTACACATCAGTTGATCCAATTTATTTGTGCTCATGATAAAGGGTTTTATGTTATGCTTACTGTGACTTCAGAACCAGAACTAAGTCCCAGTGACATTCCGATTGTGAATGAGTATCCCGATGTTTTTCCTTCTGAAATAACTAGTTTACCTCCGGAGCGTGAAGTGGAATTTTCTTTTGACCTGATTCCGGGAGCGGAGTTAGTGTCTGTGGCACCGTATAGAATGTCCCCTTCATAGCTTAAGGAGCTGAAATCTCAGCTAAAAGAGTTAATTTAGAAACATTTCATCCGACCAAGTGTATCACCGTGGGGTGCACCGATCTTGTTGGTTAAGAAGAAAGACAGAAGTATGAGGTTGTGTATAGATTATCGCCAATTGAATAAAGTGACCATCAAGAACAAGTATCCTCTTCCAAGAATTGACGACCTTCTAGATCAACTCAAGGGAGTGACAGTATTTTCTAAGATTGATCTTAGGTCGGGTTATCATCAGATCCGCATTAAGTCATTAGATGTGTCCAAAACGGCGTTCTGAACGCGCTACGGGCACTATGAATTTTTGGTTATGCCATTTGGTGTAACTAATGCTCCAGTTGTGTTCATGGATTATATGAACAGGATTTTTCAACCTTATCTAGATCGATTTGTGGTGATTTTTATAGACGACATCTTGATCTACTCCAAGGACCCTCAGGAACATGCTCAACACTTGAGAATCGTTTTGAATGTCCTCAGGGACAAGCAGTTTTATGCCAAATTCAGTAAATGTGAATTCTGGTTGTCTGAATTTAAGTTTTTAGGTTACGTTATTTCTCAAGGGGGAGTAGCCGTTGATCCGTCCAAAGTTGAAGTCGTTCTCAGTTGGGCTAGACCCAAGAATGTGGCCGAAGTTAGGAGTTTCTTAGGCTTGGCTGTTATTAACGAAGGTTTATTATGAAGTTTTCTCAGATTGCCTTCCCTTTGACACGCCTCACTAGAAAGGATGTGCCCTTTATTTGGGACGAGGAATGCGAAGAGAGCTTCAGAATCTTAAAAAGAAAATTGACTAAAGCACCAGTGTTGGCAATACCAGATCCTGACAGGAGGTACACCGTTTTCTGCGATGCATCCTCTAAAGGAATGGGTAATGTACTTATGCAAGGAGAGAATGTGATAGCTTATGCGTCTAGACAACTCAAGACTCATGTAGAGAATTACCCCACCCATGATCTTGAGTTAGCAACTATAGTCTTTGCATTGAAAGTGTGGAGGCATCATTTGTATGGTGCGCAATTTGACTTATTCAGTGACCACAAAAGTATGAAGTATTTGTTTGATCAACGGGAACTGAATATGAGACAGAGAAGGTGGATGAAATATTTGAAGGATTTTGATTTCGACCTAAAGTACCATCCAGGAATGGCGAATGTAGTAGCTGACGCCTTAAGCAGGAAAGCCTTGATTAAGGCAGAGGTGATGATGCATACGTGTGGACTATATGAGAAATTCAGGAATCTTAATCTTCATGTCATCGAGATAGAAGGCGGCATTTTGTTGAACAAGCTAGAGATTTCATGCGACCTACGGTCTAGGATTGCACAAGCTCAGAGTATGGATATGGACCTTCAAAGAAGAGTTGGTCAATCAGAGTTTTCTTTGGCACCAGATGGCACACTACTGTTTGAAGGAAGAATTTGTGTTCCGAATAATGCGGAATTGAAAAGGTTGATTTTAGAGGAGGCGCACAAGAGCAGTTTTAGTATTCATCCGGGTACCACCAAGATGTATCAAGATTTGAAGAGAGATTATTGGTTGCCTGGTATGAAGACAGACATTGCAGAATTTGTATCACGATGTATTGTGTAGCAGGTAAAGATTGAACATCAAAGGCCTGCAGGGATGCTAGTACCCTTGGAAATTCCTCAGTCGAAATGGGAAGAAATAACTATGGACTTTGTGAGTGGATTACCTCGAACTCAGCGAGGACATGACTCTATTTGGGTAATAGTAGATCGGTTAACCAAGTCTGCTCATTTCTTGCCAGTTAAGACTACTTACCGAGCCTCTCAGTATGCCGAATTGTTCATCTCAGAGATTGTAAAACTTCATGGTGTTCCTGTTAGTATTGTATCTGATAGAGATCCGATCTTCACATCCCACTTTTGGAAAGCTTTTCAAAGAGCTTTAGGAACGAGATTAAAGATGAGCACGTCCCATCATCCTCAAACAGACGGTCAATCCGAGAGAACCATTCAGACGTTAGAGGATATGCTACGTGCGTGCGTCCTAGAAGATGGAGGAAGTTGGAATAATCACCTACCTTTGATTGAATTTTCTTACAACAATAGTTACCATTCCAGTATCGGAATGTCACCTTATGAAGCGTTGTATGGTAGGAAGTGCAGGATACCACTTTGCTGGGCTGAGGTTGGAGATAAAAACATTTTGGGACCCGAAATAATTCAGGAGACTACCCTAAAGATTAAATCCATTCAAGATAAGATGAGAACAGCCCAGAGTCACCAGAAAAGCTATGCAGATAAGAGGCGAAGGCCTTTGGAATTTGAAGAGGGAGATAATGTATTCCTTAAAGTTACACCTAAGTTGGGCCTAAGAGGAGCATTCAGAACCAAGAAACTTTGTCCAAGGTATATTGGGCCATTTCAGATACTCAAGCGTGTCAGTCCAGCAGCTTATCAGTTAGCTCTGCCACCGGCCATGTCAGGTTTGCATGATGTCTTCCATGTCTCTCAACTGAGGAAATTCATTCCCGATCCTTTTCAACCAGTAGAGTTGGACAATATTGACTTGAGATCAGATTTAACATACCAACCTGAACTAGAACAAATTGTTGAACGCGACGTTAAGTCCTTGAGGAACAAAGAGATCCCAATTGTCAAGGTTGTATGGAAAGGCTCTCCCGACGGTGAAGCTACGTGGGAGCTGGAATCAGAGATGCAAAAGAACTATCCACATCTATTTTCAGGTAAATTCTAAATTTTGAGGACGAAATTTCTTTAAGGGGGGTAGAGTGTAACATCCCGCTTAGACGTAACTTCTGCCAATATTAGAGGACTAATGAGTAAGTAAGGGCAAATTTGTAAATTTGGAAGGAAAGATTATTATAGGGGGAGACCAAGATATTTTTGCCTCATTTTTCCTCTCACCATTCTCTCTCTACCAATCTGAATTTCCTCTCCTCCCTCTCTCTATAATTTCGACCCATCAACTTTCTCATCATCCATCAAACCTTCATCCAATCTTGTGAGGACTCTTGCTAGTAAGCTTAATTTTGGGGAGTTTACAACAAGAGGAGGTTAAGAATAAAAAAAAAGGAAGGACCAAGAACCAAGCTGGGGTTTTGGAACAAGCTTAGCAAAGCACCAATCAAGTTTTAATGTGAGCTCCATAGGGTTGTAGAACCCAGCATGAGTGAGGATTATAACTGAATTTCTAAGTTATTAGGAAAAGGTTACTTCTCCCCTATTTTGATTCTATGCTTGATCCTGTTTAATCCTTGATTACAGTACGCTTTAGAGTTTAAAAATGAGTCCATGGCATGTTTTCAAAGATCACTGGGCAGTTGGGTATCAGGTTTTTAAGATTAAAACATGTTTTTCAGAAATTATGTGTTCTGCTATAGTCGCAGAGCGACGCCCAGGGTCGCAAAGCAAAGTAGCAGAGTTTTGCTACTGCCTAGCCATCGCCTAGCCATCGCCTAGACCTCGCTCTGCAAAGTAATCAGAAGCTGAGTTCGCAGAGCGAAGCTTTCAGACGCTCTGCGAAGCTTCAGACTCAGGATTACCAGGTTCTGAAGGTTCAAACTCTGAATTTCAGAGTCTGAAGGTTCAGACGCAGGATTTCGCAAAGCGAAGTCAGGAGGTCGCAGAGTGAAGTTGCCCAGAATGGCATTTTATTTTCAAACAACTGTACCATGCTAATGATCTTTGATATGCTTTGGGGTAAAGATACTTATGAACCTTCAAGGATTAATATAGGATGATGATAGGTATCTTACAGAGAGATGGGTATTTAATCCACAAGTTATTATAGTAGTTAAGGGGTTAGTTTTCAGGTTTCCCTTAACTAAGCAGATTATTATGCACTCAATTAAGTATGCGTAAGCACAAGAAATGATTCAATATTCAAAGTTCAGAACCTTTTATTATAGGTTAAGCATTCAAGAATAATTACTTGAAGAATAAGAACAAGTTAATAAAAGGACTAGATGTGTCTCCTGTAGTCTCGTTAGTTAGAATACAGGGGGTTCCAGACTAAGCTAGAATGGTGAAGTTACCGTCCGTGAGGGCAGCTACACACCAAAGTCAAGAAAGTTAAATGTGTCTCCTGTAGTCTCGTTAGTTAGAATACAGGGGGTTCCAGACTAAGCTGGAATGGTGAAGTTACCGTCCGCGAGGGCAGCCACACAAAAGTAAGAGGAGTCCGGTGTTAGCCTGATATGATAGGAATTTCACCGGTAGCAGGGAGATGTATTCTGGGGTTACTCCACCTGGATGCACTCCATAAAATGAACCAAGATAATGTATTGTTTGTTCAACGCTAACTTCTAACTTTATGTTATGAAAAAGATAAATATGTGTATATATTATACTAAGAGACAAGGCAAAGACATATAGCGATCCTAGTTTTCCCTATATCGCGAAATATGTAGAGAAGGACGACGATCATAGGTATCCCCAAGATTGCCAAAAGTTAGTGCATGGCGACCCTAGGTTTCCCCAAGGTTGTCAACAGTAGGTTGGGCCGGAGCTCACTGAGACATTATGTCTCATCTCTTTCCTTCTGGTGCAGGTTCACAGGTAGCACGACTCAAAGGTAAAGAGAGAGCTTTGGATTGATCATGCTGATTTTATTTGTTTATGGATGTTTGTACACAGATGTTGTATATTACCAAGGATATTTTGTACTAGATTTCATATTGTATTAATGACTCGTGTCTTGTATCAACTATAAGAAAACTTTCTGTATTTTATTTAATGTATCCAGTACGAAATTTTAATACTCGTATGAGATCCTAGGCAATCTCTATATAGGTGTTACAAAAACTCAAAGTTCAAGAAACTTCTAAAACTAAGAAATTCTAAGATATATAGTTTGTAAGAATATTCTAAGTGTTTGTGCGCTTTTTTAATTTTAGAGGGTTTTGGCACTGGTAAAATATGCGTAGTCTCTTTTTAATTTCTTCATACTGCTTAGGTCCTTATATAAGAGAGAAATGAGAGAGTTGTTCTCTGAAGAGTACCAACGCATCAAATTCGTCCTTAAGAAGCTTTAAACAAGTTTTGAAAACTTTGCCTATAATGGATAATGTCGTTGAATAATACTAGAAGCGTCCTTTGCTTCTTTAGGAATCATCTGTTACATTATCGTTTCCATTGAAGTTCTTTGTTTGTTTTTGCATGTTGTGAGAAGAAGACAAACAATACTATCAGAACTTTGAAAGTTTTGTTCCTTCAAAAGAAGACAAAATTGGTCAGAGTCATTTAGACTACTGATGTGTCCTTTAGAAGTTGCTTCCTGCACAGTCTGAATCCATCAGAGCATGTTTTCGTCAGAGTCTTCAAGGTTTGATGCATCTTTTTGTTAGAGCTTTGGATTTTTGTTGATCTTTCTTTAGATCATTTTCTATGTCTTCAGAATTCTTCTTAGCTTCTATTGAGTACCAAAATGCTTTCCTCTGCGTTCACAACATGATGCATCATAACCAAAAACTTGACATTAATTGAAGTTTGATTTTAATTATATGGTCCTGCACACTTGACCACACATTAGAGTACCCAATTTTTCTTTCATTCATTTCAATCATCAAAACCTTAGAGATATTTTTCTAAAACCCACTTTCGTTCAATAAGGTAGACAACATAGGGTTGCCCGTTTGAAGAACTACTAAGGTAAGAAAGCGTACGTGATGTACTTCTAAGATTCATAGAAGAAGTTGGAGCCTTTATATGATAATATAGGAATACCAATTCTTTTATATTTTAATTACCTCTAAGAGAGTAAGGTTAACTCTAACAACCTTACATAGGAATACGACCCCTGCATGATTGACGATTATAGACCCGTAGAGCGCGTATAACTTTATTGTGATCAATAAGTGCAACTTGACAATTGGAGGAACGTAACAGTCCCACGAACTCCTCACTTAAATAGAACCCTTATCTCATAATTGATAATTACTTGTCTTTAATCCAACAAGGAAATAAAGGGATTCGAAGAATCCTAACCACTGTTAAGTTCTGTAATAAAAAACCGTTACTAAAACTCAAGTGCTTTCCCCAATCAATTCAAACTTTCAAACTCCCCCCAATTTATTTGCTTTATTTAATTTATTTGCTTATTATTTTTTGTTTTAACAAGTACAACTAGTTGCCTAGTTAAAATGACTATCCTTGTGGACACGATTTTACTTTTCACTTTATTACTTAAAAATGGTTTGGTGCACTTTCCATATTTAGTCACCACACACACAAAGCAATAAGTTTTCTTCAAAAAAGCTAATAATAATATATTTTGCTAGCAACACACTTTCTAACACAGTTTTCTCAACACTCTCTAATTAGTTGATGTTCAAATGGCCCGACTAATTTTATATGCGACCTACATAAAGATAACATATGGCAAAAATTACAACAATGAGTTTGTAACGAATAAAATAACCAAAAATATATCAGAAAAAAGGAACAAGAGACTAAAAACTTATATTCTCGGGAATCACACTTTATGTATAATAAATAATGCTTTGAATAGAATTAAAACGTCCCATTTTAAATATAAAAAACTATCAAATATATGTGAGTGTATTTAGTATTTTTGATATTAAATGAAATTTGAATGGACTAAACTTATATTCTCGGGAACCGTATGTCTAATAAATAATGCTTTGAATAGAAATTAAACATCCCATTTTAAATATAAAAAACTCAGAAATATATGTGAGTGTATTTAGTCTTTACTATATTCAATGAAATTTGATTCATTGATTGAGATTTTCTTACTTTCTCATTTAAATTTAATTCATCTATTTATATAAAATCTAAATAAACCTTTTTCTTTGTTCATCGAAAAAAAAGGAAAATTTGAATAAACACTTGTGAAATCTTTGACTTGATAGTTCAGCCACAAAATATACATGTGGTGCATTGTTGCTTACCACATCTCACACCCATTTTAACGCTTGGAGGATAGGTATATTTTATCTAGGCTTAATTGCACGTTTAGCCCGCCCTATTTTTCCAATTGTATAATTTTAACCCCCAAAGTTTAAATGTGTGATTTTGGCCCTCATACTTTACCCCCTTTCTAATTTCATAGCACCCAATTTTTCAAATATTGGCCAAGTGATTTGGGATGGATTTATTTCTTTCCAATTTAACCCCTTCATTTAAACTATTTTATCATTTTAAACAATTTTATTTGAATTTTCAAATATAAAATTAGTTAAATCTCATTAAAAAATGAACAATCCACAACAATATGAGTAACAATCTCATTAAAAAACATAGTATACCCTATTATATATCTTATATAGTTTAGGGTTAAAAATGTTATTGGTCCTTATAAATATCCCAACTTTTTGTTTTAGTCCCCCTAAAATTTTTGTTAGACTTTTAGAGTACCAAAAGTTTTTTATCACTACTTTTGGTCCTTACTTTTTAGTCAACTCATGTCTAGAATTCATGTTTTATAATGAAATTTTTCAGAAATGGGTAAAATATTATGACAATCTCTCCCAAAAAACAATTGAATTTTTAACAAATTATGAATTAAATATGAATTTTTATTTTTTGGCATTAAAAATTCATATTTAATGCATATTTTATCAAAAAATACTAATTTTTTTTTCGAGAGATTGTCATAATATTCTACACATATATGGAGAATTTCATTGAAAAATATGAAGGTTAGACATGAGTTGTATAAAAAGTCGGGACTAAAAGTCTAACAAAGATTTTAGGGAGACTAAAACGAAAAGTTGTTATATCTATAGGGACAAAAACAAATTTAATTGTAAAGTATAAAGTATGTGTTTATATATATATATATATATATATATATATATATATATATATATATATATATATATATTCTTAAGCCATAACCTAAATATTTAGGCTCCACCTCTATTTTCATATTTTTCTTTACTTTTTCTATTTTCTAGTCAATCAAAGATGTATTGTATAATTTAGAGTATTAAATGCCGCATAATTTGCCTCATTGATTTTTTTTGGTTAAATATGTTTTTTATTCCGATAAATATAACAATTTTTCGTTTTAGTCTCCCTGTAGTAATTTTGTTAGACTTTTAGTCCCTCAAAAGTTTTCCATCACCACTTTTTTCACTACTTATTAGTCAACTCATTTATAGCTTTCATTTTTTTTTTTTATGAAATTTTCTAAAAACGTGTAGAATATAATGGAAATCTATCCCAACAAAAATTAGAATTTTTTAACAAAACATGAATTAATATGAATTTTTCAAGCTGCGAAAATGTAGAAAATCATATTTAATTCATGTTTTGTTAAAAAAAAAAAAAATTTGGAGAGATTGTTATAGTATTCTACCCATTTCTGGAAAATTTCATTAAAAAAATGTGAAGGTAAGACATGAGTTGACTTAAAAGTAGGGACCAAAGTGTCATAAGATATTCTCATAGTGATAAAAGTGTATACCACTTTAGACCTGAAACCACTATGATCCCTAGATGTGGACTCAAGTGTTTTATTGTCATTCAAACGTTATCTGTAACAAGATAACTATAAAGTTAGTTAATGTATAGTTGATGAATCATGATGACGAACATTAGTGTCGTAGATGAGATTTTCTCCTCTGCATAACAAGAGATATATCTTTAGTGCACTTGATGAAATATGACTATAAAATTACATGGCCATGCCGAATTAAGTCAATAAGAGATATTGGACTTATTCGTTACTCAATATATTTCGGGATCAAGAAATATAAATATTGAGTTATACAAGGGTGACACAATCTATGTCTTGTGTTCAATATAGATATAAAGGGCAAAAGATTAATTATACACATGGACATTATGATTGAAAAAGTTTCGTCAGATCACTTGACATTCTTGTCACTTGGATAACAGTGATGTGTTGCTAGATAACACTCACTATTTATAATATTAAATATTATTGCTAATGTTCCAAGAACCTATAGGGATCACACACAATAAAACGGTTAAAAGGAGAAATATAAGTAAGACTTATAACTTGGGGTGAAATTATCAAATGAGGCTAATTAGTTAGCAAAGGATAATGTGTTACTTGGCTTACAGAAGCCGAGTAGTGACTACTTGACTTGTAGATCACACAAGTAGTTCTATAAATAGAACCCTTGTGTTGCAGTCAGAAAAAAACTACAGAAACCCTAAAATCACAAACCAAACCCTATTTCTCTCTGAACCTTTGATTGCTTGGCTAGCAGCGGGAACCAGAGGAGATCTATTCGTGTGGACGAGTAGAGGCACTTCTACGTTGCTTTGCTGTGATTGAAATCGTTTTCTGCACTTCAAGAGGTAACAATTCCATCACTAATTCATGTCAAATTCGTAATGATCCAACGAAAGGAAATCAAAAATTTTAATTTCCGCTGCCTTTATGAACGTGATTTCCCTTCAGAATCTTCATTCATTGTATTCCAAAATCTTCACAAGTATTGAAAATGTTTTGCTTTGCCGATTACATGATTTCTTCTTGAATTACATCAAAACACCCTAAAATTGCTATGTTTCGAGAAAACTAGAATTACATGACTCGAAATGAAAACATTACAAAATCTCCTGAAAACCATAGGTAATTGCTCTAAAACTTCTCTATTTTGGATCAAACCTAATTAAAAATGATTGAAAAATATGCTAAGAATAACGTAAGATGACATGTCATCACCCTGCAATTCGAGGTTAGTACATCCCCTTTGCATAGTATGAGACTTACTTGCTTTACAAAATAAGACTTGTACAATCAGAATCTATAAAATAAATTTGTATGTGTTTACACTTTGTACTTAGAGAGTGGTAAACAAAACTTAAAGTTCAAGAAACTTCTAAAACTAAGAAATTCTAAGATATATAGTTTGGCAGAATATTATAAGTGTTTGTGCGCTTTTGGAATTTTAGAGGGTTTTGGCACTGGCAAAATATGCGTAGTCTCTTTTTAATTTCTTCATACTGCTTAGGTCCTTATATAAGAGAGAAATGAGAGAGTTGTTCTTTGAAGAGTGCCAACACATCAAATTCGTCCTTAAGAAGCTTTGAAACAGTTTTGAGAACTTTGCCTATAATGGATAATGTCGTTAAATAATACTAGAAGCGTCCTTTGCTTCTTTAGGAATCATCCGTTACATTATCGTTTCCATTGAAGTTCTTTGTTTGTTTTTGCATGTGGTCAGAAGAAGACAAACAATACTATCAGAACTTTGAAAATTTTGTTCCTTCAAAAGAAGACAAAATTGGTCAGAGTCATTTAGACTACTGACGTATCCTTTAGAAGTTGCTTCCTGCACAGTCTGAATCCATTAGAGCATGTTTTCGTCAGAGTCTTCAAGGTTTGATGCATCTTTTTATTAGAGCTTTGGATTTTTGTTGACCTTTCTTTAGATCATTTTCTATGTCTTCAGAATTCTTCTTAGCTTCTATTGAGTACCAAAATGCTTTCCTCTGCATTCACAACATGATGCATCATAACCAAAAACTTGAGATTAATTGAAGTTTGATTTTAATTATATGGTCTTGCACACTTGAACACACATTAGAGTACCCAATTTTTCTTTCATTCATTTCAATCATCAAAACCTTAGATATATTTTTCTAAAACCCACTTTCGTTCAATAAGGTAGACAACATAGGGTTGCCCGTTTGTAGAACTACTAAGGTAAGAAAGCGTATGTGATGTACTTCTAAGATTCATAGACGGAGTTGGAGCCTTTATTTGATAATTTAGGAATACCAATTCTTTTATGTTTTAATTACCTCTAAGAGAGTAAGGTCAACTCTAACAACCTTACGTAGGAATACGACCCTGCATGATTGACGATATAGACCTGTAGAACGCGTATAACCTTATTGTGATAAATAAGTGCAACTTGACAATTGGAGGAACGTAACAGTCACACGAACTCTTCACTTAAATATAACCCTTATCTCATAATTGATAATTACTTGTCTTTAATCCAACAAGGAAATAAAGGGGATTCGAAGAATCCTAACCACTGTTAAGTTCTGTAATAAAAAACAATTACTAAAACTCAAGTGCTTTGCCCAATCAATTCAAACTTTCAAACTCCCCCCAATTTATTTGCTTTTTATTTTTTGTTTTATCAAGTACAACAAGTTGCCTAGTTAAAATGACTATCCTTGTGGACACGATTTTACTTTTCATTTTATTACTTAAAAACGGTTTGGTGCACTTTCCAAATTTAGTCACCACACAAATAAAATAGTACGTTTCCTTCAAAAAAGCTAATAATAATATATTTTGCTAACAACACAATTTTCTCCACACACTCCATAATTAGTTGAGGTTCAAATGGCCCCGACTAATTTTATATGCGACCTACATAATGATAACATATGGCAAAAATTACAACAATGAGTTTGTAACGAATAAAATAACCAAAATATATCAGAAAAAAGGAACAAGAGACTAAAAACTTATATTCTCGGGAATCACACTTTATGTATAATAAATAATGCTTTGAATAGAATTAAAACGTCCCATTTTAAATATAAAAAACTATCAAATACTCTCTCCGTCCCAAATTGTATGACATTTTGGGCATTTCACACATATTAAGAAATATAATTAATTTTGTGTGGGAAAGAGATATTATGAGTTATTTTACAAAATTGTCCTTAATAAATGGTATGAGAAAGATAAATTAAAGAATTGAAAGAAGAAAATGTAATAAATAGTTAAGGATATAATAGGAAAAGTAACATTAATGTTTCATTGGTATTGTAAAACGACATATAATTTGAGACAAATTTTTTTTCCAAAGCGACATACAATTTGGGACGGAGGGAGTATATGTGAGTGTATTTAGTATTTTGATATTAAATGAAATTTGAATGGACTAAACTTATATTCTCGGGAACCGCATGTCTAATAAATAATGCTTTGAATAGAAATTAAACATCCCATTTTAAATATAAAAAACTCAGAAATATATGTGAGTGTATTTAGTCTTTTTGATATTCAATGAAATTTTACTCATTGATTGTGATTTTCTTACTTTCTCATTTAAATTTAATTCTTCTATTTATGTAAAATCTAAATAAACCTTTCTCTTTGTTTATCGAAAAAAAAGGAAAATTTGAATAAACACTTGTGAAATCTTTGATATGATAGTTCAGCCACCCTGACCCCAACCCAGCTTCGCGCAATCGCGCCGCTCTTCCGAATCCTGAAATCAGTAAGTCCGCGCCTGTCACCACCACCTCTAAGCCGATTATCCCTTGGGCTTGTCTGAATCCGAATTTAATCAACAGTAACAACCCTCCAAAGTCAACACACCCGAACCATAACCAATCGAAAACTTTCGCACAAGCGGTCTCGAACCTTTGTGACATTCCTGCTTCACAACTTCCCCAGCCTGTACTCAAAGGTGACAGTTTGTCCATTGTCATTCCAGAAGCAGAATACTTAACTGGTCTGGAAGCTTGCAAATTCAATCTCCACGCTAGGGTAATCTGGCCAAAGGGGGCTACCCCTCTTACTGTTCATGCTCTGCGCAATAGGTTATCAGCACTGTGGAAAAATCTTGGTAAGTGGTGAGTTTCCTCTATAGGAAAAGGTTTTTATGAATTTACGTTTTCTAGCTTAGAAGATGTTAAGAGGGTTAGATCCATCCCCTCTTGGAACCTTAACCCTGGTATTTTGAAATTATTTGCCTGGTCTCATGATTTTAATCCTAGTTTACAAAATAGTTCAACTGCACAAGTTTGGGTTAGACTTCACGGTCTTTCTCAGGAGTACTGGCGCCCTAGAATTTTTTTTGCAATTGCTAACAGTGTAGGGACTCCTATTTGTACTGATTCTGCCTCTGCTAAACCTATGATAGAGCGTACCTTTGGTCAGTTTGCTAGAGTCTTAGTAGATATGGATGTTACCAAGGAACTTAAATATAATGTTCTAGTGGAAAGAAAGGGTTTTGCTTTCTTTGTGGAATTGGAATATGAAAATCTGCCACATTATTGTTCTCATTGTAAGAAAATTGGACACTATGTGGAGATTTGCAAGTTTGCAAACAAAGAGCAAGATCAAGAGAAGGTTGAACCATCAAGATATTACAAAAAGGAAACCAAAAAGATCCATGTTCCTGTGAGAGATGGAAGGAAGGATAAGGGAAAAGAGCTAGGTGATCCCATTATCGTAGAAGCAGCAGGTGAACCAGTTCTGAATGCAGGAAAGGTTCTTCAAAAGAAGAGTACAGAAGAGAGCCAGGGAGTTGGTCCTAGTGGCACAAAAGATTTGAGTTGTTTAGAACATAGGAACAAATTTGATGCTCTAAATATTATTGATGAAGCTTCTGGTCCCAAAGATTTAATGCTAGCACAAGACCAGATCCTGGAAGCCGAAGTGAATGCTGAAATAGAGCAAAGAATGAACGAAGATCCGGAGCAGGAAGAGAACACTCAGGACTCAGAATTTGTGGATGCTACTCAATTTCATGATGGTGATTTGTCTGAAGGTGAGATTGAGGCAAATGTATCAAAATTACCTACTCCTGTCAGAGTCCAACGAGATATGGATTTTCTGAACCAATCTTGGGCTAATATAGTGGATGATAACGCTGCTGAAGCCAGGATGTTGGAGGATTTAGAGACAGAGCATGAATTGGAAGACAATCAACAAGTTTTCTCTACTGACTTCCAGTTAGTGACCTCCAAGAAACAACAAAGGTCGCTTAGGCAGAATCTGAACAAAGGAATTCAAACCAGATCAAGGAAGGTTCCACAACCCAAACCTTTCAAATGAAGTGTTTATATTGGAATGTAAGGGGTCTGGCTAACTCCCCATCAAGGTTAGCCCTCAAAAGACTTGTGCTCTTGCATAGGCCTGATATCTTAGTTATTTCTGAACCGTGGATGAATTTTGATTGTTTTCCTAGGAGATGGCTTTTAAACTTAGACTTAAAAATGTTTGCTTTAAACTCTAGACATAATCTCCCTCCCAATCTTTGGTGTCTTTGCAAATCTACCCTTGACCCTATAATCTTAGCTTGTGATGATCAACAAGTTTCCTTCTCTTTAACTGTTAGCTCTAAAACTTTTGCTCTTTCCGCCATTTATGCCTCAACTAATTATATCAAAAGAAGACAATTGTGGTGTTCTCTTTGTTCTGTTCAGTCACAATACTCAATCCCGTGGTGCTTTATTGGAGATTTTAATGCGATCATTGGGGCTCATGAACATAGAGGACCCCTTCCTCCTTCTAGACTTCCTATGGAAGAGTTTCTTTCTTGGTCAGAGTCAAACCTTCTTCTTCATATTCCAACTAGAGGTTCTGAGTTTACCTGGAGTAATGGTAGAAAAGGTAATAGATGCACTGAGAGAAGGCTTGACAGATCAATTTGTAACCATTTGTGGATGGATTTGTGTTGCTCCCTCTCTTGCTCAACCCTAACTAAACACAGGTCTGATCACTTCCCCCTTTTACTTGACTTTCAATTTACCCCTGAAACCTTTTCACCTCAATTCAAATTTCAACAGATGTGGTCTATGCATCCTGACTGCAAAGATCTAATCTCTTCCAATTGGAACTCAAAGGTAATTGGCTGTCATATGTTTATCCTCAATAGTAAGCTCAAGAGACTTAAAAATAGATTGAAGGATTGGAACAAAGACATCTTTGGTGATGTTCATGAGGCTGTCAAAATTGCTGAAGACAATTTAAACCAAATCCATAGAAATATCAGCTTGCAAGGTTCTGATGATGACCTGTTTATTGCAGAAAAGTTAGCCCAAACCCATCTTGAAATCGCCCTGAACAAACAAGAAATTTTTTGGAAACAGAAAGCTAACCTGAGCTGGCATTTAGAGGGGGATAGGAACACCAAATTCTTTCACAAAATAGCCAAAATCAAAACCGCCAGTAAACTGATCACCACTCTTCAAGATGGAGAGAATGTGCTTACAGATTCCCAACACATTGCGGATCACATTGTTAATTACTATAAATCTTTATTTTGTACTAACTTTGTTTTGCAGGATCAGTCTCTTGTTGATGAAGTTATTCCTAAACTGGTTACAGTTGACATTAATGCAGTGCTGACTACTCTTCCTTCTTCTTTAGAGATCAAAGCTACAGTCTTTGCTTTGAACAAAGATAGTGCTCCTGGACCAGATGGTTTTGGTGCTTTCTTTTATCAAACATACTGGCATATTATAAAGGAGGATGTAGTAAATGCGGTTTTGGAATTCTTCACAAAAGGTTGGATTCTTCCAGGTTTCAACTCAAACTCTATTGTCCTTATTCCAAAGACTCCAAATGCTACCTCTGTTGATCAATACAGACCTATAGCTTTGGCAAACTTCAAGTTCAAAATAATTTCAAAAATTATAGCAGATAGACTTGCTCAGATAATGCCCTCTATAATCTCTAAAGAGCAACAAGGCTTTATTCAAAATAGAGACATAAGGGACTGTTTGTGCGTAGCTTCTGAAGCTGCCAATTTCTTACACAACAAAGCATATGGTGGGAATCTCATTTTAAAAATTGATATTTCAAAGGCTTTTGACACTTTGGAGTGGCCTTTCATTATTCATGTCCTGAAGGCTTTTGGTTTTAATGATATGTTTTGTAACTGGATTGAGGTGATCTTAAAATCAGCTTTTCTCTCTATTTCTGTAAATGGAAAAGCTCAAGGTTACTTTAATTGTTCTAGAGGGGTGAGGCAGGGTGATCCATTATCTCCTCTTTTATTCTGCCTTGCAGAGGATGTCTTAAGTAGGGGGATTTCTAAGCTTGTGGAGGATAGGAAGCTGGATTTGATTAAAGGAACCAGAA
Source organism: Medicago ruthenica (assembly GCA_018208015.1). Classification (NCBI taxonomy): domain Eukaryota; kingdom Viridiplantae; phylum Streptophyta; class Magnoliopsida; order Fabales; family Fabaceae; genus Medicago; species Medicago ruthenica. The sequence goes on along the minus strand of CM031377.1, from coordinate 76,411,766 downwards.
GTGTTAATATTCCCTCCCATTCTTTCTATGCTGATGACTTGCTGGTGTTCTGCAAAGGTAAATGCTCAGGAATCTCTAATCTTAAAATTTTGTTTACCAGATATGCTTTGGCTTCTGGTCAGATTGTGAATGCGGCAAAGTCTACCATTTTTTCTGGTTCTATTTCTGCTCCGACCCTGCTCCAGCTCTCTGATTTGCTTGGATTCAATATAGGATCTTTACCTTTTAATTACTTGGGGGTTCCTGTGTTTAAAGGAAAGCCTAAGACTTCCCACCTGCAACCGGTAGCTGACAAAATCAAAGCTAAATTATCAGCTTGGAAGGATTCTCTCCTTTCAATGGCAGGAAGAGTTCAATTGGTTAGATCAGTGGTTCAAAGTATGTTAATGTATAGTATCTCAATTTATTCTTGGCCAATGTCTCTTATCAAGGATGTTGATAGGTGGATAAGAAATTTTGTGTGGAGTGGAGATGTCGAAAAAAGAAAACTTGTTACGGTTTCTTGGAAAAAAGTTTGCAGGCCTCTCGCACAAGGAGGTCTGAACTTGAGATCCATCAAAACTTTAAACACCTCCACGAATTTACACCTTTTTTGGAAGTTGCTTCACTCAACAGCTGATTGGGCAGTATTGCTGAGAGCTAGAGCCTTGAGATGCAAGAAACCTATCGATCACCATATCTTTTCTTCCATCTGGAGCAGCATTAAAGAAGAAATCAGTGATATCAACAACAATTCAATCTGGCTCCTTGGCAATGGTAACAACATCAATTTTTGGAATGATAGCTGGTGCGGTGCCCCTCTGTCTCAAGTTCTCAATATTCCAGCACCAATTAGTTCTAAATTATCCTCTTTGGTCAGTGACTACATTTTTAATGGTCAGTGGAACATTCCTGAACCACTGTCTCATATGTTCCCCTCTCTTAGGCAGCTCCTTAATCAAGCAATCATTCCACTGGTGCCAAAAGAGGATCTTCTGATTTGGAGACACTCTGATTCTGGTATCTTGGAGCTCAAGCAAGCTTATGATTTCAAACTGAACAACACTGAAGAAACCCGTTGGGCAAAGATTATCTGGAACATCGATATTCCTCCATCAAAGTCCTTAATGGTTTGGAGACTTTTGCATGATAAGCTTCCTACTGATGACAATCTTATGAATAGAGGTTGCCAGCTTGCCTCTGTTTGCAGTCTTTGTTTTAAAACAGGTGAATCTTCTCTTCATCTCTTTTTCTCTTGCCCCCTCGCCACTAAACTTTGGTCTTGGCTTACTACATCTTTGAACATTCCTTTGCATATTGGATCATTGGAGGATGTGTGGAATTTCTGTGAAAGGTCTTGGTCCCCCCAATGCAAAATTGTCATTATTGCTGCTTTGTTAAATCTAATTAACACTATCTGGTTTCTAAGAAATGAAGCTAGATTTAGTGATAGAATTATCCCTTGGAGGTCAGCTATTAATACCATCATTGCTAATACATCTCTTACTGGGAATCACACTTTAAAGGCTTCAAATAATTCCATTAGAGATTTCTCTATTCTCAAAGTGTTCAATATTAACATCCATCATCCCAAAGCTCCATCTATTATAGAAGTCTTATGGGATCCTCCAATGATTCAGTGGATAAAGTGTAATACAGATGGAGCTTCAATTGGTAACCCTGGAACCTCATCTTGTGGAGGTGTCTTTAGAAATCATGATGGTAACTGCTTAGGCTGCTTTGCTGAGTTCCTAGGTTTTCTCACTTCCTATCAAGCAGAATTATGTGGTGCTATGAGAGCTATTGAGGTTGCTTCAGAGAATCACTGGCTTAATCTTTGGTTAGAGACAGACTCAATGTTAGTTGTGCAGGCTTTCAAGAATATACACCTTGTTCCTTGGCCTTTACGAAACAGGTGGAACAATGTTCAGTTTCATCTTTCTAGTATGAATTGTATAGTCACTCATATATTTAGAGAAGGAAACCAAGTGGCTGATTCCCTTGCAAACTTTGGTCTTTCTCTGTCTTCTTATGTTTTTTGGACTAATATACCATTGTTTGCAAGGGAATCTTTTGTTAGGAACAAAATTGGTTTACCTAGTTATAGGTTTTCTTCTTCTTGAGGGAGTTTTGGTTTGGTCCCCTCCCTCCTTTTTGTACCTACTTTCTCTCTTTTCTATATACTTGGTTGCTAGCTTCTTGGCTACAACCTCTTTTGCTTAAAAAAAAAAAAGTTCAGCCACAAAATATACATGTGGTGCATTGTTGCTTACCACATCTCACGCCCATTTTAACGCTTAGAGGATAGGTATATTATAGCTAGGTTTAATTGTAAGTTTAGCCGGCCCTATTTTCCCAATTGTATGATTTTAACCCCAAAATTTCAAATGTGTGATTTTGGCCCTCATACTTTACCCCTTTCTAATTTCATAGCATCCAATTTTTCAAATATTGGCCAAGTGATTTGGGATGGATTTTTTTGTTTCCAATTTAACCCCTTCATTTAAACTATTTTATCATTTTAAACAATTTTATTTAAATTTTCAAATATAAAATTAGTTAAATCTCTTTAAAATATGAACAATCCACAACAATATGAGTAACAATCTCATTAAAAAACTTATTATACCCTATTTTATATCTTATAAACTGTCCCTATAAATATCCCAACTTTTTGTTTTAGTCCCCCAAAAATTTTTGTTAGATTTTTAGAGTTCCAAAAGTTTTTGATCACTACTTTTGGTTCTTACTTTTTAGTCAACTCATGTCTAGCCTTCATGTTTTTTAATGAAATTTTTCATAAATGGGTAAAATATTATGATAATCTCTCCCAAAAATAATTGAATTTTTAACAAATTATGTATAAAATATGAATTTTTATGTTTTTGGCACTTAAAAATTCTTATTTAATGCATATTTTATTAAAAAAAAATTCTAATTTTTTTTAGAGAGATTGTCATAATATTCTAACCTGATTGCTTTTATTTTAAATATTAAATTAAAAAATATTAAATTCTAGCATTTATTATTTTCTACATTTAATATTTATTTAAGCAATTTTACGAGTATATATATAGACAAATGCTTACACCACCCAATACCACTATCAGAAAAAATTCTTTTCCTTTCATCATGCAACCGCACTCGCACGGTTATCATGGCTTTCCTATCTGCATCAATCGCTATTGCGTTAGTGGACTTGCAGAGTTACAACAACCTCAACATCAACAACAACGGCAGGGCCATGTTGTTCCCATTTCCAATCCTCATGTTAATGCTTCAAGCACCTTAAGTTATCCTTCATTTAATTCTCTATTTGAGAAACAAGGAAAGGAGACAAACCAGTTCATCAATAATCAGGTTAAAATTCATATGTATCATATCAAGATCCATTTTGAAAGAGAAAAAGACTAATAAAATAAAATAATATTTTTTTTTATTCAACGAGTGTCACTGTCACAGAGATATATAACTTTTGGGAGGATATCAATTCATGTATCATTTATAACTATATTTAATTTCTTTTCTTTTTAAAATGTACTTTGATTTCTATATTCTAATGACTTTTTTTTTGTAACAGAATGGTCAAATGAAACTGATGTTACAAAACCATCAAAGGGAGATAAAAGTGGCTTCGCAACAAATTCTGACAATAAAGAATGAAGAAATTGCAAAAGTTGCAAATAGAACACAGGAGATGGAGAATCTCTTAAGAAGCCTACAGGAAAAAAACTGAGAATTGAAGAAAAGAGTTGATGAAAGGGAAGCAACAGTAGTAGCCTTGTATACCAAGTTGGAAGAGGAGAAGAAGAGAACAAGGATGTTTGAGGAAAATGATGTAGAATCATGCTGCGGTGAAAATGAAGAAGTAAGAGCTGAAAAATGTGTCAGACGTGGAAAAAATATTATGTTTTGTGCAAAGTGTATTACAAATTTCTCGGGTGTCTTGTTTCTGCCATGTAGGCATATCTCTTCATGCAAAGCGTGTGAAGCTTTACTCGAAGCTTGTCCAATATGTGGATTGGAAAAGAAGGGTACTATTGAGATTTTGAGTTTGATTTCAGATTAATATTATTACTGAAAAACCTTAATACAATAACTTAGTTATATGCTTAGATAAGGTGTAAGGATGATCATCAATATAGTATTTATGAATTTAATTTAGTTTCATGTCTTATTATATTTTGTATTGTTAATTTGGTTTGGTCAATAAAAAGTTGTTTCTTTATATCAATAAAATGTTGTTTTTATTTTGGTTCAACCTCAATTTATTTAGATATAAAATATATTTAAAAATATTATTTTTATTTTTTTTTGTTTCAAGAAGATAATTAATATTAATACAAAAAGAATTTACTAAATGTACTTAAAGTTTAAGTTTGACATGTAATATATTTATTTCCGATTACACTTTTATTATCAATTAACAATTTTCATTGAGGAAGTTCACCCATTTAAAGTGCATCTAAGATTGGGTAAGAATGGTAAAAGGGTTTGTATGTATTGTCCAATTTGTTCCTTGTATGTAACTAGTAAAAGACTCGTGCTTTCGTACGGGTCACGTAACATTGCGGTAATTATATAGAAAATAATTAGATTGTTAATAATGTCGAATGTTTGAAGATATTAAATAAAAATTATAAGTATTAATGTAACGTTTCTATTAAATATTTACCTCTTATGTATACATTTTTTTTTAAATAGTTGAATCGCGTCGGTTGTGGATTTTATTTACTTATATATGCGAAAACAAATTTTTATGTACATATATAAGAAAGTCGATATGATAATATTTTGAAAATTCATGACTATTTTCAAAATATCTAAATTAATGTAGTGCTTCTATTAAATAACTTTTTATTTTATATGCAAAATATAACAACCAGAACCCCGAGACTAATATTTAAATAGATAATCATACAATATCGCACATCAAGGTGTTACCATTCGTCATACATCTCATACAAATCTTCAACATAAAAATTTCATCAAATATATTTAGATCACAGCAGAATAAAATAGTATCTCAACATATTATAATGTCATGTCTCGGATCATAACATAATAATCTCGACATATACATAATATCATCAGTCTGATCATATAGATCCAATAACATCAAAGTCAACAAAATAAACGACAACCCCAAAATCCTTTATCAGAGCAACTAATCTAGACTCCTCAAAGCAAATAAAAAGAGAAGGCATCACGCCATCCTCTGCATACTCACAAGCAGGAGCTACACCTCAACCTGCACGTCTACACCACAAGGATGCAGGCGACCAAAAGTCATTGGAGGGTAAGATATACGTTCAACATAAAGGAGGTATAAATGCATGTAAGTTCAGGCAAACAACATCATCATCATCATCATATAATCATACATCATATAAAGTATGGTTTTAACTCATAAATATGCATAACATATTCACATTCAATTACAAGCTTGGTTACATCATTATTTCAAATCAAGATTCTCAAGCATACATAACATACCCTCATCAACAATCGATCATCAACTCAAGTTATATCAACCTCATCTCATCATAGTCATCAATTACACAATTATCACTTAAATGCACAAGTTCACACCAAAACATTGCCACATAAGACTCATCATGTTTATGTAATGCGCCTAAACGACTCTACATGCATGTGGTACCGGGTTGGATATCAGAAGTTTGTTACCGAGTGATCCCACAGTCACTTTCATCGTCACTGACTTCATGGAAGCATGATAACTTATCACGACTCAACATCATGCACATACAATGACTCAACCACTAACATCATCAACATAGTCATACATATATTCATCGTCACTTATCATACATCATCGTCACTTATCATATATCATCGTCACTTATCATATTACATCATCATTCATGCTTCATTATCAATTAACAAGTTCACATCATCACATCAAAGCATATCATCAATTAATTCATCAATTAGATTTCCCCATATTCACATTTATCAAGTTTACATACTTATACATACTCATCCTTCATACATAGTTTTCATATATCCAATCATCACATTAGTTTCAAACACCATTATCAAATCAAAACATTTCACAGGTTATTCATTTTGATGCACTAGTTCATTTAAACAAATCATGTCCATTTTCAAGTTTCACAATTCACCAATTTCATCTCAAAAATAACCAATTATAATCATCTCATTGCAAGCAATCATCAATCATCATTAAATGATCAAAACAGCAGCAAAACAACATAAAAGGAAAGTCCATGGATGTCCGGAAACACCCGTAAAGGACCAAAATGCACATAACATCATATGATCTTCCTGCACAGCTCACTTAGCGAGCTATTGAGGTGGCTCAGCGAGCACCTGTTTTCTGGTCACCCAGAAAATGGGTTTCCCCTCATGGGAACACCTCCAAAATTCCTCAAAAATCCCATTTTTGATCTCATTCATTCAAAATCGTTGTACAAACAGTACCCATAGTCATTACACTTTGATTGAACAATTATTATACAACAAAACATCAATTCAACATGGATTCTCACGGTTTTTCACTCAATTCATCAAAAACTCAAAAACTCAACAATAACACAATAAATCATGGATTTACCCTCATAACTTCATGAATTTAATTCAAAACACATATTCATAGTTAAATTCAATTTAATTAATCATAATCATCATTAATTATCATGTTCTTCATCAATTTCATCAAAATTCACAAAGTTACCAAACAACCAAAACCAAACATGAACTTTGACATACAAACAACATGATTCCATCAATTTTGACATACTCAATTTAACCACAATAAAGGAGCACGAAATTAACACATAACAATCATCAATTCATGAAATTAAGCATAATAAAAAATACCCAAAACTACCCAATTGCTTATAAACAAATAATAATAATAATAATAAAGAATCTCCCTCTTCTAGGTTGAATCTCTCTCTTCTAGAGCTTCCTTCCTTCTTTCTCTCCAAGTTTCCTCTTCTTTCTCTATTCTGTCTCTAGCCTCCTTTCTAGGTTTATGAAAAATGACTTGACCTAATTTCACTAACACACATTTCTCTTTAAATATAATGGGTATGAGTCACTCACACTAATGGGCTTAGTCACATCTCATTCTCATAATTAATTCTCTACACTTTTACTTCACTTAAACCCCCTATTTTACTCTTTCACCACTAACCTCTAAATTTAAAATTCAAACTTTTAACATATTACAAAAATACCATTCGCCCGTGAATGACCAAAATACCCTCAATTACTCAAATCTACTAATCCATTAATTCCCAATAAAATAAGTAATCAATAAATATAATAAACAAATAATAATAATAAAGAAATCTAATACTAAAAATCTGGATGTTACAACTCTCCCCCCCTTAAAGAATTTTCGCCCTAGAAAATTACCTAAAGGAAACAACTCCGGGTACGACTCCTTCATCTTGTTCTCCAACTCCCAAGTGATGCTCTCTCATGTAGGACCTCCCGAAATCACCTTCACCAAGACAATCTCTTTTCCGGGCAACCGCTTAACCTCTCGTCCTTCAAAGTTCAACAACATGGTCTCAACAATCAAATTATCCCTTACTTCCAAATCATCCACTTGAATCACATGAGAAGGATCATACACATACTTCCGCAGCTGGGACGCATGAAACACACTATGAAGATTCGACAACGACGGTGGTAACGCAATCTGATACGCTACTGCTCCAACTCTCTCCATAATCTGATAAGGACCAAACACATCGTTAACTTCTTAGATTTCAAAGCTCTCCCAACACCCGTGACTGGATTCACTCTCAAAAACACATGATTTCCGGCTTGAAACTCAATATCATTCCTCCTCTTATCATGATAACTCTTCTGCCTACTCTGCGAAGCCTTCATCTTCTCCTGAATCATCTTAACCTTCTCCGTAGTCTGCTGAACTACTTTCGGTCCAAGCATAGCACTCTCACATGACTCATACCAACACAACGGTGTTCTACATCTCCTTCCATACAACGCTTCAAAAGGTGTCATACCAATACTTGAATGAAAATTGTTGTTGTAAGTAAACTTAATCAACTATGAACATTCACTCCAACTTACTTCATGTTCCAAAACACAAGCTCGCAACAAATCTTCCAAAGACTGAATAGTCCTCTCCGACTGACCATCAGTTTGAGGATGATAAGAAGAACTCAATCAAAACTTCGTTCCCAACGCTTCTTGCAAACTCCCCCAAAACTTCAACGTAAACCTCATATCTCTATCTGACACAATGCTAGATGGAATACCATGCAACTTGACAATCGGCTCAATGTAGATCTCCGCCAATTTCTCCAAAGACATACCGGTCTTTAAAGGAGTAAAATGCGCTGACTTCGTCAACCAATCAACAATTACCCAAATCGAATCACTCCCCTTCACAGTTCTTGGTAATCCACTTACAAAATCCATAGAAATACTATCCCACTACCATTCCGGCACAAACAACGACTGCATTACTCCAGACGGCTTTTGATGCTCAATCTTGGACTTCTGACAAACCAAACAAGCATAAACAAACTCGGCGATATCCTTCTTCATTCCTGGCCACCAAAACAACTTCTTCAGATCCAGATACATCTTCGTTGCTCCAGGGTGAATACTTAAACTACTTCGATGACCTTCTTCGAAAATTCTCTTCTTAAGCTTGGGTACATCCGACACACAAACTCCACCATGAAATCTCAAAACTCTCTTCTCATCCAATCCAAAGTATACCTCCTTGCCTTGATTCATCAAAATTCACAAAGTTACTAAACAACTATAACCAAACATGAACTTGGACATACAAACAACATGATTCCATCAATTTTGACATACTCAATTTAACCACAATAAAAGGAGCACTAAATTAACACATAACAATCATCAATTCATGAAATTAAGCATAATAAAAATACTCAAAACTACTCAATTGCTTATAAAACCCATATGGTGAAAATAATATTCCCCCTTATCTCAATTCTTCACAAAATTAGCCTCTATAGGCTGAATCTCCCTCTTCTAGAGATTCCTCCCTTCTTTCTCTCCAAGTTTCCTCTTCTTTCTCTATTCTGTCTCTAGCCTCCTTTCCAGGTTTATGAAAAATGACGTGACCTAATTTCACTAACACATGCACTTCTCTTTAAATATAATGGGTATGGATCACTCACGCTAATGAGCTTAGTCACATCTCATTCTCAAAATTAATTCTCTACACTTTTACTTCACTTAAACCCCCCATTTTACTCTTTCACCACTAACTTCTAAATTTAAAATTCAAACTTCTAACATATTACAAAAATACCCTTCGCCCGTAAATGACCAAAATACCCTCAATTAATCAAAATCCACTAATCCACTAATTTCCAATGAAATACGCAATCAATAAATATAATAAACAAATAATAATAATAATAATAATAATAATAATAATAATAATAATAATAATAATAATAATAATAATAATAAAGAAATCAAATATTAAAAATCGGGATGTTAAACTTGAAGGTGAGAAAAACACACACAAGAAGGGGGGGGTTGAATTGTGTGACTCAAAAACTTGTTCTTTTCTTTTCAAAATCTTAACACAAGTTCAGAACCAGGTTCTGAACTGTTATCAGAAGTATATGCAGCGGATTAACAAGTTAAAAAGAGAATGAAAGAGAGACACACAGAATTTTATACTGGTTCCTTCTCAATGTGAGAAGTAGTTCAGTCCCCTTGTTTTCCAACAAGAGAGTTCCACTATAATCAGAAGATTACACTTTGCTCAACCACTAAGGAAGAGACTTCCAGTTGCTCAATCACAAAGAAAGAGGCTTCTAATGCTCAACCACAAAGGAAGAGGCTTCCAATGCTCAATCACAAAGAAAGAGGCTTCCAATGCTCAAGACACTAAGTCAAGAGACTTCTCAATGCTCAAGACACTAAGTCAAGAGACTTCTGACTCAGACCACAAGGGAATGAGGTTACAATTGCTCAGTATACAGACTGAGACTTTAGGGACCAAACTGGTTTACAAGTAAATGAGTTTGGGATGAACACTTGATAAAATATCATAGGTGTTCTCTTAATACAACACAGGTTAAGACTCTTAACCTTAAGAAATTCTAAGTTACAGAACTAAAGAATTTCTAAGAGATTTTGAACTTGACAGTTTTACAGCAGAAAACAGAGCACAGGTTCAGCAATTTGAATTCAAGAGTCTTAGACAAATTTCTTCTTCAAATCTTCTTCCTTTTATAGAGAAAATAGAGCTGTTGAAGATTTGCTTGATTTGAGGAAAGAGCCGTTGCAAGTTGAGCTAGGATTTCTGCAAATGTGTGCTGAACTTTTTCAAACAAAACAGAGCAGCAGCCATTTTTGAAATGGCCTACCTTAAAAGCTGGGGAATGTCTGGGTCAGGGAGACAACTGTTCCATTGGGTTGTTCTGACACATCCAGGCATTAAATGCGCACAGTACCAGTCACTTTTCAAGCCACATCAGCCTTCAGAAGCTTCTGCGTGAACAGTGCATCAGAAGCTACCTTGTACGGATCAGAAGCTGGCTTCAGGATCAGAAGCTGGTCTTCAGACGTTGACTTGCGTTGACTTCTTCAGAAGCACCCAGACATCAGAAGCTGTCTTCAGACTTCACTTCAGAGGCACCACTTCAGGAGCACTCTTCAAGAGCACTTCTTCAGGAGCACTTTCCTTCTAGCTTTGCAACATTGCTTCTTAGCTTTCCTTTCTTGCTCTAAGCTTGTTCTTTTATAACTATTCTTAATTTCCAATCAATAAACACGTGGTTCTGAAATCACTTGAACAAAGCATTAACATATAACCAATTTTCTATTTAACACTTTGTTATCATCAAAACCATAAAGAGAGATATGTTTACACATAATGTTTCAACAATCTCCCCCTTAATTCATAAGAGAGTTGTTAAACACATTTTGTTCCAACAATCTCCCCCTTTTTGATGATGACAAACATAAGTATTAAATCAGAAAATTGTTGTTAACTTAATTAACAAGTTAACTACAGGGTGTGAGGTTTGTAAGCTCCCCCTGAGTCTGATCCAAGTTAATTAAGTTCAGTTAAAAACACAAATGTGAAAATTTCAGAATTGTTGTTAAGTTTAATTAACAATCTGACTTCAGGAGAGGTTTGTAAGCTCCCCCTAGGTCTGACAGTCCTCAAGGTTAGGTTTGTAAGCTCCCCTTGATTCTTATCCAAGTTAATTAAGCTTAACTTAAAACAATATAGTGAAATTAACACTCAGAATTTTAAATAACTTGCTGACTTCAGGTTCTGAGGTTTGTAAGCTCTCCCCCTAAGTCTGATAATCCACAGGATGAGTTTTGTAAGCTCCCTGAGTCTTATCCAAGTTATTTTAAATTCAATTTACTCACTAAGAGTAATGTATCTCACAGAATGGTATCAGAGCCAGACTTTCAATTCAGAGGCTAAGAGTTAAAAAGCAGTTCTCATAAGTTAGATTCAATCAGTATCAGAGCTTTAACTGAGCTTTAACTTATGTTCAGAGCCTCAGGCTTTAATACCTTTTACTCCCCTTTCATAAGTTAATTACTGACAAAATTTAACTTATTTTTGAGCTCAGGAACTTTAATACTTGTTTTACTTTCTCCCCCTTTTGTCATCAACAAAAAGTTTTACTTACTCCCCCTTAGAAGAGAAGGATTTCAAAGACAAAATTTCTCCCCCTTGTAGGAATTTCTTCCCCTTTTTTTCAAGAGAGTTTGAAAACAAGTGTATCAGAGCATTTGAATCTCCCCCTTTTTTTTAAAAAAGAATTTGAAAACATTTCAAAAAGGTTCAGAGCATATAGGAGGGGGTTGAAAAATTTGTGAGATATTTATGCAATCATATGGATAATCAAGCAGCAAAGATGAGCATCATAGCATACTTGGTTTTCAATGAGTATATGACTTGCATTAAAAATAGAATGTTGTTCAGAAGCAGAAAAAAGTTTAGAGCTTCTGATCAGATCATTCTGTGTTCAGACATGGTTTGTTCAGTATAAATTTATTCAGTATTAGAGCAAAACAGCCAAATTGTGTTCAGTATCAGAGCAAAACATACAAGAAGGTATCAGAGCAGATCTGAGCTAGTTTAAAGAAAATAGTTCAGATCAGAGCAGGTCTAACTCATTTTTAAAGCAAAATTTTTCAGATCAAAGACCAACTGATAGGTTATATCAGATCCTGATACCAAATTAAAGTTTTATCTCAGAGTCTGATACCAAAAGACAGTTTTAATACTGCTGGACTTGTATCAGAACCTGATACCAAAATATGAAGGTTTATCTCAGAGTCTGATACCAAATTAACATTTCAGTGCTGATACCAAGATAAAATAAGTTCTAAAAGCTGAACATGTCTGAAACACTTTGAGCATTAAAAAATGTGTCTGTGCTAAACAGTTTGAAAACAGACTGATACCAACTGAAAATTGTTTGTCAAGCAATTTTAACATTTAATACCAGAGCAGAAAATCACATTTTTAAATTGATGACTTTGGGAGGGATAGAATATAAACTTTCAAAGCTTTAATCATCATTGCCCAGGGTTATACTTATCAGATTCTGACCAACATTAGATTCCTATCAGATTCAGAAGTCAGAAAATCCAGGTTCTGATCCTTCAAACTCTGAAGTTTTCCAGGCTTAACTTTATTCAAACTCTCAGAAGGTGAGTGTTTGATAAGTCTTAGCTTATGATAAACTCAGAATCAAGGATTTCATTCAGATTCAAGCACATTTTCAAGAGATAAAGTGCATGTTCAGATTCTTTTTAATAAAATTGAATCTTTCTTCTGTTAGGGGTTTTGTGAATATGTCAGCCCATTGATGATCAGTATCAATGAACTGAATATCTAAAACACCCTTCTGAACATAATCTCTTATAAAATGATGTTTTATTTCTATGTGCTTGGCTCTAGAATGCAGAATTGGATTTTTAGACAGACATATAGCAGCAGTATTATCACAATAAATAGGAATATTGTCTGCATGAATCTGATAATCCTCTAATTGATGTTTCATCCAGAGTAGTTGTGTGCTACAACTTGCAGCTGAGATGTATTCTGCTTCTGCTGTTGACAAAGCAATGGTTGCTTGTCTCTTGCTGGCCCAGGATATCAGATTCTCACCAAGAAACTGACAGTTTCCACTGGTGGATTTTCTTTCAATCCTGTCCCCAGCATAGTCAGCATCACAGAATCCAACTAGCTTGTAATTTAGAGATTTCTTATACAGAAGTCCCAAATTAGTTGTTCCTTTCAGATACCTAAAGATTCTCTTGACATCACTCATATGAGATTCTCTAGGATCTGACTGGAATCTAGCACACAGACATACAATAAATAAAATATCTGGCCTAGAAGCAGTTAAGTATAGGAGAGAACCTATCATACCTCTGTACAGCTTCTGATCTACTTTAGAGCCATTGTCCTCTTTGCTTAAGGTGCAGGTGGGATGCATAGGTGTTGTCATCAGCTTGCAATCATCCAGCTTGAAATTCTGGCCAGGCAATACTTAAGAGATACTAACAGGTTCTGAATAAAACTGGTTCTGAACCTAACAGGTTCTGAACAGAACTCAGCACAATATAAAAGCAAATAATCAGCAGGAATATAAAGTGCAGGAAAGCTAAAAACACACAAGGTTTGTTAACCCAGTTCGGAGTAAACACCTCCTACTCTGGGGGATACCAATCCAGGAAGGAAATCCACTATAGGATTTAACCCAAAGACTCAAGACACTGACTCCCAGTTCCCAGCCTTAGCAATTAAACTCCTCTTAGTCAGACTTCTACCCAACTCTGAGTATTAGAATCCTCTAACTTCCTATTCAAGCAACTAAACCCAGCTACTTGAACAACCCTTAACAATACCCTGTTTTTGAACACAATTTCAATGACAACACTTCATTCGTACCTAAAGGCTTAGAATGAATTACAACTCAATAAAAACTCTAAACCAACTCAGACAATGAGTGGTGTACAAAGAAAACTCTAAGTTAAAAACACAGACTCAATTTTCTGAAATATAACTCTAAATTCGTAAGTCTTGAATAACAGCAGCCCTCCTCTATTTATAGCCTTCAGTCTTGCAGCATAAATAACAAACTAATCTTCTGATTTGATTTGTTACTGAAATAAGATTGGTCCAATAATGTAACAAATAAAACTGTATTGAATCTTTTAAAGATTATAACAGGAAAATATGAATTTCATATCTTTGAACCAAATCTTCAATAAAATCTTCTCCAAATAAATCAGCATTCTAGAAGCCATATGCGTGGATAAATCCTCAATAAATCTTGCAAAGATTCGCATAGAAAAACCTTGAAAATAACCAGCTTCTGATGAAGTCAACATAAGTCAACGCTAGCATCAGAACCTGAATCAGCTTCTGAAGTGCTACAGTGCATTCAGCTTCTGATGTGGTCAACAGAAATCAACGCTGGCTTCAGAACTTGAATCAGCTTCTGAAGTGCTACAGTGCTTCTGATGAGGCATTCAGCTTCTGATGTCATTTTGAGCTTCTGAACAGCTTCAAAATGAAAAACTTCCAACTGAAGAAATGTTCTAGATACGGAGGTGCTTCTATTCAATACTTTGGTTTTGCCAAAACATGCAGCCAACACCAAAAGACTCAACAATCTCCCCCTTTGGCAAATTTTTGGCTAAAACCATCCAAGTTCTTCAATCTCCCTTATACTCAACTCAGCAATGAAGAACTCTATAATTATACATCATAGCAATTAGTTTAGGCAGCGGATTCAGCTATGTTAAACATTAAAAAACAATCAGTTTCAACTTCTGAACACTGATACACACAAAAACTAAGTACTGATCAACTCCTGATCATCACAACCATGGTATCAGAGCTACTGATCAACTCCTGATCACAACACTCCCCCTGCAACTCAGCTTCTCATACAAACTCCCCCTCACTACTGAACTACAGAGAAAAATGGTATCAGAGCATATCAGAAGCACACTTCAGGATCACAAAAACACTCAGGATCAAAACAACCTTGTACTCCCCCTGAGACACATATTCCCCCTTGATCATATCTGGACATATAATGCTTTGGTATCAGAGCAAAACACCTTCTGAATCAAAGACACACATATCTGAAATGCAGCAATACATCTTCTAATTCTTGGTATCAGGGCCAACAGAGCCAACACTTTGCATAAGATTTTCTAGCCCTTTTTAGCCATAAAATTCTGACAAATCATACCCTTCATATAGAGAAGAAAAACTGCACAAACATCTTCAACTACTGTCCCAGTTTGAACTTCAGACTTAGTATCAAAAACAGCATCACACATAGCACTAACAAAGCTGGCAGGTACTCTATCTTCCTCACATCCAGTTTGCTTTAATTGCTAGAATTCTTCATATAAGCATACACCTAACTTGCTTCTCAGATTCTCAAACTGTTTAACATCCAAGGCCTTTGTGAAAATGTCAGCAACTTGTTCTTCAGTAGCTACATGTTCCAGCTGAACAATCTTGTCCTCCATAAGGTTTCTGATGAAATGATGTCTGATGTCTATGTGTTTGGTTCTGCTGTGCTGAATTGGATTCTTAGAGATGTTGATGGCACTCAAATTGTCACAAAACAATGTCATAGTTCCTTGTTCAATGTTGTATTCCTCCAGCATCTGCTTCATCCACACCAATTGTGAGCAACTACTTCCAGCAGCAATATACTCAGCTTCAGCAGTTGACAATGAAACACAGTTTTGTTTCTTGCTGAACCAAGAAATTAAGTTATTTCCTAAGAAGAAACAACCTCCTGAAGTGCTCTTCCTGTCATCAGCACTTCCAGCCCAGTCAACATCACAATATCCCATCAGTTCAGAACTTGAACTGTGTGAGTACATGATTCCATAGTCACTTGTGCTATTCACATACTTCAGAATTCTCTTCACTTGTGTCAGATGACTCATTTTAGGATCAGCTTGATATCTTGCACATACTCCAACAGCATAAGTGATATCAGGTCTGCTTGCAGTTAAATACAATAAGCTTCCTATCATGCTTCTGTACTGACTTTGATCAACTGAAACTCCATGTTCATCTTTGGTCAACTTCAGATGAGTAGCAGCTGGTGTCTTCTTATGAGCAGCTGATTCCATACCAAACTTTTTCACAATGTTCTTGGCATATTTACTCTGAGAAATGAAGATTGTATCTTCCATTTGCTTGACTTGTAATCCAAGAAAATATGTCAGCTCACCAACTAGACTCATTTCAAACTCTGACTGCATTTGTTGAACAAACAGTTTGACCATCTTCTGAGACATCCCTCCAAACACTATATCATCCACATAAATCTGAGCAATCATCAGACTCCCATTTTCATCTTTCACAAACAAAGTCTTATCAGAACCTCCTTTTCTGTAACCTTGAGCCACAAGAAATTGAGTCAGCCTGTCATACCATGCCCTTGGTGCTTGCTTCAATCCATATAAAACCTTCTTTAACTTGTACACATGTTCTGGAAACTTAGGATCCACAAAACCTTTAGGCTGTTCAACATATACCTCTTCTTGCAAATATCCATTCAGAAATGCACTCTTCACATCCATCTGAAATAGCTTGAATTTGAGAATGCAGGAAACACCCAACAGCAGTCTTATGGACTCTAGTCTGGCCACAGGTGCAAAGGTCTCATCAAAATCAAGTCCCTCAACTTGAGTATAACCCTGAGCAACCAACCTTGCCTTGTTTCTGACTACAGTACCATTTTCATCTGTTTTATTCTTGAATATCCACTTAGTCCCAATCACATTCAGCCCTTCAGGTCTTGGAACTAGATTCCACACTTCATTCCTTTTGAATTGATTCAACTCATCTTGCATTGCTTCAATCCAAAATTCATCAGTTAGGGCTTCTTTCACATTTTTAGGCTCAACCTTTGACACAAAGCATGAATCAGTAGCAGCAGCATCTGATCTCCTGGTTCTGACACCTTGATCTAAGCTTCCAATGATTAAGTCTCTAGGATGATCCTTCTGAACTCTAATTGATGGCCCTTTACCATTAGGAACTTGATCTGGTTGATCTTCTGCTTCAGCATTCACAGTAAAAGCTATACCTTTCCCTTTCTTATCAGGCTGTTTGCAGAATGCAGTCTCAAAATTTAACAAAGACCCAATCAGCTCCTCAACCTTCATAGCAGAAATATCATGAGCTTCCTCAATTGCAGTGACCTTCATGTCAAATCTTCTGGGCAGGGACCTGAGGATTTTTCTGACTAACTTCTCATCAGTCATCTTTTCTCCAAGTGAATCAAAAGAATTTGCCATGTCCAGCACATTCATGTAAAAATCCTGAATAGATTCATCTTCCTTCATCTTCAGGTTCTCAAATTTGGTGGTCAGCAGCTGCAATCTGGACATCTTCACCTTAGAAGTTCCTTCATGAGTGGTTTTCAGAATTTCCCAAGCATCCTTAGCCACAGTACATTGTTTGATAAGTGTGAACATGTTCTGGTCAACACCATTAAAGATTGCATTCAAAGCTTTTGAATTTCCCAGAGACAAGTCATCTTCAGCTCTGGTCCACTCCTCTTCAGGCTTCAAAACCCCAGTTTTGTTACCATCTTTGTCCAAAACCTCAGGATGTTCCCAGCCTTTTATCACAGCTTTCCAAGTCCTGCTGTCAATAGACTTTAGAAAAGCACACATCCTTGACTTCCAATACTCATAGTTTGTGCCATCTAGTAGGGGTGGTCTATTGACATAGCCTCCTTCTCTATCCATGCTTGCCAGATATTAAGTCCTCTGGATCTCACCCAATTTACAGGCAGGGTGCCTGCTCTGATGCCAATTGAAATTCTGGCCAGGCAATACTTAAGAGATACTAACAGGTTCTGAATAAAACTGGTTCTGAACCTAACAGGTTCTGAACAGAACTCAGCACAATATAAAAGCAAATAATCAGCAGGAATATAAAGTGCAGGAAAGCTAAAAACACACAAGGTTTGTTAACCCAGTTCGGAGTAAACACCTCCTACTCTGGGGGATACCAATCCAGGAAGGAAATCCACTATAGGATTTAACCCAAAGACTCAAGACACTGACTCCCAGTTCCCAGCCTTAGCAATTAAACTCCTCTTAGTCAGACTTCTACCCAACTCTGAGTATTAGAATCCTCTAACTTCCTATTCAAGCAACTAAACCCAGCTACTTGAACAACCCTTAACAATACCCTGTTTTTGAACACAATTTCAATGACAACACTTCATTCGTACCTAAAGGCTTAGAATGAATTACAACTCAATAAAAACTCTAAACCAACTCAGACAATGAGTGGTGTACAAAGAAAACTCTAAGTTAAAAACACAGACTCAATTTTCTGAAATATAACTCTAAATTCGTAAGTCTTGAATAGCAGCAGCCCTCCTCTATTTATAGCCTTCAGTCTTGCAGCATAAATAACAAACTAATCTTCTGATTTGATTTGTTACTGAAATAAGATTGGTCCAATAATGTAACAAATAAAACTGCATTGAATCTTTTAAAGATTATAACAGGAAAATATGAATTTCATATCTTTGAACCAAATCTTCAATAAAATCTTCTCCAAATAAATCAGCATTCTAGAAGCCATATGCGTGGATAAATCCTCAATAAATCTTGCAAAGATTCGCATAGAAAAACCTTGAAAATAACCAGCTTTTGATGAAGTCAACATAAGTCAACGCTAGCATCAGAACCTGAATCAACTTCTGAAGTGCTACAGTGCATTCAGCTTCTGATGTGGTCAACAGAAGTCAACGCTGGCTTCAGAACCTGAATCAGCTTCTGAAGTGCTACAGTGCTTCTGATGAGGCATTCAGCTTCTGATGTCATTTTGAGCTTCTGAACAGCTTCAAAATGAAAAACTTCCAACTGAAGAAATGTTCTAGATACGGAGGTGCTTCTATTCAATACTTTGGTTTTGCCAAAACATGCAGCCAACACCAAAAGACTCAACACAGATGGAACTTCTTCAGAAGCTCCTTGGTGTATTTTGACTGATGAACATAAACACCATCTTTGCATTGGTTGATTTGAATTCCCAAGAAGAATTTCAGCTCACCCATCATGCTCATTTCAAATTCATCCTGCATTAACTTTGAAAATTCCTTGCAAAGGGAGGCATTAGTAGAACCAAATATGATATCATCCACATATATTTGCACAATTAAGATTTCTTTCTTAACAATTTTCCTGAAAAGTGTATTATCAACTTGACCTCTTACAAAATTATTTTTAATTAAGAAGTTGCTTAGCCTTTCATACCAAGCTCTGGGAGCTTGTTTCAGACCATACAAAGACTTCTTAAGTTTAAAAACATGATTTGGATATTTAACATCTTCAAAACCAGGAGGTTGTTTTACATACACTTCTTCAGAAATTACACCATTTAAGAAAGCACTCTTAACATCCATTCGATACAAGATGATATCATGATTAACAGCATAAGAAAGAAGTAACCTGATTGCTTCCAGTCTTGCTACTGGAGCTAAAGTTTCTGTGTAATCAATTCCTTCTTGCTGGCCGTACCCTTGAGCTACTAATCCAGCCTTGTTTCTGATCACTTCTCCTTGTTCATTGAGCTTGTTCCTGAACACCCATTTTGTTCCAATGATGTTCTTTTGATCAGGTCTTGCAACTAGATCCCAGACATCATTCCTCTGAAACTGGTTCAGTTCTTCTTGCATTGCTACAATCCAGCCATCATCAGCAAGTGCTTCATCAGCAGTTGTGGGCTCAATCATGGATAGCAGGCCAAGCATAGACTCATTCTGAGTGAATGCTGATCTAGTCTTTATTGGACTGCTCTTGTTCCCAATGATCAACTCCTCAGGATGTGAAGACTTGTATTTGAATGAGGTTCTGGTTGGATTAGCTTCTGAAGAACCATCAGGGATGTGTTCAGAACCATGCTGGTCTTGGTTTGCTTCAGGAGTAGCATCATTATCAGAGAGTTTCTCAGAGTCTTCATTGTTTTCAGCTTCTGAACCTTTATCAGAACCTGAACTTGGTTCAGCTTCTGAAGGTTCTTCTGAGATTCTGACATCTGCAAAACTCTCAACCAGCTCTGGTATTTCATTACCAGGCTTCTTATCATCAAACCTAATGTGTATAGCTTCTTCAACAACATGTGTTTCAGAATTATACACCCTGTATGCCTTAGATCTCTCTGAGTATCCTAAAAAGGTACCCTTTTGAGCCTTGGCATCAAATTTCTTTAGGTAGATTTTATTGTTTAGTATGTAACATGTACAACCAAACTGATGAAAATAAGAAATACTTGGTTTTCTTCCTTTAAACAGTTCATATGCTGTTTTATTCAGAATGGGTCTGATATAGATCCTGTTCTGAATATAACATGCTGTGTTTACAGCTTCTGCCCAAAAGTACTTAGCAATTTTAGATTCATGGATCATGGTTCTGGCCATTTCTTGTAAAGACCTGTTCTTTCTCTCTACAACTCCATTTTGTTGTGGAGTTCTAGGAGATGAGAACTCATGGAGAATTCCATGATCTTCACAAAAATTTTCAAAAGGTTCATTTTCAAATTCCCCACCATGATCACTTCTGATTTTTAAAATTTTCAAATCAGTTTCAGTTTGTACTTGTTTGCAGAATTTGTAAAACACATCATATGTTTCATTCTTTGTTCTAAGGAATTTAACCCAAGTCCACCTACTGTAATCATCAACAATTACAAGTCCATACTTCTTCCCACTGATTGAAGCTGTTCCAACAAGACCAAACAAATCAATGTGAAGGAGTTCTAGAGGTTTAGAGGTGGAAACAATGTTCTTTGATTTAAAAGAAGTTTTAGCAAATTTTCCAATTTGGCATGCATGCTGAACACAGAGCATCTGAGTGATAATCAATGCTGGGTAGGCCTCTGACCAACTGTAACTTGCTAAGCTTAGAAATGAGTCTCTAGTTAGCATGTCCCAGCCTTTTGTGCCAGACCCATTTCTCATCACTCACAGACAGAAGGCAAACTACCTTCTGCTGAACCAATTCAGAAAAGTTTATTTTGTAAACATTGTTTTTCCTGCTGCCTCTGAACACTACAGACTTATCTTTGTTACTAATTACAGTACATGTGTTCTTATTGAACATGACTTCATAATTACTATCACATAATTGACTTATGCTAAGAAAATTATGTCTGAGTCCATCTACCAGCCAAACATTATCAATGTACATGGAAGAATTACCTATCTTACCAGTACCAATGATCTTTCCTTTCTGACTTCCTCCAAACCCCACAGTTCCTCCCTCTTTCAGAGTTAGGGTTTGGAACATAGACTTGTCCCCTGTCATATGATGCGAGCATCCACTGTCCAGGTACCAGGACCTTTCCTTTTCTTTGGATGTTAAGCATATCTGCAATTGAAATGATCTCAGACTTAGGTACCCAGATTTTCATGGGTCCTTTGGGGTTAGTCCTGAAAGGTTTTGGCTTCTTGTGTCTGAAGTTATGATATTCAGACTTGTTCTGATACTTAGGATATGGATCCTTATATCTTGAATAAGTCTGAGTTTCAGAACCTGAATACTTCAGAACCTGAGTTCTCAAAGGTTTGGACTCAGATTTCTTCAGAACCTGAGACTTGAAGGTCTTTGGTTCTGAGTTCTTTAGAGTTTGAACCATTGAGCACTTTGGTTCTGATCTCTTCAGAATTCTAACTTTGTTTGCTTCAGGCACAAGGCAAGCTTCAATTTTACCTTTCTTAAAACAATTGGAAGCAGAAAACTGATTGGTTTGCTTTTGCTTGCTCTGCTTAACATTCTGAGAATGAAAATGTTTTACATTGACTGGTTTAACAGATTTTGAAGTTTTAATAAACTCAGTCTTTGAAAAATTTGAATTTGAATTATTCAGATTCTGAGACTTACTAGTTCCAGGTTCTGAACTCTTCAGATTCTGAACTTTTTCAGGTTCAGAGTCTGATTTTCTCTTACTCTTAGGCTTAAGACCTTTTGGCTTAGATTTAGGCAAGGTTTTAACATCTGCCTTAATCTTACCCTTAGGTTCAGAAGCTTCAGAGTCTGAGTTGTTCAGAACTTCAGACTTAGTCTCAGATTCTGACATTTTTAACTTCTCAGAGTTATCAGAAGCAGGCACAAAGCATATACCATTGCCTTTTAAGATATTTTCAGAACATGAAGGTGAGTTTAATTCATTTGAAGGTTTGAATGAATCATAGCCAATGCCTTCACCTTTGTTTCTGATCATATTATACATCATAGAGGCAATTTTAGTTCTATTGAATCCAGTTAAGATGAAATCCTGAAGAGCTATTTTATGTTCATTAGGAACCTCTTCAGATTTCTTATGAGCCTCTTTTCTGAGTTCTTCAACTTCTTCATTATATTCAAAAATTTGATTCTGAAGTTTAAGATTTTCCTCAGACAGCAAGTTAGTTTGATTTTTCAAAGATTTAATTTCTTTTAACTTGCTTTTAAGATGACTCATAAGATCATTAACTGTTTCAATCAATTCAGATCTAGAGAGTTCAGAATATACCTCATCTTCTTCATCAGAATCTGAGCATGATTCTGTATCAGAAGACGCAGTTACCATCAGGGCCAGGTTTGCTTCTTCCTCATCAGATTCTGACTCATTGTCCAGATCATCCCATGTTGCCATGAGACTCTTTTTAAGCTTGTTTCTGAAACTGCTGGACTTTGAGCTGGACTTCTTTGCTTTTTCCTTTGATTTTTCCTTCTGAAGATCAGGACAGTCAGCAATGAAGTGGCCAGGCTTTTTGCAGTTGTAGCAGCTTTCCTTCTGAACATCCCTCTTTGAACCAGAACCAGATCCTCTAAAGTTACTGCTTCTGTTAGAGAATTTTTTTCTTTCTATTCATTAGATACTGAAGCCTTTTAGAAAGCATTGCAAGCTCATCAGCATCTGAATCTTCATCAGAATTTCCCTCAGGAAAATCTTCTTCAGATTCAATAGCTTTCAAAGCTTTAGCAGGCTTTCTTTTAGACTTCAGAGCTAATGTTTTTGGTTCTCAAACAGACTCATCCTCATTGAGTCCCAGTTCATGCACCTTGAGGGAGCTTATAAGATCCTCAATACTTAAAGTATTCAGATCCTTAGCTTCCTCAATAGCAGTCACCTTAGGTCTCCATTTGGATGGCAGACTTCTTAAAAGTTTGTTCACATGATCAGCTGTGGTATAACTCTTCTTCAGAATCTGAAGTCCAGAAACCAGAGTCTGAAATCTTGAGAACATAGTCTCAATATTTTCATCCTCTTTCATTCTGAACAGTTCATATTGCTGAACAAGAATGTTTGCCTTAGCTTCTCTAACCTTTTTATTACCTTCATAGTTAGAGCAGAGGGATGTGAATATGGCTTTAGCAGTTGACTTGTCACTCAGCTTCTGGTACTCAGAGTGAGGTAGTGAATCCACAATAATGCCTCTGACATTATGGTGTTTTCTATAAATCTTCCTCTCAGCATCACTGAGTCCTCTTCTGTTGATAGCAACACCTTCTTCATCAACTGGAATTGTGATTCCATCTTCAATGATGTCCCATAGTGAATCATCAATTCCAATAATATGACTGTACATTTTACTCTTCCACCAAGAGAATTTTTCTGGGTCACCAGTAAACATAGGGGGTTTATTATGTGACCTAGACTTCTTTTCTTCAGTACCATAGTCATATTGTACATTTCTTGGATTTATGGGAGAGGGTGGATTTCTGGGAGAGGGTGGAGGTGAACCACTAGTTGAGGTCATGTTTTTCTCAGGATCCTACTGACACACTGTTAAGTGTTAATATCAGAACCGGAGCTCTGATACCAACTGAAGGTGAGAAAAACACACACAAGAAGGGGGGGGTTGAATTGTGTGACTCAAAAACTTGTTCTTTTCTTTTCAAAATCTTAACACAAGTTCAGAACCAGGCTTTGAACTGTTATCAGAAGTATATGCAGCGGATTAACAAGTTAAAAAGAGAATGAAAGAGAGACACACAGAATTTTATACTGGTTCCTTCTCAATGTGAGAAGTAGTCCAGTCCCCTTGTTTTCCAACAAGAGAGTTCCACTATAATCAGAAGATTACACTTTGCTCAACCACTAAGGAAGAGACTTCCAGTTGCTCAATCACAAAGAAAGAGGCTTCTAATGCTCAACCACAAAGGAAGAGGCTTCCAATGCTCAATCACAAAGAAAGAGGCTTCCAATGCTCAAGACACTAAGTCAAGAGACTTCTCAATGCTCAAGACACTAAGTCAAGATACTTCTGACTCAGACCACAAGGGAATGAGGTTACAATTGCTCAGTATACAGACTGAGACTTTAGGGACCAAACTGGTTTACAAGTAAATGAGTTTGGGATGAACACTTGATAAAATATCAGAGGTGTTCTCTTAATACAACACAGGTTAAGACTCTTAACCTTAAGAAATTCTAAGTTACAGAACTAAAGAATTTCTAAGAGATTTTGAACTTGACAGTTTTACAGCAAAAAACAGAGCACAGGTTCAGCAATTTGAATTCAAGAGTCTTAGACAAATTTCTTCTTCAAATCTTCTTCCTTTTATAGAGAAAATAGAGCTGTTGAAGATTTGCTTGATTTGAGGAAAGAGCCGTTGCAAGTTGAGCTAGGATTTCTGCAAATGTGTGCTGAACTTTTTCAAACAAAACAGAGCAGCAGCCATTTTTGAAATGGCCTACCTTAAAAGCTGGGGAATGTCTGGGTCAGGGAGACAACTGTTCCATTGGGTTGTTCTGACACATCCAGGCATTAAATGCGCACGTACCAGTCACTTTTCAAGCCACATCAGCCTTCAGAAGCTTCTGCGTGAACAGTGCATCAGAAGCTGCCTTGTACGGATCAGAAGCTGGTCTTCAGACGTTGACTTGCGTTGACTTCTTCAGAAGCACCCAGACATCAGAAGCTGTCTTCAGACTTCACTTCAGAGGCACCACTTCAGGAGCACTCTTCAAGAGCACTTCTTCAGGAGCACTTTCCTTCTAGCTTTGCAACATTGCTTCTTAGCTTTCCTTTCTTGCTCTAAGCTTGTTCTTTTATAACCATTCTTAATTTCCAATCAATAAACACGTGGTTCTGAAATCACTTGAACAAAGCATTAGCATATAACCAATTTTCTATTTAACACTTTGTTATCATCAAAACCATAAAGAGAGATATGTTTACACATAATGTTTCAACAATCTCCCCCTTAATTCATAAGAGAGTTGTTAAACACATTTTGTTCCAACAAAACTAAACACAGTTCAATGTTTACACGTCACCCGTTGCAGATTTTATGTGTTTATAATATGAAGAAACAAATTTTATATACATATATGAGAAAATAATTATGATAAAATATTAGAAACTAATGACTATTTTTAAAATATAAACATTGTTGTGGTGTTTTTGTTAAATAACTTTTTATTTTATATGCAAAACACTGTTCAATGTTTGAACCGCACCCGTTGCAGATTTTATGTGCTTATATCTGTATAAACAAATTTTTATATACATATATGAGAAAGTCGATATGATAAAATTTTGAAAACTCATAATTATTTTTAAAATATAAACCTTTCTTTTTTTTGAAGAAAAAATATAAACATTAGTGTAGTGTTTCTATTAAATAACTTTTTATTTTATATGCAAAGCACCGTTCAATTTTGGCACCGCACCAGTTGCATATTTTATGTGCTTATATTTGCATAAACAAATTTTTATATAGATATATGAAAGAGTCGATATGATAAAATTTTAGAAACTCATGACTATTTTCAAAATATCTACATTAATCTAGTATTTCTATTAAATAAAATTTTATTTTATATTTAAAACATCGTTAAATATTTGCACATCACTCGTTTTGAATTTTAAATGCTTATATATGCAGAAGAAATTTTTTATGTATCAATATGTGATAGTCGAGATGATAGAATTTTGAAAATCCGTGACTATTTACAAAATATCAACATTAATCTAATGTTTCTATTAAATATTTTTTATTTTGTATACAAAATATCGTTAAATATTTGCATCGCAATCTTTGCAGGTTTTATGTGCTTATATCTCAAAAATCAAATTTTATATATACCGCTATGAGAAAGTTGGTATTTAATTTTTAAAATTAATGATTATTTTAAAAATATCAACATTAATGTGTGTCTATTGACTTTTTTTATGTGCAAATTAGTGAAATGAAGAGATTAAAAGAGATGTGAATAAACTATTTCCTATACTTATGACATAAAATAGTAGAATAAACTTTTTTCCTATATTTATGCCAAAATACATTGATTTTTTTCCTATATTTAAGGGAATTGGATAACAAGGAGAAGAAAGAGGAAAACATTGATTTTATATTTTATAAAATGATCATTATGCACATAAAATTAAGGAGATAATGAGTTTTAAAAATGACGATTATAAAATATTGCTGGACTTCGACTTTCATATATTGTTAATAGATTGTTGTTTGTGCTCTTGTTCCATACTAATTTTTTGTGTGTTAATGATCGTTGATTATATGCTTTTAGTATTGAAAATCAAATACTCTATTTCCAAGAATTTCTACCGTGAAAACGATTTTTCACAGCCCATAATCTTACAATGGCAATTTTTTTTATTCATGCTCGTATATCTTTGATTAAGTTTGAGCATGTTTATTTATGATATTTTTCAAATTAATTTTGAAACATTTGCATTTTTTTAGCAAACGTGTCACGATCGACTGATAGATGGCAATCTTTGAAGACCTTACGCATTAATACGTGCTGAAAACACTTAAAATAAAACATGTGCCGGTACATAAACCTATATACTGGATCATCCTGAACAAATTCGAAGGATGAAAAGGCCGGGGAAACTCTTAAATATCCGGATTCAACCAACCTTGTGTTGCTTCGAAATTCCTTGGGAGTTGGAGCATGGTGTTTTATTGGTAATTTTAATTTGGTGACTAATAGGGAAGAGAGAAGGGGTGTGAATGAGGTGTCCAATGCGGAGTATGTATTAGAGATGACTCTATTTAATGAAATTGTTACCGATTTGGAAGTGGTGGATGTCAATCTTGTGGGAAGAAAGTTTACTTGATATTATCCAAATGGTCGTGCCATGAGTACAATTGATAGGGCATTGGTTTGAGAGGAGTGGGGTGAGTATTGGGGGAATTTTTCTCTTTGGGTTCTTCCAAGAGATGTATCTGACCATTGTCTGTTGGTGTTGAAGGTGGACTCTATCGATTGGGGTCCTAAGCCGCTTCGGTTTAATAATCATCGGCTTCAAAATCCCAAGTTCAAGAGGGTGGTGGAGGACGGGTGGGGGAAATATGGTGGAAGTGGGTGGATGGGTTTTGTGTTGAAAGCAAAGTTGAAAGGTTTGAAGTCGGATATTAGAGAATGGAATAAAGTGGAGTATGAGAATGTGGAGATGATATTGATTAATTTGAGGGAGGAGATAGAGGAGTTGGATGAGAAAAGTGAGACGGGGATTTTGTCTAACTGAGAAGTGGAGGAAAGAAAACGGAAATTTGAGGAGTTGTGGAGGTTGTGGAAGAGTAAAGAGGCAATGTGATTTCAAAGATATAGGTTTAAGTGGCTTAGAGAAGGGGATGCAAACTCAAAATTCTTTCATAGATGTGTTAAAAGTATAGCTCAAATGAATGAAATCAAGGCGCTAAAGGTGGACAATGAGTGGGTGTATGAAGTTGGCGAGATTAGGAGGGTGGTGGTGGAATACTTTAGGAATCATGTGTCTAGCTCGAAATGAGAGAGACCAAAGTTGGATGGGGTACACTTTGCAACTATATCAGAAGAGGATAATCGATTTCTCATTGAGCCGTTTTCAATGATGGAAATAGAAGCGGTAGTGAAGGAGAGTGATGGTAACAAGAGTCCAGGGTCAGATGGTTTTAATTTTGCTTTCTTTAAGCAATTTTGGTATCTCGTTAAGAATGAGGTGACGATTTTCTTTGATCAATTTCATGGTAATGAGGTGTTTATGAAGAGTCTCTTATCCTATTTTGTAACGCTTATTCCTAAGGTGAAGTCCCCGTTATCTCTTAAGGAGTTTAGGGTGATATCATTGTTGGGAAGTTTGTATAAACTTCTCTCCAAGGTGTTGGCCGGAAGGTTAGCTAAGGTGATGCATTCTGTCATCTCTAAGACTCAATCGGCTTTCCTTAAAAGTAGGCACTTGGTTGATGGAGTGATGATAGTCAATGAGGTGGTTGATTTGGCAAAAAGAAGGAGTCAGGAATGCTTAATTCTCAAGGTTGATTTTGAGAAAGCATATGATTCGGTGGATTGGAGTTTTTTAGAGTATAAGCTTAAGAGGGTGGGTTTCATTGATAAGTGAATCTCTTGGATGAAGGCGTGTGTGTTTGGAGGTAGTATGTCAGTCCTTGTGAATGGGTGTCCAACAGAAGATATTAATATCCAAAGGGGGTTAAATCAAGGAGATCCTTTGGCACCGTTCCTTTTCCTTTTGGTGGCGGAAGGTTTTAGTGGCCTTATGAATAATGCGGTGAATAGAAATTTGTTCAAAGGTTTTGAAGTCGTAAGGGGTGGGACGGTTGTCTCGCATTTACAATATGCCGACGACACTTTATGTATCGGTGAAGCCACGGTGGATAATCTTTGGACATTAAAGGCTTTGTTAAGGGTTTTTGAAATGGTTTCCGGTTTAAAGGTGAACTTTCATAAGAGTTGTCTTTTGGGTGTGAATGTGTCCCCGAAATTTTTGAACATGGCATCTAACTTCCTAAATTGTAATTTGGGAACTTTTCCGTTCATGTATTTGGGTCTTTCGGTGGGAGCAAATGCGAAAAAGTTTTCTACATGGAAACCGTTGTTGGAGCAAAGTAGTTCCAAGCTAAATTCTTGGGGGAATAAGTATATTAGTTTGGGAGGTCGTATTGTCCTTCTAAACTCGGTGTTAAATTCGGTCCCAATTTTTTACCTATCTTTTTTGAAGATGCCTAAGAAGGTGTTAAGGAAGGCGGTGGGAATACAAAGAAGTTTTCTTTGGGGAGGGGTTAAGGGTGGAGGAAGGAAGATTTGTTGGGTGAGGTGGAGGAAAGTGTGTCAACCAAAGTGTACGTGTGGTTTAGGCGTGAGGGATCTTAAATGGGTAAATATAAGTCTTCTTGCAAAATGAAGATGACGCGTTCTAGACGAAGATCATTCACTTTGGAAGTTGGTCCTACAAGAGAAATACGATTGTAGTACCCTAATTTTGTCCATGGCAATTTTAAAAATATAATAATGCTAAAACAAGTGATAATTTTAATTTTTTATCATCTTTGTTAATTTTTGTCATAACATCCAAAATCAAAATATGTCAAATTGCATTTATCAAACTCATTAAGTGAGTCCATTTAGTTGTAACCTTTTTTACATTTCAATACAATTGTGTATTTTTTATATTACAACAAAAAAACAAAAATAACAAAAAGCAAACAAAACATAAAACAAAGAAAAAGCAAGGCCACTGTTCACTGTCAGCTTCCAAGCTAGCAGCGCCCCCCTTTTTTCTCCATCCTTCAGACCCCTTTTCTCCCTAAGCCTGCAGCGCCCCCATTTTTCCATCCTTCAGACCCCAAAAGCACTACAAGTCTGCAGTGCCCCCTCTTCCTTGCCTCTTTTCATCATTTCCCATTCTGAACCAGCCCCCCAAAAATCTCTAGCAAGGATTCCCATCACTTCCTCCATTAATGCCAATCCAATTTTTGCCACACAAAAACCAGCTCCATTGGCCTATAAAAAGGATGAGAATCAGAGGCAGAAAAAGATTAGAATCAAACAGAGGATAGAACATAACACAAAAACACAAAACAGCAATATACGCAACACAAACTCAGCCTTATAACAGAACACAAAAAAAAAACCCTTCCCCCACCACACAACCACCGTGAATCTCACCACACAACACACCCACGCAACCCACACACTCACACAACTCACGCAAACATCACAAACCAGAAACCAACTATCACGTTTTAGAAGCAAATCAACACGGTTTGAACCCAAACAAACACGCAATACACGAAACTATCACAAAAAGAAAACGAATCATCCAAACCCAAAGCCTCAAAAAGCGAATCCAACACTAATAGCCGTGAGCGAACCGAATCAGTTCATAAGGTAGTTTCTTCTTTTTTTTTTTTCTTCCCTGAAACAGTTCTAGATCTAGGGTTTGTGCAAGAAAATTTTAAGAATCCGAGTCCGGATTTGAGGAGAGGAGTGAAAAGGATCACTAAAACTGTAAAAAAAATTTAAAAAAGAAAGAGGTTGGGTACTCCGGCGCGGCGGCGCCGCCCCCTGGGCTGGCCGGCCACCGCGCCGGGAAACTATTTTCCGGCGGCCTTTGGTTTAGAGAGAGGTTGGAGCTTTTCCTAGAGAGAGGAGGAAGAGAGAGGAAAGGGAGAAGGAAATGTGAGTTTTTTTTTTTCAGTTTTTTTGCTTATAGGTTGAATCCCAACCGAGCCCAGCATGCAGGCCCATCTGCGGCCCTTTGTTCACTCCTCTCCTCCATTCTTCAGACTACTCTCTACACCCCCTGTTTACTCCTGCACCCCCTCTTCTTTTGCCTCTTAATTTCTTGGTTTTCTTTGTTTATTTCTTGCATTTTTATTATTTCATTTACTTTCTTGTCACATTTTTTTGCTTATTTGCTTTTATTATTTTAGGTCATTTCACTTTGCTTCATTTATTTACTTTTATTTGTTTTCTTTATTATTTTTGTCATTTTTTCTTTATAGCTTAGATTTATGTTAATGCATTTTCCTTTTTAGTATAGTTTATTTTCATTATTTTTTTGCACTATTATTCAAATGTCCAGCACACCATGCATTTTTACTTTTATTCTTTTATCTATTTATGCAACTTATTTATCTAGTGCCTTGCATAACATGCATTTTTTATTATTATTATTATTTTTATGCAACATATTTATTTTATGTCCAACACTTCATGCATTTTTATTGTCTTCTTTTTACTTTATGCAACGTGTTTACTTAATGTAAAATCCATCTCATGCATTTTTTTTTATTTTTGATTTAGTTTTGTGTATTTTGCATATTTATCTACTTTTATGCACTTGCAATTTATTTTTCTTTATTGGTTGCTTTATTATTCTTGTTTTATTGGTACTTAGAATGTATTTTAGGAACAATGTAATATAAATGGAAATAAATATTAAGGGTTCAATCGACCGGAAAAAGGGAAAACTTGGGTAGACACCCGACGCTTCCCCGAATGCGGAACGCGAGATCCCCGTCTCGGCTACGTTCAAAGTATTCGTCCCTCGATTAAGCTTTTAATAAAACAAAAATAATCAAACATTTTGTTTCTTTTCCTTCATGTGAGCGAAAAAGGAAAACTTGGGTAGACACCCGACGCTTCCCCGAATATTTGGAAACGAGGTAGACACTTCACTCTTCGGATATTCGTCCTCCGCTTAAAATCAATCTCAACCCACTTAACTTTATTTCTTTCACGCCCATGTGCGTTTCAAACGGATACCATCGCCCAAGCGCGAATCCGTCTTTCTTTCTAAAGCAAACTTTTTTCGCCCAAGTGCGACTAAACCATTTTCATAAATAAAATTAATCAACACACAAACATTTTCTACAAAGAACTACATAGCTTTGAATTCTCCATCGCACCGGGAGATACGTAGGAGCAAGATCAAACTCTTGTCAAGCACACTAATAAAAAATTCATTTTTAGTCTTTAAATCATTTTTCTTTCTTTTTCATTCATTACAAACACTTTTCATAATAGTATGGCAATAAGCATGAAACTAACACATTTTGAAAGCTAATTAATCAATGGTTCCCGTTGAGTACAACAGATGTGAGGGGTGCTAATACCTTCCCCTCGCATAACCGATTCCCGAACCCGAATTTGGTTGCGATGACCTTGTTCTCGTTCTCAAAGGGGTTTATCGACGTTCCCCTTTTCAAAAATAAAACTTCGGTGGCGACTTTACTGTCTAGCGAGCGTTTTCCGCCCGCGCATTTTTCCCGCCGCTTCAGCTGGCGACTTCACTGGGGAGTGTTAGAGAATCAAACCTAGTTAGTTAGATTAGCTGTTAGTGTTAGTTTCTTTCCTTCATGTTTGTTTATCTTTGGTCTTATTTGCTTTATTTTTCCTCTTTATTTATTTTTTCGCTTTAATATTATTGTGCTATTGCATCGGGGTTATTCAAAACACTTTTGAGTGGAGCTCTGTACCCGAGCTTGAAAAAAACCTAGGTTTAGGATGGTGGTTGCGTAGTATTGGCTTTCGAGATAGACATCTCGTTTGGTCAATATGAAGACCCCGCTTAGAGATGGTCCTCTTCGCGAAAGGTCGTCTGTATAATGGTTAACCCGTTATTATGGCGAAATTCCGAATTGGACCCCTAACTCTAAGGACCTTCTTCTTAGAACCTTTTCAAATTTTGGGTGTTTGTATTAGCTTTCGAGGTAGACACCTCGTTTTGGTTAATGCAAACCCCACCTAGAGGAGACGCGTTCGCGAAAGGTTGTCATATAATGGTTAACCCGTTATTATGGCAAAATTCCGAGATGTTTCTATGACTCTTGGTACCCCCAAAACAAAAACTTTAGAGCTACCCTCGGTGAGAACCTTGATATAGAAAGCACATAGAACTAAGCCCTCCTAGGGAGCCTTCCCTTTAAGTTTTATTTTCCAATTATCTATATCCACACAAAGCATACATGCATTGCATCCATATGCATAAAATCATTTTTCTTAATATACAAGATTGTTTCAGGGAATTGCAAGGGCTAAATCTGTGTTGCAAGTGTCCAACAAATTGAACATGGGCTCCGAGAAAAGAAGAACTCTGTCATTAAAAGTCGAGCTCCCGGATTTGGAAAGTCTCAGAAGTTTGAGTACCAAGTTAACAGCAATTCCAAAAAGTGCTTTTGTCTTCAAATATGGCGACATCCTTGATCTTTTGTTCACCAATGTTCGGGCAGACGCTCTCACGGCATTAGCACAGTTCTATGACCCCCCGATGAGAAGTTTCTTATTCCAAGACTTCCAGTTAGCGCCTACACTTGAAGAGTTCGAAAGGATTATGGGTATTCCTCCAAAAGGCAAGGGTCCATATGTGGAAATTGGCCATTCTCCAAAGGTTGAAAAATTGGCTGAAGCTCTAAACATAAAAGTGCCTAAATTTGCTAGCAATCTGAAGACTAGAGGAAAAGCTCCCGGTTTCCTCCGAAGTTATCTAGAGAAAAAAGCTCGTGAGTTTGCCGCATCCCGAGATATGAAGTCATTCAACAATGTGCTAGCTCTCCTCATCTATGGTTTGGTATTGTTCCCCTCAACCGAGAATTTTGTTGATTTTGCCGCAATCAGTGTCTTTTGGGCTGTCTTTACAAAAGACAAAGATCCGGTTCCTGCGCTCTTGGCCAATGTGTACTACACTCTTCATATGCGTCATGAGAAGCAAGGTTTACTGTATCATTGGTTCATATCTCACATGTGTGAGGACGAGTCACGGATAAACAAGATGGACAAGAATGAATGGTCCCAATTTTTGGCATCTCTTACCGAAAATGTGATCCGATGGTATCCAAGGAAGCTTGACATCAACGAAATTGTCATCAGCTGTGGGGAATTCCCAAATGTACCACTCATAGGGTCCAAATCATGCATAAACTACAATCCAATTTTGGCTTTAAGGCAGTTGGGACATCCTATGTGGGAGAAGCCCGAAGAGAAATCTTTGGAATGTCTAGTGTTACATGACTTGGGTGCCAATGACCCTGTGATGTTGCAAAAGGTCATTCGAGCTTGGGGAAGTGTTAACAAGAAGAGTAGTGATTGGAAACGCAAGGTTGGCGCCACCAAGGAGACTTACCGACAGTGGGTCAAGGAAAGAGTCCAAAAGGTGAAGCTACCATTCACTGTTAAAGCCCCTATTCCCCCCAAATCTCCGGAGCCTATTCCCGTCTCCATAGAGGAAGCAGATGAGCTTAAAGCAACCATTGCCCGACTCAACAAAGAAAAAGAAGAATTGCAAGCTGATCTACTCAAAGCTACTCAAGATAATTGCGAGCTGAAAAGGGAAGGAGCCCGAAAAGACGAAATCATCGAGAGTAGCAACAAAAGGCTAAAGTTTGAGGAGGATGAGAAGCGCAAGGTGCAAGATTGCTTGGGGGGAGCAAATTCCCAGCTCAAGCATAAGAACAAAGAGCGGGATGAACTCTTAAGCCGGGTCCATGAGTTGAGAGAGCTATGGAAAAGATCTAAAGATGAGAGGAAGAAGCTAAGGAAGAGCTTGAAGGTGCAAAGCAACAGCTCAACAGCATGGCAAATGAGTATGAGGGATATGTGTTGAGTGAAAGGCTACAAAGGGAAGCGGTGGAAAGAGCGCTTGTGAGGAGTCAACTTGAACTGAAGAAGGAACAAGAGAATTTGGAAGAACTCAAGAGGTTCAGTGACCGTCAAGAAGAGGCGTATGAAGACCTCAAAAGGGAAAAGGAAAGGTGGGAACATCGCTATGTGAATTTGGTCGACTCGGTTGAAAATGGAGCACTTTTCCGAATACTCTGGGACGAGGGTATGCATTGGAAGAATATGTTCGCAAGACTAGCAAAGTTGGCCAACGATGTGATCGAGACCATCCCCACCAAGTTGGAAGCCGCTGACGCCTCAATGCATCCTTTGAACACTCCTTCGGAAGTCATTGTCTTTGTTGAATTTTGTAAAACCATGATAAGAGACTTTAGGGAGAAAATTGAGGCAACCTAAAAAGTCTGTAACCTGCTTGTTTGTAACTCCTTGACTATTAATGAGAAATCTGTATCGCTTTTTGGTTACCTTCGTTCTTTTTATCTCAATGCCTTTGCAAATTGGAAGATACTTGCAGGAGCACCAAAAGCCTTGCAGTTCCTTGAAAATTAATCATAACAAAAATAAATAAAAAACTTTTTCACGCATTTGCATTAGCATCATCCATGGCATGCATACATCCGTTTTCATACCCAAAACTCATCCCCTTTTATTACCAGGAACCCCTACAACCCAAACTGATTCGTCGGCACTCGCACTACACTCGAACAACGCAAGAAGGGTCATGGACGAGATCGAGCAAAACCAAGAAGTCATGAGACAAGAGATCAATCAGTTTAATGGGAAGTTGGACCGCTTGATGGACACTCTTCAGGAACTAGCAAATAGGGAGCAGAACCCGCAACCTCAAGTAGTGGAAAATGTTACTCCCGAGCCACAACCAGCCCCTGCCGCAGCTGTCGTTTGGCCTCCATATGGTCTTCCCCAAGGCTATACACCTTCGTAGTTGGAGAACCATAATGAAAGTGGTCCGTCTCAGCCTCGCCCGGCTCAAGCATCAGTGCCTCGTCCCACTGAAACTCTTGTGATGCAAGAGAACGCCGATGCTGCCACAAGATTTCCAATGCCTCAAGGTACGGCAGAAAACCCATTGTTGGTGTACCATTCCCCCAACCTGTCAGGCCCTCATAAGGAGCATGCTGAACCTTCGGAAGGTGAGAACAAAGAGGCTAAAGGAAAAATTCTTGCTTTGGAGGAACGGGTCAAAGCAATGGAGGGAAATAGTGAATTCGGGTTAGACGCACTTGACATGTGTTTGGTCTCGAATGTGGTGATTCCTCCAAAGTTCAAAACTCCGGATTTCGAGAAGTACAAGGGATTGACTTGTCCTCGCAATCATTTAATCATGTATTGCAGGAAGATGGGTGTGGCTGCGCAAGATGATAAGCTCCTCATCCATTTCTTTCAAGACAGTCTCAGTGGAGCTTCCTTGAACTGGTATATGCATCTAGAGAAAAGTCGGATCAGAACTTGGAAGGATTTAGCCGAAGCTTTTGTCAAGCAATACAAGTACAACATGGGCATGGCCCCAGATAGAATGCAACTACAAGAGTTGACCAAGAAGGGGACGGAAACGTTCAAGGAATACGCACAAAGGTGGAGGGAATTGGCATCGCAAGTTGAGCCTCCCTTGTCGGAAAAAGAAATGACAAGGATTTTCATAGGCACCCTGCAAGCTCCATATTATGAGAGGGTTATTGGAAGCGCCTCATCCGGTTTCGCCGACTTGGTCATTATTGGAGAAATGGTGGAGTTGGGTTTGAAAAACGGAAAAATTCAAGGTGCTCCAAGTAGTCAAGTGGCTGCAAAGAAGTTTCCAACCTCTTTCCCTAAAAAGAAGGAAGGAGAAACCAATGCAGTAATGACCAGTTTTCCAAATTCCTACCGTCCACCTGTGAATGCTTATCATCCCCATGTCCTTCAAGTACCATACCAAGGTCAGCATTATGTTGCCACCGCAGCACCCATGCAATATCAGCACCCAGCACCCCAAAGACCTCATTATCAACCTGCTCGTCCCAATCATTGGGATCAAACCTCAAGTCAAAATCAATACCGACCTCCCAACAATCAGCGACCAAGTCGGATCGACCCGATCCCCATCCCGTACAGTCAACTTTGGCCGCATTTGATAAAGAATTCCTTAGTGGTACCCCGAAGTGTCAGGCCTTTGGAACCACCATATCCGCGTTGGTATAACCCAAATGCCAAATGTGAGTTTCATTCTGGGGCCATTGGTCACTCCATTGAAGATTGTAGAGCACTTAAAGAGACGGTGCAAGAGTTAATCAATAACAAAAGCCTTTCTTTCAAAGAAAAGGGGCCCGACGTGAAAAATAATCCTTTGCCGGGTTATAACGGCCCAAATGTCAATGCTGTGGAAGAAGATGCGGATTTCGACGAGATCAAGAGAGTTGAGGAAATAAGTACTCCTCTGTTGATGCTCTATACAAAGCTAGTCAAATGTGGTTTGATTAACGAAATCCACGACAATTGCGAAGAATGCGCTTTAAGTTCCAATGGATGTCAGGTGGTTAAAGAAGAAGTGCAAGAAATGATAGATCAAGGCGTTTTGCAAGTGGGTAGAGCAAGGAAGATGGGGAACGTGTCGGTTATCGAACCACATCTCGAAAGCAAGAAAGAAGTCCCCAAACCAGTTGAGATCCTCTACCAAAAAAGAGACGCTCAACCGTCAATGAGCCATAGGCAGCCTGTGGTCATATGTGTTCCTTCGCCATTTCCTTACAAAAGTTCCAAAACAGTGCCTTGGATTTATGAGGCAAAAGCCGTTGTTTGTGAACCAGAAGGGGGGTTGGAAAGAGAACCTACAAAGGTAATGGGTGGTGTTACCCATATTTCTGAAGCTAGCGGCATGACGCGAAGTGGTCGGATCTTTGCTCCCAAACAGCTTAGAGGAGAAGGTAATGAGGAAGTCCAAGAAAGGAAAGAAATGCCCAGTCAAGACAAGGGGCAAGAATGTGGTGATCATTCAGCATCAAAGGAGGATGATGAGTTCTTAACAATTGTCAAAAGGAGCGAATACAAAATAGTGGACCAATTGAATCAAACTTCTTCCAAGATATCTATCCTATCACTGTTGTTGAGTTCCGAGGCACACAGAAAGGCATTGTTGAAAGTGTTGAATCAGGCGCATGTAACCCAGGATGTTACAGTGGACCATTTCGGTGGGATAGTTGCCAATATCACCGCTAGTAGCTGTCTAAGCTTTAGTGATGAAGACTTACCTGCGGAAGGGAGAACTCACAACAAGGCATTACACATATCCACAATGTGTAATGACACCGTCCTTGCAAGAGTGTTGGTTGATACGGGTTCGTCATTGAATGTGTTGCCGAAGTCCACTCTCAACAAGATGTCCATTGACGGAGTATGCTTGAAGCCTAGCTCTCTGATTGTGAAAGCTTTTGATGGGTCCAGGAGGTCCGTCATTGGAGAGGTATGTCTGCCAATCCAAATAGGTCCGCACACCTTCGATATCATTTTCCAAGTGATGGATATCAACCCAGCCTATAGCTGCTTATTGGGACGCCCATGGATCCATGCGGCTGGAGCTGTGACATCCACTTTGCACCAAAAGCTAAAATTTGTGGCAAATGACAAGTTGATCACCGTGGCTGGCGAAGAAGACATACTTGTAAGCTATCTGTCTTCCTTTCAGTATGTGGAAGCAGGTGAAGGATCTTTGGAAACCGCTTTCCAAGCCTTAGAGGTCGCCAATGCTGTTGCGGGGTATAAGGAAGTTTGTGTTAAGGAAGAAAAAGCCCCCGCTACCGTTTGGAAGAATGATGCGCTATTGGCTAAAGGAGGAGGCTCCAAAGGCTGTGAGTACTTGTGGGATATGCCCGTGAAAAGAGATAGGTATGGATTGGGCTACAAACCATCCATGGGAAAGAGTGATGCTGCAATGATACCCAATGGTAACATTCATGACACTTTTCATAGTGCGGGTTTTGCTAGTGAAGATCAAGTAGCTGTCATTGGAGATGATTCAGAAGAGGGAGAGACACCTTGTTTGGTCTACCAGGGCTCTCCGAATGCAAGCCTCAACAACTGGACTGCCGTTGAAATTCCCGAGATAGTTTCTTTTTCAAAGTAATTTTTATCATGTTTTTCAAATCCTTTTGCTCTGCCCAAGGCTTAAGGATAACTTTGTAGGGCACCCTTTATTTCAAATGTTGAATCATCAATAAAAAGCATTTCGTTTTCCACTATTCTTTATTCTTCCATTTCTGCATTTACTTTTCTTTAAAAAAAAAAAATGATAATCCTTTCCGTTCTTTTGTTTATTTTTGTTTCGTTCATCCTTCTAAAATAAAAATCATCATAAAAACACATGCAGATCCCTGAACAAACCCATTGACTGTGATACTGCTACAATCCCGCGTAACCTTGAATTCCCCATTAACCGAGCTGAAGAGGATGGTGGAAGCGATTGCGAGCTTCCCGAAGAGTTGGCAAGACTGCTAGAGCGTGAATTTAAAGAGATACAACCGAATCAAGAGCCCGTGGAGGTAATCAACTTGGGGACTGAGCATGATATAAAAGAGGTCAAGATCGGTTCGTCTTTAAAGGCAAAAGAGCGCGAAAAGTTAGTCGAACTTTTGAGGGAATATGTAGATGTGTTTGCGTGGTCATACCAGGACATGCCAGGGTTGGATACCGAGATAGTTGAGCACAAGCTACCGCTCCGGCCAGAATGCCCGCCGATAAAGCAGAAATTGAGAAGGACAAGACCGGACATGTCACTTAAGATCAGGGAAGAGGTCAAAAGACAATTTGATGCAGGATTCCTAGCCGTGGCAAAATATCCACAATGGGTTTGTAACACCCATACTAACTTTAACTAGTATATTAGCATGTGCGTTAAACTGATACTGGATACATTTAAAAATTTCAATAATAATATTACATCACAACAGAATAAATACACGTTTACTCGTTTGTACAATAATCCAATACTGTTACAATACTTTTACAAATGTCCATTAAGCCTCTGAGCCGGTACACAACGAGCAAATGCACTCCATCCAGTACCTCTATGAAGATCTTCGTCACGAACCTCTGACTAACCTGTAAACCTGCACCAGAAGGAATGGGATGAGACATAATGTCTCAGTGAGCTCCAGCCCAACCAACTGTTGGCAACCACAGGGAACCTAGGGTCGCCATGCCTACCTTGGCAATCTCGGGGATTTCCTATAATCGCCAAGTCTTTAACTTCCTATGACTTTAAGTCTTCCCATATCTTTAACTGCCTATGACTATAAATATGATCTGGCTTTAACTATAACTATAACTTCCTATGACTATAACTTAGTGGCCGAGGGGAAACCTAGGACCACATTCTGTTAACTGTCTATAACTCTAACTGTAAGTTTCCTGTGACTATATCTGTAACTGTAACTTTAACTATAACTATAAAACATAAAACATATAAACAGTTCGATAGCAGTTTTATGTTAGCTGTTAGCGTTGAACAAACAATTATCTGAGTTCATTTTACGGAGTGCATCCGGGTGGAGTAACCCCGAAGTACATCTCCCTATGACCCGGTGAAATTCCTATCAATCAGGCTAACA
This sequence comes from Medicago ruthenica, assembly GCA_018208015.1. Taxonomy (NCBI): domain Eukaryota; kingdom Viridiplantae; phylum Streptophyta; class Magnoliopsida; order Fabales; family Fabaceae; genus Medicago; species Medicago ruthenica. Next base: position 76,371,761 of record CM031377.1, on the reverse strand, counting down.
CCGGACTCCCTATGAAACGTGTGGACAACCCTCTCGGAGAAGTCCCATCCGGCGAATCCCGGAGTCTGCTGAACACGCCCTATGACTGTGAAACGTGCAAGCACGCCAATATCTTTGATCTTTGATATAATTCTTTAACTTTAACGTATGACATATAATCTGTTACTATAATCATATAACATTCCTGTAACTTATAATCTGTAACCTATGATTCTTGGCCTATCGTTCTCATAAGCCACCTATATTCGTTGGAAAACCAACACTATAAACCTTATCTGTAACTATGATTGTAGAAACATTCCTATAATCCTTGTATTCTAAACTGAATACATCTATGATTTCATATACCTAAAGTAGGTTCTTGACTTAGTAAAGTCGTCTGCATTTCCTAAGAGTTATCAACTCACGTGCAAGGAATCTATCCATAAATCCTTGCACTCATACTATGATTCATGTTTTCCTATCAAGGAATTCGACACATCGTCATCATGTGCCGCTATAAGGGTTCACCTATCCATATAACCATTGTTCCCGTAATTCCCATGCCTTGCACATTCCTTGCTCCTCTAATTTCTCAATCATTAAAAGACTTTGGATGAGTTAAAATGGTGGTTAATGTTTCTAAAATATATTATAAGAAATCAGTTGCAAAAAGCCATGCCCGCGCGCACCAGGACCCCCAGAACAGCTCAACGAAGTTGGGCTGTCCAGGGTTGGTCGCTACAAGCGCCCCCTTGGTCGCTACAAGCGCCCCTGGTCGCTACAAGCACCAGTGTGGTCGCTTGAAGCGCGGGTAGGCAGGGAAAAATCCTGCCTGGTCGCTACAAGCGACAGCCCGTCGCTACAGCGACCGTGACAGCACAAACATGTGTAAAAATGTGTTTTTCCACCATTTTTGCCCAATCAAAGATACCCAAGCATCCAAAACATGCTAGGGATGATTTTCTATTACAAATTGATAGTTTAAAACATGTATGAGCAAGGAATTTGCAAGTAGGAAATTAGGGTAAAACTCTAAAACTTCTATAACTTTTCCTATGAGATCAAACACTATAAAACTCACAAAAAGGGATTCTAAAACCCCTAGGGAGCTCACCTTAATCTTGATTTGGTGCTGGTTTAGCTTGCTTTCCAAGTTTCCTCAAAACCCTAGCTCATATCTCTTGCTCTTACTTGATTTTTCTCAACTTTTCTCATGTTCCAACTTTTCCCCAACAAAGCTTGTTTGAAATACACATGATTTTAAGAGAGGATTGATGGATTGAAGCTTGATGATGGCAAGGAGAGGGAGGCGTGTGCCTAGAGAGAGAGGGAGAGGGGCTTATGAATTTTTAGAGAGAGAAGTGGAAGAAGAAAATGAGGAAAATATCTTAATTCCTCCTTTTAAATAATTCTTCCTTCCAAAATTACAACTTTGCCATTCTATACGTTTAACTTCTGTGATACTGATAAAAGTCACGTTTAAGCGGGATATTACAGGGTTGCTAACATAGTACCGGTACCGAAGAAGGATGGTAAAGTGCGACTGTGTGTCGATTACCGAGATCTGAACAAGGCGAGTCCCAAGGATGATTTCCCATTACCTCACATCGACGTGTTGGTAGACAATACAGCCCGGTTCGCGGTTTTCTCATTCATGGACGGATTCTCCGGTTACAATCAAATCAAGATGGCTCCGGAAGACATGGAGAAAACCACCTTCATCACCCCATGGGGAACATATTGCTACAAGGTAATGCCTTTTGGCTTGAAGAACGCTGGGGCAACTTATCAAAGAGCAATGATGGCTCTCTTCCATGACATGATGCACAAAGAAATAGAGGTCTATGTGGATGACATGATTGCCAAGTCCGAAACTGAAGAAGACCATGTCCTTCACTTGCAAAAGCTATTCATACGTTTAAGGAAATACAAACTGCGACTCAATCCAGCTAAGTGCACCTTTGGTGTCAGATCCGGAAAGCTACTTGGTTTCATCGTTAGTCAACGAGGGATCGAAGTCGACCCTGACAAGGTACGTGCAATCCAAGATATTCCAGCTCCTCGCACTGAAAAAGAAGTTCGTGGTTTTCTAGGGAGATTGAACTACATCTCTAGGTTCATTTCTCATCTCACCGCTACTTGCGAGCCAATCTTCAAATTACTATGTAAGGATCAGGCCGTCATATGGAATGAAAATTGCCAAGGGGCATTTGAAAAAATCAAACAATACTTGCAAGAACCACCTATCTTGATACCGCACGTTCCTGGAAGACCTCTCATTATGTACTTAACAGTATTGGAGGAATCCATGGGATGTGTGCTGGGGAAACATGATGAAACTGGTAGGAAGGAGCACGCCATTTACTTCTTGAGCAAGAAATTCACTGATGTTGAAACCAGATACACCCTGCTAGAAAGAACTTGTTGTGCTTTGGCATGGGCTGCACACCGATTGAGACAGTACATGATCTGTCACACGACATGGTTGGTATCAAAGATGGATCCAATCAAATATATCTTCGAGAAACCCGCTCTGACTGGAAGAATTGCCCGTTGGCAAATGCTGTTATCCGAGTATGACATCCTGCATGTGACTCAGAAAGCTATCAAAGGAAGTGTGCTAGCAGACCACTTGGCTCATCAACCGGTGGAAGACTATCATCCCATACCATTTGATTTCCCAGATGAAGATATTATGGCTTTGAAGGAAGATGAAGTCATAGGAGATGATGAAGGATCCGAACCAGGGGCTCGATGGAAGCTTGCATTCGATGGTGCATCTAATGCCATGGGACATGGGATTGGAGCCGTTCTAATATCTCCACAGGGTGGTTATACCCCCTTCACAGCAAGACTATGTTTTGATTGCACGAATAATGTGGCGGAATATGAGGCATGCATCTTGGGCCTTGAGGCTGCCATCGATCTAAGAATCAAGATTTTGGAGGTGTATGGAGATTCGGCCCTAGTCATTTACCAAGTAAAAGGAGAATGGGAAACCCGTCATCCCAAGCTGATCCTGTACCATGCTCATGTCTCGAAGCTAATTGAGTTCTTTGATGAAATCACCTTCCATCATATACCAAGAGAGGGAAATCAAGTAGCAGATGCTTTGGCTACGTTATCCTCAATGTACAAAGTGAAGTTTCACAATGAAGCGCCGCTTATAAAGGTGGAGCGCCGAGACGAGCCGGCATTTTGTTTGTCAATCGAAGAGGTGTCTGACGGCAAGCCATGGTACCATGACATCAAAGTCTACCTCAGAAATCAGGAATATCCTGCAAACATCTCAAGTAGAGATAAAAAGACTCTGAGACGACTATCAGCTAAATTCTTCCTGAATGGTGATGTGCTCTACAAAAGAAACCATGATCTGGTTCTTCTCAGATGTGTAGACAAACATGAGGCGGACTTGCTCATCAAAGAAACGAAGGGTCCTTCGGTACCCATGCCAATGGACATACAATGGCTAGAAAAATCCTAAGGGCAGGTTACTATTGGCTGACCATGGAATCTGATTGTTTCAGCTACGCTAGGAAGTGCCACAAGTGCCAAATCTATGCGGATAAGGTGCACGTGCCTCCAGTCCCTTTAAACGTAATGGCGTCACCTTGGCCGTTCTCCATGTGGGGCATCGACATGATTGGGCTCATTGAACCTAAAGCTTCAAATGGACACCGGTTCATCCTAGTCGCCATCGACTACTTCACTAAATGGGTTGAAGCTACTTCATATGCCAACGTGACAAAGCAAGTGGTGGTTCGATTCATCAAAAAGGAGATAATATGTCGCTACGGACTCCCCAACAAAATCATCACTAACAATGGCACCAACTTGAACAACAAAATGATGAAAGATTTGTGTGAAAGTTTCAAGATCGAACACCACAACTCTTCGCCATACCGGCCAAAGATGAATGGAGCCGTAGAAGCAGCCAACAAAAACATCAAGAAAATCCTTCAAAAGATGGTGAAAACGTACAAAGATTGGCATGAAATGCTTCCCTTTGCCTTACATGGCTATAGGACCTCGGTTCGCACCTCGACAGGGGCAACCCCGTTCTCCCTGGTGTATGGCATGGAAGCAGTCCTCCCCATTGAGGTGGAAATCCCCTCAATGAGAGTCTTGATGGAGACAAAACTAGAAGAAGCAGAATGGATTCAAGCAAGGTTTGACCAGCTGAACCTAATCGATGAGAAGCGGATGATAGCCTTATGTCATGGTCAGTTGTATCAAAGCAGGCTCAAGAAGGCGTTCGACAAGAAGATCCGTCCTCGAGAGTTCCAAGTAGGCGACCTAGTGCTCAAAAGGATCCTACCTATACAAAAGGATTCGCGTGGAAAATGGACTCTGAACTACGAAGGCCCTTATGTAGTGAAGAAAGCTTTCTCTGAGGAGCCTTGATTCTCACAACAATGGACGGCGAGGACTTCCCGCGTCCTGTGAATTTCGATGTAGTCAAGAAATACTATGCCTAATAACAAGAAGAACGCCCGCTAAGTTGAAAACCTGAAAGGGCAAGTTAGGTAAAAAGGGGCATCCCGGTGGACTGAAAACTCGAAAGAGCGGTCCAGGCAAAAGTTAGGGACATAAAAAACAAAAGAAAACCCGTTAAGTCGAAAATCTGAAAAGGCGACTTAAGCAAAAGTTGGGAAAAGAAAAGGCATGTAACTACATTGGGGCAGTCTACTCCTAACACCGGCTGAAGAACCAATCCTTTCGCCATCCTCAGAAGCAGGGTATTGTGGGTTCAGGGTTATTAAGAAAGTAGCAGTCATCATGACTCAATGGGAATTTCCGATGTTTTCCCTTTTCCCATCTTCATTTCTCTTATCTTGTGGAGTTACACCTTTAGCGTGCTACCATTCCATGTACTAAATTTTGTTTGACCATCGATAAAGCGCATCCTTTTATTTACCTCTTGTCATTCCCCATCGTTAAATGCTATTTATTTTAGTGATACAATTTTGAAATAATATTAATAACATAAAATCTATTGAAATCATGATTTACTTTGATTTGGAAATATCTAAAGGAGATTAACGATTTCCGGCGAGGTGTTGTACCTCTCAAAATTCTCAGAGCAACCACAAGTGATTCCCTTCTATAGCAGAATCGGCAGCTACATAACATGCGAACTGCCATGCAAGCACGAAATGTCGAAAGCTCCGTCGACAGCCATCCATTTTAAACTTCGAGAGCGATGGGTTTTGCGAATGCCGAAGGATCAGAAACCCCAAATATCGTACCCTAACCATTTTATCCCATAAAATCCCAAAGCCCAATTCTCATTGGCACCCTTTGCAATTCCAACAAAGTCCAATTTTCATTGGCACTCCCTACAATTTCCGACCAAGGCCCAATCTTTCATTGGCATCTAATCACAACCAAAAGCCCAACCATGCTTGGCATCCGATCACCACCAAAGCTCAACATGCCATTTGCTTACCCCACATGTCAGCATAGTACATTCATTAGCATGCATCTCATATTCATATCATACTCCTCCTTACAATTTCTCATGTTCCCCATTGAACCTCAATCAAATACTCCCCAGTGAGTCAACCCAGTGTCCCCCAATGAACCTCAATCAAATACTCCCCAACGAGTCATCCCAGTGTTCCCTAGTGAACCTCATTCAAGAACTTCCCCAGTAAGTTTTTCTAAAAAAAATCCCCCAGCAGATTTCTTCCCGAACTGCCCCATCCCCGAGTGGACCAACTCACAGCCACTAAGGTTCCCCATTAAAAACTCCCCCAGCGAGTCAATCATCATAACATATCATTATCATTTCACCAGCGTCAGACTGGCGACAATCATATCATATCATTATCATTTCACCGGCGTCAGACTGGCAACAATCATATCACCCTTTACCATTCCGCCAAGACCCACTTGGCGGTAATCGGTCAAGCATCACTTTCCCCTATGGATCGACTCTCAGCGTAAGCGGCTGAGTAAGACCACCTTTCCCCAGTGAATCGACCTTCAGCATAAACGGCTGAACAAGATTACTTCATCCTCAGGGTCTACCTTCAGCATAAGCGGCTGAACTTGATCGCCCTTATCATCATAGATCGACCTTCAGCACCAACGGCTGAATAAGATCGCCTTCGCCCTTAGGATCTACCTCTAGCGTAAGCGGTTAGATAAGATCACCTTTATCCGTAGGGATCTATCTCTAGCATAAACGGCTAGATAAGATCACCTATCCTCCTGGATCGACCTTCAGCACCAACGGCTGAATAAGATCACTTTTATCCTTAGGGATCGACCTTCAGCGTAGGCGGCTGAATAAGATCACCTATCCCGGTGAATCGACCTTCAACGTAGGCGACTGAATAAGATCACTTTTATCCTTAGGGATCTACCTCTAGCATAAGCGGTTAGATAAGATCACCTTTCCCAGTGGATCGACTTTCAACATAAATGGTTGAATAAGATCACTTCATCCTTAGGGATCTACCTCTAGCATAAGCGGTTAGATAAGATCACCTTTCCCAGTGGATCGACTTTCAACATAAATGGTTGAATAAGGTCACTTCATCCTTAGGGATCTATCTTCAGCACAAGCGGATGGATACGATCGACCTTCCCCAGGTGGAGGTATGTTGTCTGTATCGTTTCACCAGTGTCAGACTGGAGATGACCGTTTGCATTCCACATCGTCAGTTTATTGTCTTTGCGTCACACATCACACACTTCCCCATTATCACTTGATATTCGGAAGGACAAAATTCGGGTCCTTCATACTTAATTGATCTTCACAAAGAGTTTGCAAGGAGCCATCGGCGCTCGCACTCTCTATGCGAAGACACAATTAAGTAGGGGCAGCTGTAGTACCCTAATTTTGTCCATGGCAATTTTAAAAATATAATAATGCTAAAACAAGTGATAATTTTAATTTTTTATCATCTTTGTTAATTTTTGTCATAACATCCAAAATCAAAATATGTCAAATTGCATTTATCAAACTCATTAAGTGAGTCCATTTAGTTGTAACCTTTTTTACATTTCAATACAATTGTGTATTTTTTATATTACAACAAAAAAACAAAAATAACAAAAAGCAAACAAAACATAAAACAAAGAAAAAGCAAGGCCACTGTTCACTGTCAGCTTCCAAGCTAGCAGCGCCCCCCTTTTTTCTCCATCCTTCAGACCCCTTTTCTCCCTAAGCCTGCAGCGCCCCCATTTTTCCATCCTTCAGACCCCAAAAGCACTACAAGTCTGCAGTGCCCCCTCTTCCTTGCCTCTTTTCATCATTTCCCATTCTGAACCAGCCCCCCAAAAATCTCTAGCAAGGATTCCCATCACTTCCTCCATTAATGCCAATCCAATTTTTGCCACACAAAAACCAGCTCCATTGGCCTATAAAAAGGATGAGAATCAGAGGCAGAAAAAGATTAGAATCAAACAGAGGATAGAACATAACACAAAAACACAAAACAACAATATACGCAACACAAACTCAGCCTTATAACAGAACACAAAAAAAAACCCTTCCCCCACCACACAACCACCGTGAATCTCACCACACAACACACCCACGCAACCCACACACTCACACAACTCACGCAAACATCACAAACCAGAAACCAACTATCACGTTTTAGAAGCAAATCAACACGGTTTGAACCCAAACAAACACACAATACACGAAACTATCACAAAAAGAAAACGAATCATCCAAACCCAAAGCCTCAAAAAGCGAATCCAACACTAATAGCCGTGAGCGAACCGAATCAGTTCATAAGGTAGTTTCTTCTTTTTTTTTTTTTTTTCTTCCCTGAAACAGTTCTAGATCTAGGGTTTGTGCAAGAAAATTTTAAGAATCCGAGTCCGGATTTGAGGAGAGGAGAGAAAAGGATCACTAAAACTGTAAAAAAATTTTAAAAAAGAAAGAGGTTGGGTACTCCGGCGCGGCGGCGCCGCCCCCTGGGCTGGCCGGCCACCGCGCCGGGAAACTATTTTCCGGCGGCCTTTGGTTTAGAGAGAGGTTGGAGCTTTTCCTAGAGAGAGGTGGAAGAGAGAGGAAAGGGAGAAGGAAATGTGAGTTTTTTTCAGTTTTTTTGCTTATAGGCTGAATCCCAACCGAGCCCAGCATGCAGGCCCATCTGCGGCCCTTTGTTCACTCCTCTCCTCCATTCTTCAGACTACTCTCTACACCCCCTGTTTACTCCTGCACCCCCTCTTCTTTTGCCTCTTAATTTCTTGGTTTTCTTTGTTTATTTCTTGCATTTTTATTATTTCATTTACTTTCTTGTCACATTTTTTTGCTTATTTGCTTTTATTATTTTAGGTCATTTCAGTTTGCTTCATTTATTTACTTTTATTTGTTTTCTTTATTATTTTTGTCATTTTTTCTTTATAGCTTAGATTTATGTTAATGCATTTTCCTTTTTAGTATAGTTTATTTTCATTATTTTTTTGCACTATTATTCAAATGTCCAGCACACCATGCATTTTTACTTTTATTCTTTTATCTACTTATGCAACTTATTTATCTAGTGCTTTGCATAACATGCATTTTTTTTATTATTATTATTTTTATGCAACATATTTATTTTATGTCCAACACTTCATGCATTTTTATTGTCTTCTTTTTACTTTATGCAACGTGTTTACTTAATGTAAAATCCATCTCATGCATTTTTTTTTATTTTTGATTTAGTTTTGTGTATTTTGCATATTTATCTACTTTTATGCACTTGCAATTTATTTTTCTTTATTGGTTGCTTTATTATTCTTGTTTTATTGGTACTTAGAATGTATTTTAGGAACAATGTAATATAAATGGAAATAAATATTAAGGGTTCAATCGACCGGAAAAAGGGAAAACTTGGGTAGACACCCGACGCTTCCCCGAATGCGGAACGCGAGATCCCCGTCTCGGCTACGTTCAAAGTATTCGTCCCTCGATTAAGCTTTTAATAAAACAAAAATAATCAAACATTTTGTTTCTTTTCCTTCATGTGAGCGAAAAAGGAAAACTTGGGTAGACACCCGACGCTTCCCCGAATATTCGGAAACGAGGTAGACACTTCACTCTTCGGATATTCGTCCTCCGCTTAAAATCAATCTAAACCCACTTAACTTTATTTCTTTCACGCCCATGTGCGTTTCAAACGGATACCATCGCCCAAGCGTGAATCCGTCTTTCTTTCTAAAGCAAACTTTTTTCGCCCAAGTGCGACTAAACCATTTTCATAAATAAAATCAATCAACACACAAACATTTTCTACAAAGAACTACGTAGCTTTGAATTCTCCATCGCACCGGGAGATACGTAGGAGCAAGATCAAACTCTTGTCAAGCACACTAATAAAAAATTCATTTTTAGTCTTTAAATCATTTTTCTTTCTTTTTCATTCATTACAAACACTTTTCATAATAGTATGGCAATAAGCATGAAACTAACACATTTTGAAAGCTAATTAATCAATGGTTCCCGTTGAGTACAACGGATGTGAGGGGTGCTAATACCTTCCTCTCGCATAACCGATTCCCGAACCCGAATTTGGTTGCGATGACCTTGTTCTCGTTCTCAAAGGGGTTTATCGACGTTCCCCTTTTCAAAAATAAAACTTCGGTGGCGACTTTACTGTCTAGCGAGCGTTTTCCGCCCGCGCATTTTTCCCGCCGCTTCAACGATCCTAGGGTGTGTAGGAGAATTGTAACGGAGGGTGAAGTGTGGCCTGGCTATGTGTCATGTTGGTGGAAAGACTTGTTGTTGTTGGAGGAGGAGGGGGTATTAGGTGGTTTGATAGGGAGTTGGTTAGAAAAGTGGGCAATGGTACGAGGGCCTTATTTTGGAAAGATGTTTGGCTTGCAAATGCGCCTCTAAGTGACCATTTTCCTATATTTTCGATATCAAGTGGCCAAGACTTGAGGGTCGGAGAGGTGTGGCAAGGAAGCATTGACGGTGGTGTTTGGTGATTTTTATGGCGGAGAGAGTTGTTTGTTTGGGAATTGGAGCTATTACAAACTCTAAACTTAAGGTTGGAAGGAGTAGTTTTAGAGGAGGAAGAGGATTGTTGGTGGTGGAAGCTGGAGGAAGGGGGAGTCTTTTCCGTGAAGGTAAATTTGTTTCTAGATTGTATCCCAACAAAGGTAAATTTGGTAAGAGACGCCTTCTAGCTGTCGAAGATTCAAAGAGGTGCGTGTTTTGTGGTCTTGATGATGAAACATCGATCTACTTTGTAGTACCCCAATTTTGTCCTAAGCCTTTTAAAACAAAAATTAAAAAAAAAAATCAAAGAGGGAGAAAAAGTCAAAGTCAACAGAAAAGTCAACATTTCAAAAATGATGACTTCGCACTGCGAAGCTCCCTTCGCACTGCGAAGTCTGCGATTTTTCTGCAGATTTTTGGTTTCTTTGATTTAATTCCAGAATTTATTGCACATCATTTGCATATTTATTTTAATCAGCATTCATGGCTATTTGGGCCGAGCAAAACCAGAAATGAGAGACTTGCCATTAATGCCAAGGTTGGAAGCTTTTTCTTCCAACCTAGCATGTGACAAGCAAGTGGGCTTGCCCTTGGGCAGCTTTTGTCCCTCCCATGTGACCTGTTAACCACCCCAAGGTTGCCAGCCACCTGCTCGATGACTTTCCTCCTGCTTGCTCCCCCAAAACCAGTCAAACTAGCTGGATTTTCTCACTTGAAAAGCCATGAGTGCCTACCCTGTTTTTGCAGCAGCTTTTCACCCCTCACACCAGCCATAGATAGCCTTTTTCATCCCTCAATCTCTGCACATTACAGTGCACGTTTTTATTGATCAACCATTGAGATTGCAAGGATTGATCCCCAAGCTTAGCCATTTGCAATTCAGCCATGTTTCTCATCATTACCTTCTAGAATTAGTTGATTTTTGTGGCTGAAATCAGTCAAAGACTTAACCCTTGGCACAAGGCAAGGTTGCCTCTATCCATTAGCATTTAATGCAAAGGGATTCAGCCTGATTCTAGCCACAAATCAGCTGGATTTTGGGATTTTCTAATGATGAAATAGATTTGGTTTTGGCCTATAAATAGAAGGCAATGCCCAAGGTTTCAAGCACTTCTGAAAAACTACACATAACAGCATTCAAGAGCATTATACACTACTCATTCCAGCTTACAAACACTCACAAACAACCAGAAAAAAACAATCAAACACAAAGCATTACAAAGTTCCAAAACCATTACCAACATTCAAACCTTTTGCAAGAACCTTCAATCAATTCAAATCCATTGCAGCTGGAGCTTTGCTAAGGAGTTCTGTAAGTATTCCAAGCTTTTGTTTTGCATTTTTAATTGTGTTTGTATAGCAATTTTGGTTCAAAACCGTTTGGTTCTAAAAAACCCCTTTTGAATTTCAAAGAAATCCCAAGGTTTTCAAAACACCAAAACTGGTTTGTCCAGCCTTTTTCATCCCAAAAACTCAAAGTTTTTCACTCACCTAAAAGGTCCTGAGTGTGTTCAGAAGTTGTTTCTGAACAAAAGTTCAGAAACAGCTTCTGAACTCAAAAAATTCGCATGCTTCGCAGTGCGAAGTCATGGTCGCAGTGCGACCATGACAGAACTCAGAATCTGAGTTTAGGTGTCCAAATGACCAATTTTTGAGGTTCTAGCCCAAGAGCTCAGAACCTAAGAGTTTTTAAACCCATGTTTTTCAAACCATAACAAGGATTTTGCACAATTTTGACAAATTCACAAGTTCGTATGGCACTTTGTGGATAACTTGTAAAACAAGTTATGTTTCTAAACTTTCAAAATAGCATGAACAAACCATCTATGTTCATCATTTCAAATCAAAACTTGAACAATAAACATTGTTCATGATTTTCAAAACTCAAGCATGAACATACGCCAAATTTGTTCGCTTTTCAAAACCGTTCGCAAAACAAGCCGAACTTGTGCGTTTTCTAGCAAAATTGCTAAATCTTTCCATTTTGGGTTTTCAAACCAAATGTTTTGATATATCTTGGGATTTCTAAAAGAATTCTACCCCAAAACTTGAATGAAAAAGGAATGGTGTGACGTATGTCTCTCCATTGCCCCGATTGCACGAATGCGTGACGTATGTCTCGTCGTTCGGACAATCGTCATTCCATTTTCAAACATATCCAACCACACCAAACCAAATCTTGGCCCCTTGTGGTCAATCTGAACCTTTTGGTCCCCCGTGGCCATAAGATTCAATCCCCCGACTCATTCGAGTCACTCCGGTCAATGATCGACTCAATTGAGTCCATTGTACCTCTTTTGGTCCCAACGCGACCAAATCGAACCCTCTTACCCAACGGACATGTTTTACCTATTCTAAGCGCGATTCGTAAACAAACGCTTAAGCCTCCCATGCACGAGCATACAAGCTAATACGCTTAAGTCTCCCATACGCGAGCATACAAGCTACGTTTAATCGCAAGAATACAGTCAAAATATTGTCCATTTAACCAACCTTTAAGTTCTTTACCCAAAGAACTACGTACGCTTTGAATTCTCCGACTACCGGGAGATACGTAGGAGCAAGATCGACATCTTGTCAAGCGCAATAATAAAAACCTTTTTTTCTTTCGTTTGTTTTTATCTCTTCCCCCCCCCCCCCCCTTTATTATATTTTGACATAGATAAGCATGCGCGCAAAACATTTAAAAACAATTTAAGCTTTAGTCAAATAGAAGGTTCCCGTTGAGTACAACGGACGTGAGGGGTGCTAATACCTTTCCCTTGCGTAATCGACTCCCGAACCCGACAATGGTTGCGATGACCATCCTTTCCTCATCGTCAAAGGGTTTTATTATCGTTTCCCTTTAAATAAAAAAAACTTAAGGGTTTATCAACGTTCCCTTTACACAAAAACTTTGGTGGCGACTTCACAAAGGCCCTCCGAGCGTTCGAGGACGTCCTCGGAGGATTTGCGCGTTTTTTAAAACGAGGTGCGCACAGCTGGCGACTCCACTGGGGACCCTTTTCCCACTAGCGAGTCAAGCCTAACCTATTTGGCCTTTAAGCCAATTGTTTTTATTTTCTTTGCGTGCCATGCTTTTATTTTATTCATCCATGTCATATTTATGCTTTATAATTATATTTGCTTTATTTTGCTTTATATTCATATCATATATATATCAAATGCGGGGGTTACTTGAGTGATGTTACTCCACATTGTTTGGGTTAATGCCGGACGTGTGAGGCTCTCTACCCGAGCTTGAGAAAAAAACTAAGTTAGAAGGAGGTTGTGTGCGGAAGCCCGCGTTGACGTATGTCCGTGAGGTAGGATGCCCAACCCCGCTTAGATGAGAATTTCACGTGGAATTAATTGAAGTCATGTCGACGTATGTCCATAGACAACCCTAATTCCATGCGAGGTCTATGACTCTAAGGACCTCTTCTTAGGAGATTTCACCATTTAGAGCCTACATGTGAGGATGGGGGGAAGTTCCGAACCTTCATAAACCATACCCTTGCATATCATTTGCATTCATGAAAGTAATTTTCGCATCATTTTGCTTTATAGGAGTTTAAAAAGAACAAACAAATATTAGCAAAAAGAAATATGGATTCCGGGAACAAAAATACGCTCGCCTTCAAAATCAAAGCTCCTAGGGTGGAAAGTTTATTAGCTCTAAGCAAGAGGCTCTCTTCGGTTAACAAGAATATTTTCGAGGCAAGCTATGGGCTAATCCTTGATCTCCTACCCGTGAGAATAGATTCAACGGCCTTAACCACTTTGGCGCAATTCTTCGACCCACCTCTACGGTGCTTCACATTTCAAGACTTCCAACTAGCGCCAACTTTGGAAGAGTTTGAGAAGATTTTGGGTTGTAATATGAAGGGTCATGAACTCTATCTCGGTCCGGGAAAGGATCCTACATTTTAAGCTATCGCCGAATCCTTATACCTCGACACCCAAGAGGTAGCATCTAACTTGGAAGTTAGAGGAAACCTTAAGGGATTTTCAAGAAAGTTTTTGGAAGCCAAAGCTCGGGAAATGTTAGCCAACAAAGAGGGAAGGGCATTCAACGCCATCTTAGCCCTCTTAGTCTACGGAATTGTTTTATTCCCCAACATGGATGATTTCGTAGACTTTCCGGCTCTAGAGGTATTTATGACTAAAAATCCGGTTCCCACAATCTTGGCGGATTTTTATCATACCCTCTACTCTAGGCATGAACAAGCAAGGGGACGCAAAATTACTTGTTGCACTCCCGTGGTGCAAATTTGGATGATGTCCCACATGCCAAGAAACCGAGACTTTGTGGAAAACCGGGCCAAGCTCAAATGGTCGCAACGGATGACAACCCTCGCCGAGAAGGACATCCATTGGTTTTCACCAAACTTAGAGGACCCGGAAATTATCCTCAGTTGCGGGGACTTCCCTAACGTACCCCTCATTGGTACTAAGGGATGTATTAATTACAATCCGGTCCTCTCTCTCCGACAACTAGGTTTTTCAATGGAAGATAAACCCAGTGACCTTTTGTTGGAAGCTTTCTACTTAAGGGAAGGCGATCAAGACCCGGCATTGCTAGAGAGAATCCGGGGAGCATGGAGCCAAGTGCGCAAAGGAAGGGTCGGCAAGAGAAATTGTGTCGCCAAACCCCTTTATACTCAATGGGTGAAGGAGAGGGTCAAAGCAATCAAGCTACCCTTCGTGGTCACAAACCCTCCAAAACCTCCTACACCTAAGCCTATTGCAACCATTCCCAACAAAGAAGTGGAGGAACTCAAAGCTAAAATTCAAGAGCTCCAAAACAAAAACGGAGACTTAGAATTGAAGCACCTCCAAGCTTTAGGAGAAATTACTAGGACGAAGAGAGATCGTGATGAAGTAACAAACTCTCTCCTAGTGTGCCAAAAACGGCTAAGAATCTCCGAAGGGAAGAGAGATTGGATAGGCAGCGGCTTGGTTAGTGCGGATGCCAACCTTGTGGCCAAGGACGAAGAGTTGGAAAGAATCTTGCATTCCAACCAAGAGCTCAAGAAATTTGGCGAACTAGCTATTGAAGCTCAACGGAAATGGAGGTTGAAATTTCAAGAGAAAAATCAACAGCTCCAAGAAGTAGTTAAAGACTACAAAGAGCAGCTTCAAGCCGAACGCGTCCAACGGCAAAGATATGAGAGCCTTTCTCATCAAGGGAGGCTAAAGTGCAATCGTCTCGAAGAAGACATCAAGAAATTCGAAGAGTACTTCGACAAGATTGCAAGAGCTCACGGGGACCACATTGCACAACTACATGATGAAATTAGAAGTGCAAGAGTCAAGCTAGATCAGCGCAAGGAAGTAATTGAATATGTATGGCAAGACGCCACCCGATTAAGTGAGGATTTCACTAAATTGGTTGCATTTTCAAATTTGGTAATCACCCAACTTCCAAAGAGGCTAGCGGAGGCCGAGATGGTCATGCCCTACTTTGTCATCCCTATGGAGATCCAGAAGTTTATGAAGTTCTGCAAGGACACCATAGATTTCTATAGGGAGGAGATGAGCAAAGCCGAGAAGCGAGCGGCTATTTGATTTGTAATAGCATTAGTTACACTTTGTAAACAAATGTTATTTAATCAAATATATTTTGAAGCATAATCAACTTCCCGGTCTTTAATATTTCAAATTGCTAATATTAATTGTGCACCTTTAAAACTCCTACATAAAGCAAAATAAAAAAAAAAACGCATATTTTGCATACTCATCGCATACATACATCCACATGCATCTTCATGCATTTTTTCAAAAAAAAAACTCATTCATTTCCCTAAAAACAGTTCAAAGCAATCATAGTCCGAAAACCCCGAAAGCCCTCGGTCCAAGAATCAGATCTCCAACACTCGTACGGAACACGAGCTAACAAACAAAGGATCATGGACAATTTGGAACAAACCCAAGCGGCTTTGAGAGAGGAGGTTGATGGAATGAAGGGGAAGATGGATCAGATGCTAGAGTTAATGCAAGCTCTATCGGCACGAGAAAGTAACCCTCGCCCAACAACGGATGCGGCCAATGTGCAATGGCCTCCTTATGGTTTACCTCTAAATTATACCCCACCATTCGAAAATGAGGGCCATGGACCACCTCCACCACCGCTCACAATCCCTGTAAGGAATGAAGAGCGTCGTCCTCAAGGAACTTCCACTACTCAGCATGAGGTGATTCCCCATGATGTGGAAAATAGTCAGCTAAGGCAATTTGCTCCCGACACCACCCACCAAGACAATGATACCACCCAAATGTATCGAGTTTTGGAAGAGAGGTTGAAAGCTGTCGAAGGATTCAGTTCATACGGTGCCCACAACGCCTTGGATATGTGCCTAGTGCCCGACGTGGTAATCCCTCCGAAGTTCAAAGCACCGGACTTCGAGAAGTACAAAGGAATTCAATGCCCTCGGAACCATCTACGGATGTTCTGTAGGAAGATGGCAGCTTACGCAATGAACGAGAAACTCATGGTGCATGTGTTTCAAGATAGTTTAAGCGGAGCGTCCTTGGATTGGTACATGCAGCTCGAGCGTACTCATGTCCAAACTTGGAAGGATCTAGCTGATGCCTTCCTAAAGCAATACAAATATAATTTGGACATGGCTCCAAATAGGATGCAGCTACAAAACCTCCTGCAAAGAAGCAATGAGTCCTTCAAGGAGTACGCTCAGCGGTGGAGAGAACTAGCTTCTCGTGTACAACCACCACTATTGGAAAGGGAGCTTGTTGACACCTTTATGGGCACACTTCAAGGCCCATATTACGACAAGATGATTGGGAGCACGTCTGCCGGTTTCTCCGATCTCGTCATGGTTGGTGAAAGAATAGAGGACGGAGTAAAGAGGGGAAAGATCCAAGGCCCTCTAGAAGCTCAAAGTGGAGCTAAGAGACCCCCCAGCAACTTTCACAAAAAGAAAGAGGGGGAGACGAATGCTGTTCTAGTGGGACCATCTTGCCCACCATCAAATCAAATGCCTCACTACCACTATCCTTATGTGGCAGCGGCAACGGCTCAAGGGCATTACTCACCTCAAGTAATTCCCACAACTCCACCACGACAACCAGCAGTGTTGCCTCATCAACAGCAGCAACAACAAGGCGGGTACCCACCGAGAAACCAAGCGGGCCCGAGGAACAGCTACAACAATAGGCAGTTTGATCCCGTACCCATGCCATATGGTCAGATTTTACCATATTTAATTCAGAAGGGCATGGTCGAGATAAAACCACTACCAGCTTTGGTGCCATCATGGTATAATCCCAACGCAAGATGCGAATACCATGCGGGATCCCCGGGGCACAATATTGAAGGATGTAAAGCACTCAAATACAAGGTCCAGAATCTCATTGACAAGAAGTTGTTATCCTTCAAAGAGGAAAGCCCCAATGTAAAGAATAACCCGTTGCCGGGGCACGCGGGTCCCTCTGTAAATGCGGTGGAGGAACAAGAGGACTTTGGTCCAATCAAGAAGGTAGCCAATGTTAAGACTCCCCTGTCAACCATAAGGGAGCGTTTAACCGGTTTTGATTTGTTCGAGGAAATGCATGCCAACTGTGAAGCCTGCAAAGTCAACCCGAACGAGTGCGAAGAGTTGAAGAGCTGTCTTCAAGAGCTAATGGACCAAGGTTGGATCCAAATTGGCTATGTAAAGGATGGCACGGACGTTGCTACCTTAGAGTCTAACGACCCAAAACCTCTCGAAATCCCATACCAAAGGAGAGAGGTACCAATGCCAATACAACCCATAACATTCCACGTACCTACACCCTTCTCTTTTGAAAGCACAAAGAGGGTACCATGGAATTACCAACCTGTGGCCTATGTGGAAGGAAAACCACTAGCCAAAATTGAGCCCAGCATCACTAACATTACCGGTGTTGGAGGAATAACCAGAAGTGGTAGAGTCTTCGCTCCGAAAGAACTCGGGAAGATGCCAGCCGTACTACCAAAGGAGCCGCTCAAAGAAAAGAGCGTGGAGGAAGAAGAGAACCAAGCGGGGCCTTCTCAAAAGACAATCCCGCAAAAAGAGGCCGAAGAGTTCCTAAGGATAATCCAAAAGAGCGAGTATAAAATCATTGACCAGCTAGGTCAAACTCCCTCCAAGATTTCCATGCTATCCTTACTATTAAGCTCGGAAGCACACCGAGAAGCACTACTGCGGATCCTCAGTGAGGCACATGTCACCAAGGACATTCCTGTGGACCAATTCGACGGGATAGTCGGAAATATTACCTCAAGTAGGTACTTGGGTTTCAATGGCGATGAGCTACCCGACGAGGGGCACATTCATAACCGCGCCTTACATATCTCCGTGAAATGCATGGACCACATCCTCTCTCGAGTGCTAGTGGACACGGGGTCATCATTGAATGTCATGCCCAAGACTACCCTCCTCAAGCTATCATGTGAAGGGAGAGTAATGAAGCCCAGCGCCTTGGTCGTAAAAGCTTTCGATGGGTCAAGAAGAGCCGTCGTAGGGGAGATCGACTTACCAGTCCAAATCGGGCCAAAGGTTTTCATCATAACCTTCCAAGTCATGGATATTAATCCAACATACAGTTGTCTTCTCGGACGACCATGGATTCATGCGGCCGGAGCCATTACCTCTACTCTGCACCAGAAACTCAAGTTCATCATTGATAACCAAATGATTGTAGTTTCCGGGCAAGAGGACATGATGGTAAGCCATCTCTCATCATTCCGCTATATAGAAACGGACGAAGAAGCTGTGGATGTTCCATTCCAATCTTTGGAAGTGGCGAATGTCGTGACTGTGAGCTCAAAGCCCAAGAAAGAGGCTAGGACAACCATGTCATCGTGGAGGGCGATAAGAGAGGCCCTAGAAGAAAGCCGACCTACCGGATGGGGCAAGTTAGTGGACATACCGGAGAAGAAGAATCGCTTCGGGTTGGGGTATCATCCATCAGCCGAAACTTTCTCAAAGCCTCCAAAGCAGGGGATCCTCCCTATTTCGGAAACATTTATCAGTGCGGGGTTTATCAATGAAGATCAAGTGGCTCTACTTCAAGACGTAGATGAAGATGTGCCTGATTTGGTGTACCGTTGTGCTTCGGATGAAGCTTTGAACAATTGGAGGGCTATCGCAATTCCCGAGATCGTTACCAGGATCAAGTAATAAACCATGTTTGTTTGTTTTACTTTTAAAAAAAAAAAACTCATTTAGCTCTGCCCAAGGCAAATGATTAGTCGTGTGGGGCCCCCATGTTTTAAAAGTTATTTACAATCATGAATAAAAGCACTCTTTTATGTCATTTGAGTCTTTTTCTTTTTTGCATTTGTTTTAAAAAAAAATTTTTACAAAAAAGCCTAAAAAAAATCATACTCATGCAGATCTACAAATCCACCCTCCAAAAACAACACTGCCTTAAACCCTTATGACTTCGATTTCCCGATTAATCAAACGGAAGATGATGAAGAGGACGATTATGAACCGCCTGAAGAACTATCCAGACTTGCAAATCAAGGGGATAGGGTAATACAACCTCACCAAGAATCAGTTGAAAAGGTCAACTTGGGGACCGAAAAGGATAAGAAAGAGGTCAAGATAGGAGCCTCCCTACACGAGGATGTGAAAGGAAAGTTGATTGAGCTTCTGCAAGAGTACGTGGACGTATTCGCTTGGTCGTACCAAGATATGCCGGGTTTAGACCCTAGCATCGTTGTACACAAGCTGCCACTCAAGCCGGAATGCCCGCCAGTGAAGCAGAAATTGAGAAGAACTCGACCCGATATGGCTCTCAAGATCAGAGAAGAGGTCAAAAAGCAATTCGATGCCGGCTTCTTAGCCGTAACCAAGTATCCAACATGGGTTGCCACATTGTGCCAGTTCCGAAGAAGGATGGCAAGGTGAGAATGTGCGTGGATTATCGGGACTTGAATAGAGCAAGCCCAAAGGATGATTTCCCTCTACCACACATCGACATATTGGTGGACAACACAGCCCAATTCTCAGTCTTTTCCTTTATGGATGGCTTCTCGGGATATAACCAAATCAAGATGGCTCCAGAGGACATGGAGAAAACCACATTCATCACCCCATGGGGGACTTTCTGCTATAAGGTAATGCCTTTCGGATTAACAAATGCCGGGGCAACCTACCAAAGAGCAATGGTAACTCTTTTCCATGACATGATCCATAAGGAAATTGAGGTCTACGTCGACGACATGATCGCCAAATCCCAAACGGAAGAGGATCATCTAGTCCATCTACAAAAGCTTTTCGAACGCCTAAGAAAATTCAAGCTGCGCTTAAATCCTAACAAGTGCACATTTGGCGTTAGATCCGGGAAGTTATTGGGCTTCATCGTCAGCGAAAGAGGTATCGAAGTGGATCCCGACAAGGTGAAGGCTATCCAAGAAATGCCAGCACCAAATACCGAGAAAGAAGTCCGAGGTTTCTTAGGAAGGTTGAACTACATCGCTAGGTTCATCTCACACATGACAGCTACCTGTGAACCAATCTTCAAGCTGCTAAGGAAAAACCAAGTCGTTCATTGGAATGAGGATTGCCAAGAGGCGTTTGACAAGATCAAACAATACCTGCAAGAACCACCAATTTTAGTTCCTCCGGTTCCGGGTAAACCCCTCATCTTATACCTAACCGTATTTGAAGGATCGATGGGTTGTGTGTTAGGACAACAAGATGAAACGGGAAGAAAAGAGCACGCAATCTACTACCTAAGCAAGAAGTTTACCGACTGTGAAACAAGGTATACTTCACTTGAAAAGACTTGCTGCGCTTTAGCATGGGCTGCTCGACGCCTAAGGCAATACATGTTGACCCATACAACTTGGTTGATATCGAAGATGGATCCCATCAAGTAAATCTTCGAAAAACCTGCCCTCACAGGGAAGATAGCCCGTTGGCAAATGCTGCTGTCTGAGTACGACATCCAATATGTTGCTCAAAAAGCCATCAAAGGGAGTATTTTATCCGAGCACCTTGCTCACCAACCATTGGAGGATTATCAACCCATACAATTCGACTTCCCGGACAAAGATGTCGTAGCTTTGAATGACGAAAAGGTCACAAGCGATGATGAAGGACCAGAACCGAAAGCTCAATGGAAGCTCGCTTTCGACGGCGCCTCAAATGCCATGGGGCACGGGATCGGAGCAGTTTTAATCTCCCCAAGAAATGGATATCAACCATTCACAGCAAGGTTATGCTTTGACTGCACCAATAACATGGCAGAATATGAAGCATGTATCCTAGGCCTCGAAGCAGCAATTGATCTAAGGATCAAAAACCTTGAAGTATACGGTGACTCAGCCTTAGTCATCTATCAAGTCAAAGGAGAATGGGAAACAAAACATCCCAATTTAATCCCCTACCGAGCCCGGGTTGTAGAGTTGATTAAGCATTTTGATGAAATCAACTTCCATCACATACCTCGAGAAGAAAACCAGGTGGCAGATGCTTTGGCTACATTATCATCAATGTACCAAGTAAATTTCTACAACGAAGCGCCAATCATAAAGATGGATCGAAGAGACAAACCAGTTGTATGTGCATCAGTCGAAGAAGGACTTGACGACAAACCTTGGTTCTACGACATCAAGCGATACCTCGAAGAGCAAGAGTATCCAGAAAATGTCTCACAAACCGACAAGAGAACCCTCAGAAGATTGGCATCCCAGTTCTTCCTCAGTGGAAATACCCTCTATAAAAGGAACTATGACATGGTCCTGCTCAGATGTGTGGATAAACATGAAGCGGACATGCTCATCAAAGAAATCCACGAGGGATCTTTTGGAACCCATGCCAATGGGCATGCAATGGCAAAGAAAATCTTAAGGGCGGGCTATTATTGGTTAACCATGGAAGCTGACTGTTTCCACTACGCCAAGACTTGTCACAAGTGCCAGATTTACGCCGACAAGGTGCATGTGCCACCAACTCCACTGAACGTCATAACTTCACCTTGGCCATTCTCTATGTGGGGCATAGACATGATTGGAATGATCGAGCCCAAAGCGTCAAATGGACATCGCTTCATCCTCGTTGCCATCGACTACTTCACCAAATGGGTAGAAGCAGCTTCGTATGCAAACGTGACCAAACAAGTGGTAGCCCGGTTCATCAAGAAGGAAATCATTTGCCGTTACGGCACTCCCCACAAAATCATCACCGATAATGGGGCAAACCTGAACAACAAGACAATGAAGGAGTTGTGCAAAGATTTCAAGATTGAGCACCATAATTCCTCCCCTTACCGACCAAAGATGAACGGTGCGGTAGAAGCAGCCAATAAGAACATAAAGAAGATCATCCAAAAGATGGTAACAACATATAAGGATTGGCATGAGATGCTTCCCTTTGCGCTACATGGCTACAGAACAGCCATTCGCACTTCAACTGGGGCAACCCCTTTCTCCTTAGTATACGGTATGGAAGCTGTGCTTCCCGTAGAGGTGGAAATTCCTTCGTTAAGGGTCTTGATGGAAACCAAGCTAGAGGAAGCTGAATGGGTCCAAACAAGGTTCGACCAACTGAATCTCATAGAGGAAAAGCGTCTGACGGCAATATGTCATGGACAACTCTATCAAAGGAGACTCAAGAGGGCATTCGACAAGAAGGTCTGTCCTCGAGAATTCAAAGAAGGAGACCTAGTACTCAAGAAGATATTACCTATCCACAAAGATCCCCGAGGGAAGTGGACTCCCAGCTATGATGGGCCGTATGTGATAAAGAAAGCCTTCTCAGGTGGAGCCTTGATCATCACCACTATGGACGGAGAAGAGTTCCCACTCTCAATAAACTCTGATGCAGTCAAGAAGTATTATGCCTAAGAGAAAAAAGAAAAAAAAAAGAGAAAAAAGCTCGCTAACTCGAAAACCTGAAAGGGCGGTTTAGGCAATAGAGAGCGTCCTGTTAGATCGAAAACCTGAAAAGGCGGTCTAGGCAAAAATTAAGGACATCAAAAAAGGAAATATACCCCGGTGGATTGAAAAGTCGAAAGAGCGGTCCAGGCAAAAGTTAGGGGTTGACAAAAGAAGAAAGACAATGACTGCAGCATCCAAGCTCCGGACAAGATTCAAGAGGAGAAGAATCGGTCTCGTCAGCATCTTCCAAAAACGAAAATCTCGAAGTCATAAGGAAATAGCATGTGTTGTGCCAAAACCAACATTTTCTTTTTTCTTGTCTTTCTCTATCTTTTTCCTCAGAGAAGTAATTACTTCTCACTTCATATATTTTACCCATTCAAGAAGTCAAATCTGCATTGAATAAATTTCCTTTTGTTATTTTGTGTTCTCAGTAGCGCATAGAATTTTGTTTTATTCATGATAAAAATGCATTAAAACATGGGAAATAAACAAAAAAAAATTTCTCCCAAAAAAAAAAAAAGAGGAAAAACAACAAGCGTTGTTTTATTTGAATTTTCGTAAATTTCGAAGGAATTGCGGTAATCCCCACCAAATATTGCACCAAAGGACTTATGCTCTTCAGCAAAGGCAAGTGCGTAGCTCACGGCACGCGGAGCACAAAAGCCCCAAGGGTCAAGCGGAACAAATTCCCCAGTAAACACCCTAAACATCCAAACATCAACCAAGGCTGGATATCGATCATGCTTCCAAAATGATTCTTATATCCCCATAAGCCAAACCTTATTGACATTCCCCAGTGGAGTGTCACCCAAAGTCCAATCATCATTGGCAGACAAACACAAATCCCCAGGACAAGCCCGAACTACACCGGTTTTGATCCCATTTGGGTATGTAGGCAAAGGACCTTGTCCTTCCAAACCGACCAAAAAAAAAAACAAACAAACAAAAGGTCCAATCATCGTTGGCACAACCACAACCCAGACCGACCTTGCTCGGCACCCAATCAACATGCATCCCACATATCATGACACACGCATCATGTCAATCATTCATGCATGCATATACAAATCATTCATACACATGCATTTCATAAACCATGTCATGCATCCTCAACAAGGATTCTCCAGTGAATATCACATATTCACCAGCCTCCATCAACAGTTAAGCAAGTGTTCCCTAGTGAACCTCCTTCACAAACTGTCCCCATTCCCCGGCGAGAATCTTTGATTGAGTCTATCTCATATCATATTGCATTGCATATCATACTGCATAAAACAACATGAAGCATGTCATGCATCATACAATCATGTTTCCTTTTTTCAACAATCTAAGTACTAGCCATGCCTAGAGACGATTATACTATCCCAACAGTGGTAGATCCTTTTTCCCCAGTTAAGTCTAAGCACCTGTTCGGGCGACGACCCTTTCCGATCCAATCACCTAATTAGGTGATAATCATTCTAGATTAAGGCCGCCTGTTTAGGTGACGATCCTTTATCTTTTTCAGATCCGATCACCTGTTTAGGTGGCGATCTTTTTCCTTTTCGAGCGTTCATACACGTCTCGTAAAGTTTTTTTTTCTTTTCACCTTTCGAGCGTTCATACACGTCTCGTAGGCCTTTCCTTTTCGAGCGTTCATACACGTCTCGTAAAGTTTTTCTTTTCACCTTTCGAGCGTTCATACACGTCTCGTAGGCCTTTCCTTTTCGAGCGTTCATACACGTCTCGTAAAGTTTTTTCTTTTTTCCTTTTCGAGCGTTCATACACGTCTCGTAAAGTTTTTCTTTTCACCTTTCGAGCGTTCATACACGTCTCGTAGGCCTTTCCTTTTCGAGCGTTCATACATGTCTCGTAAAGTTTTTTCTTTTCACCTTTCGAGCGTTCATACACGTCTCGTAAAGTTTTTCTTTTCACCTTTCGAGCGTTCATACACGTCTCGTAGGCCTTTCCTTTTCGAGCGTTCATACACGTCTCGTAAAGTTTTTCTTTTCACCTTTCGAGCGTTCATACACGTCTCGTAGGCCTTTCCTTTTCGAGCGTTCATACACGTCTCGATAAGTTTTTCTTTTTCACCTTTCGAGCGTTCATACACGTCTCGTAAGTCTTTTATTTTCGAGCGTTCATACATGTCTCGCAGATTGAAATCACCTGATTAGGTGACAATCTTTTCTCTTCAGATCTAATCCCCTAACCCTTTGAGCGTTCATACACGTCTCAAATGTTTAAGTGACGATTTTTTTACTTTGCTTTCGTACCGCGAAGGACAAAATTCGGGTCCTTCTTTTACCTAATTGATCTTCGCAAAGAGTCCATGAGATGCCCTTGGCACTCACACACTCTATGCAAAGACACAATTAAGTAGGGGCAGCTGTAGTACCCCAATTTTGTCCTAAGCCTTTTAAAACAAAAATAAAAAAAAAAATCAAAGAGGGAGAAAAAGTCAAAGTCAACAAAAGTCAACAGAAAAGTCAACATTTCAAAAATGATGACTTCGCACTGCGAAGCTCCCTTCGCACTGCGAAGTCTGCGATTTTTCTGCAGATTTTTGGTTTCTTTGATTTAATTCCAGAATTTGTTGCACATCATTTGCATATTTATTTTAATCAGCATTCATGGCTATTTGGGCCAAGCAAAACCAGAAATGAGAGACTTGCCATTAATGCCAAGGTTGGAAGCTTTTTCTTCCAACCTAGCATGTGACAAGCAAGTGGGCTTGCCCTTGGGCAGCTTTTGTCCCTCCCATGTGACCTGTTAACCACCCCAAGGTTGCCAGCCACCTGCTTGATGACTTTCCTCCTGCTTGCTCCCCCAAAACCAGTCAAACTAGCTGGATTTTCTCACTTGAAAAGCCATGAGGGCCTACCCTGTTTTTGCAGCAGCTTTTCACCCCTCACACCAGCCATAGATAGCCTTTTTCATCCCTCAATCTCTGCACATTACAGTGCACGTTTTTATTGATCAACCATTGAGATTGCAAGGATTGATCCCCAAGCTTAGCCATTTGCAATTCAGCCATGTTTCTCATCATTACCTTCTAGAATTAGTTGATTTTTGTGGCTGAAATCAGTCAAAGACTTAACCCTTGGCACAAGGCAAGGTTGCCTCTATCCATTAGCATTTAATGCAAAGGGATTCAGCCTGATTCTAGCCACAAATCAGCTGGATTTTGGGATTTTCTAATGATGAAATAGATTTGGTTTTGGCCTATAAATAGAAGGCAATGCCCAAGGTTTCAAGCACTTCTGAAAAACTACACATAACAGCATTCAAGAGCATTATACACTACTCATTCCAGCTTACAAACACTCACAAACAACCAGAAAAAAACAATCAAACACAAAGCATTACAAAGTTCCAAAACCATTACCAACATTCAAACCTTTTGCAAGAACCTTCAATCAATTCAAATCCATTGCAGCTGGAGCTTTGCTAAGGAGTTCTGTAAGTATTCCAAGCTTTTGTTTTGCATTTTTAATTGTGTTTGTATAGCAATTTTGGTTCAAAACCGTTTGGTTCTAAAAAACCCCTTTTGAATTTCAAAGAAATCCCAAGGTTTTCAAAACACCAAAACTGGTTTGTCCAGCCTTTTTCATCCCAAAAACTCAAAGTTTTTCACTCACCTAAAAGGTCCTGAGTGTGTTCAGAAGTTGTTTCTGAACAAAAGTTCAGAAACAACTTCTGAACTCAAAAAATTCGCATGCTTCGCAGTGCGAAGTCATGGTCGCAATGCGACCATGACAGAACTCAGAATCTGAGTTTAGGTGTCCAAATGACCAATTTTTGAGGTTCTAGCCCAAGAGCTCAGAACCTAAGAGTTTTTAAACCCATGTTTTTCAAACCATAACAAGGATTTTGCACAATTTTGACAAATTCACAAGTTCGTATGGCACTTTGTGGATAACTTGTAAAACAAGTTATGTTTCTAAACTTTCAAAATAGCATGAACAAACCAGCTATGTTCATCATTTCAAATCAAAACTTGAACAATAAACATTGTTCATGATTTTCAAAACTCAAGCATGAACATACGCCAAATTTGTTCGCTTTTCAAAACCGTTCGCAAAACAAGCCGAACTTGTGCGTTTTCTAGAAAAATTGCTAAATCTTTCCATTTTGGGTTTTCAAACCAAATGTTTTGATATATCTTGGGATTTCTAAAAGAATTCTACCCCAAAACTTGAATGAAAAAGGAATGGTGTGACGTATGTCTCTCCATTGCCCCGATTGCACGAATGCGTGACGTATGTCTCGTCGTTCGGACAATCGTCATTCCATTTTCAAACATATCCAACCACACCAAACCAAATCTTGGCCCCTTGTGGTCAATCTGAACCTTTTGGTCCCCCGTGGCCATAAGATTCAATCCCCCGACTCATTCGAGTCACTCCGGTCAATGATCGACTCAATTGAGTCCATTGTACCTCTTTTGGTCCCAACGCGACCAAA
Source organism: Medicago ruthenica (assembly GCA_018208015.1). NCBI lineage: Eukaryota > Viridiplantae > Streptophyta > Magnoliopsida > Fabales > Fabaceae > Medicago > Medicago ruthenica. The sequence goes on along the minus strand of CM031377.1, from coordinate 76,344,525 downwards.
TCGAACCCTCTTACCCAACGGACATGTTTTACCTATTCTAAGCGCGATTCGTAAACAAACGCTTAAGCCTCCCATGCGCGAGCATACAAGCTAATACGCTTAAGTCTCCCATACGCGAGCATACAAGCTACGTTTAATCGCAAGAATACGGTCAAAATATTGTCCATTTAACCAACCTTTAAGTTCTTTACCCAAAGAACTACGTACGCTTTGAATTCTCCGACTACCGGGAGATACGTAGGAGCAAGATCGACATCTTGTCAAGCGCAATAATAAAAACCTTTTTTTCTTTCGTTTGTTTTTATCTCTTTCCCCCCCTTTATTATATTTTGACATAGATAAGCATGCGCGCAAAACATTTAAAAACAATTTAAGCTTTAGCCAAATAGAAGGTTCCCGTTGAGTACAACGGACGTGAGGGGTGCTAATACCTTCCCCTTGCGTAATCGACTCCCGAACCCGACAATGGTTGCGATGACCATCCTTTCCTCATCGTCAAAGGGTTTTATTATCGTTTCCCTTTAAATAAAAAAAACTTAAGGGTTTATCAACGTTCCCTTTACACAAAAACTTTGGTGGCGACTTCACAAAGGCCCTCCGAGCGTTCGAGGACGTCCTCGGAGGATTTGCGCGTTTTTTAAAACGAGGTGCGCACATACTTGTTTCTTCACTGTCGTGTTATATCCAAAGTTAGGGTGGAGGTGATGAATTGGTTGGAATTCAACTTTATCACCCTGCCAAACCTGTTCATTCATATATTTTGTTGGTTAAGTATGATGCGAATGAAGAAATTATGGAGAGGGGCTTGGTTAATTTGGTATTCCGTTATTTAGGTAGTTTGGAAGACGAGAAACGACATGATTTTTAACGATAAAGCCAAAGAGGTGGATGAAACGGTGGAGCAAATCAAGGTGGTATTGTGGCATTGGAGTATGAATAGATTGAAAATTGCGACATGTTTGTTTTATGAGTGGTGTTGGAATCCACGTCTATGTTTGGGTAGATAGTCTAGGGTGCTGCTGTGCGTCTGTTTTTCTGCCTTTGGGGTAGCAGGTGTTTTGGTAGGTGCTGTATAGGGATTTATTTTACTGTCATGTTCCTTTTTTTCTGTCGTAATGGTGTGGGTTTGGTTTTATGGGTGGACTGGTTTGGGGTGGTGCTTTTGTGTTATTGAGGAGTAGCCTTTTGGCTTGTTTGTACTTTGAGCTCGTTTCCACGTTCCTTTGTGGGATGCTCCTCTTTCTAATAAAACTTGGCTGTTAAAAAAAAAAAAACCTTGTGAATCCATTCCATCTCTTATTGGATAGATCAATTCACGTGGAAAGAAATCAAGGAGAAATCAACATCTTTTCTCACCACAAATACAAATTTTTCAAGGATTGAGAAAAATTACAGGAGTGAGTTTCGTATTTTTGGTATTGTCCTATTATATCTTAGGTATATATTTCTATTATATCTACTAACGAAAAGACGGGCACTCACGTGTCGTCTTTCCGCTTTTTTTATTACGTTAACGTTTGAAAAAATATGAACGATGTTTTTTATGAAATTTTGATTTTAATTAAAAGTGTAAAAAGAAAAGTTTGTTACTTTCAAATATAACAAATCAAACTAATCATGTTTATCTATTTGAACACTGACAATATAACAAAAAAATATAATGTAAATTTTATCTTTTTAATGACACCAACAACAAATATTATTATAGGAAGAAAGTTGTTTAAGGGCAGGATATTGAAAAAAGTCAGGCCCAAAATCTTCTACTCCCTCCGTTCCTTTTTAATTGTCACTTTTTGAACATTTTACACAAACCAAGACAATTAATAAATGTCACTACGTTTGATACATAATTTATACTACTAAATAACCTTATTCATTTAATATCATCTCATATTTCTCTCTCCGTAATAAATAACTAAGGATAAAATTCGTAAAACATTATTTAAAGTTGCATTGAACTTTGAAAGTGACAGTTAAAAAGGAACAAATTTTTTCTTCAAAAGTGACAATTAAAAGGACGGAGGGAGTATTTTTTTATATATATAGTAGGGTTTTTCTAACATATGCAACATTGCATAGGATAAAGCAACTAAAAATGGAAACTTTTTATTGAAAAACAACAATTATTTATTAAAAAGATATATATTTAATATTAGATGCACAAGTTCCAATGCAAACTTACCTTTTTGAACTTCTTATCCTATGCAATGTTGCATAGGTTAGAAAAACCCTATATAGTATAGATATACTTGATCTAGTTTGTTACACTATTTTTTAAGGATAATGGAAAAAAATTTGACATATACTCATATCGTGTTTGTTATGCGATTATTTTGTGTGGTAACAAAAAAATAATATTTGTTTGTTACACTTTTTAATATTTGAATTCACTCTCATCGATTATCTTTTTTAAATGATAAGGAAAAAAATCGGACACATACAATTTGTTACATTTGTTTTAATATTTGAATTTACTCTATCTATTGTTATATGTGTTATTTGTATTAAAAGTTGATGATAATTTTAGAAGAAGGAAAAGTCAATCCAAAATAGTCAAAAAAAAAGACTATTTCCTTTTTTAATATATATATATATATATATATTATATATATATATAATATATATATATAAGTGTCGTTAGGTCATCCTCTTAGGTGACTTTCAATATTTAATCATTCATACACTCTTCAGTGTAGAATTTTATATCTAGAAATGGAGGCTATAAAATAGCACCACAACATGCCATGAATAACATCACCCTTGTTACTTTGCACTTACGTGACATTGAATCCCTTATTGAATATCAAGGTCAAACTAATTTTGTGAACATACAGTATAATATACTAGTACTATACTAA